>PVLC010000073.1:0-179860 GCA_004027655.1 Graphiurus murinus
TTTTTTTTTTTTTTTTTTTTTTTTTTTTTTACCATATTTTGCTATCCTCAGTGCTTGAGGTCATCAGAAGATCAGTCCAGTTTTTACATTTCATTCCTTGTGACAAATGAACATGAGACGTTTAGTGGATTACACAATGTCCATTGTATATTTTGCTTTCTCTCTCCTGCGTCCATCACAGGGTTCATATATCCTATGTAGAATTGTATGCTTGGAGGTAGAGGGGATGATGGGGATCCAAGACTAAGACTGGTTTGGATCCTATAGGAAGTCAAGATTTTTAGACATGACATGCTATTTATCCTGCAATCAAAGACTGTGAGGCTTGAGGAAGAGTGATTGAAATAGATGACGCAGAATTTCACATTTTTTTTCAGTACTGGGAATTGAACCCAAGGGCATTCTACCTCCAAGATACACCCTCAGACACATTTTTATTCTTTATTTTGAAAAAGGGTCTCACTAAGTTGCAGAGGGCTTCACTAAGTAACTGAGGCTGGCCTTGAACTCAGATCCTCTCGTTTCAGCCTCCCAAGTACTGGGATTACAAGCATGCACCACCATGCCCAACTCAGAAATACTCTTTCATCTAAAACTTTGATGTTCTACATGTCATATAAAGCCATATCCTTGTACATGGCATCAGTAACAGCATTCATTTTTCATAATCTGACACTGAGGCATTGAAATCCATCTGAAGAAAATTATATAGTTGTGTGCCTGGAAGCCATTATAAATTATTTGCTCTAGCTTCTGCTGGACATTTGTCAATGCTGCCCAAGCCATTTGTTGACCTTCATCAGCTCGTGCTCTCCTTTCCTCTACAATAATCTCAAATCTTCACCTATTTTCTCAAAATTAGATTTCCAGAACTCTTGGCAAATTAAACTACCCCCTATTCATTGAGAAAATTTCAAATATGTGGTATGGTTCTTTTACTGTGCTTTTTTCCATTCCATTTCCAACTATATTTACAAGTACATGCTCATCTATATTTCATATGTATTTTTTTAGTACCAGAAAATAAGACATTCTTCAAAACAAAATTATTCACCCATACTATTGACACAAACCTCTCTTGATTCCTATGAGATCTGTCTAAGCCATCCATGCTCTGTCTTATGTCATGGGTCAACTTCTTGTTCTAATAATATCTTCTCTACACAATCTCAACTCTGTAATTGTCAAGACAGGATACTTGGCATGCACATGTGTACCCCCACTCCACACAGCTCCCCTTAAACATGCTCCCTACTTTAGGTCCATTCCTCATTGCTTTCATGGAACTTTTTGAAAGAAGAATTTCCATTCATTGTCCTTAACATTTCACCCATGAGCCCTGCTTAACCTGCTGTTTTTTTGCTTCATAACCTTAGCTTACACAATGGTTTCAGTAGGGGGCTTTATGGCCTCTTATGTGCCAAATGCACTGAGTAATTTCAGATGTCTTGTTGGATGTCATTTTGACTTTTATTTTTGTTGCCCATTCTCTTCTTCAAACTCCTTGTTGAAATGGATTCTGTGATATCACTGCCTCTAAATTAGACTGTTGCCTCTCTCATTTCTATTCTGCCTCTTTAAGACTCGTCATTTTCCATTGCTGCTAAGATATGATTGCTCCATATTTTTTAGTTCTATTATTATCATGTTGATCTTTTCCACCATCATATTTTTCCTATGATTAAATGAATACTATATTAATCTGGGTGTTCCACACGGATGCCTTCTTGCATCATAACCTGGAATTTCCAAAATTAAACCCATTATCTTTTTTTCCTAAAATGATGATTCCTTCTACTTTTCTCTTTGCAGTTAGTAATGCCATTATCTGCATGAATTTCTGGAAGTATTAATGATGATAATGTTAACATTTATGGAGTTCATGGTGTGTGCCTGACATTGTGCTAGGTACTTTCCATGAATCATCTCAACTAATATAAATGATCCTATAAAGCAGATGATGCTGTATTTCCTTTCTGAAATTTTGAAAACAAGGTTTAGAAGTGTTAAGTAATTTGCCAACAGGCACATGAGCAGCATAGAGTTGAGATGCTCAATGAAGTTGCATGGTGGAGCATTCTAGTGTACTGGCCTGGAGACATCTTTGACTTCTTCTTTTTCACCCTCCATCACAAACAGCATCATATCTTTTCATTTTACTTCCCAATATTTCTAGAACACATTGTCCCCTCAAAAATCTCTCCAGTCCATCAAAATGTTCTCTTTTTTATATACTCCTTATCACTAGATTGAAATAGTACAACAATGGCCTTACCCTACTTTGAACTGTACTTATCTATTTTCCAGTATACTCCAGTGATTTAAAAAAATGACAAAAACAGCAACAACAGAACCCACCCAAATCTGAGGGCATTCTCTCCTGCTCAAGCATTTTGATGCTTTCCACTGCTTACCAGATAAATTCCACTCTCCCAAACGTAATTGTCAAGCTTCTGTTGATCAGGACTCTATGCATGTACTTCTCCTGACTCATTTTACACTGTGTCTTTATTTGTGATGTCCCCTTTCCCATAGTAATTCAAACTGTTTATGATTCTTCCCGTAGAATATGTTCTTCTTTGCTTTTGTGTTTTTTGGGTTTTTTTTTTTTTTTTTTTTGCTATCATGCACTCTTTGGAATACTTCATCCCAGCTTCTGACTCCATTTCCTGTTGAGTACCTACTCTATTTTACACTTCTGTACCTCCATAAAATGTTTCCATGACTTCCAAAATAAAACGAAGTACCATTTTTTTCATTTCCATACTAACCTTTGCGTATCTCCATTGAATAAATTTGCAACTTTGTTTTATAATTATTTCTATCAAGGACTGGGCTCCTTGAAGTCATGCTATACATTGTTTTTTTTCTTTCTTCCTTCTCTTCCTTTCTTTTTTTGCCCAAACCTAGAACATCATGTTTCCTAAGGGTATTATTTAATTTCTTTTCAAGTAATAGTGTTATTTGGTGGAGAAAATGAACTTTGAGTCAGATTTGGAAAAATAACTTTAGAAATTGATAGAATAAAAGAGAGAAAGCTTATCTGAACATAGGCTTTTCCATCATTTAGATTAATTTGATAATCATTCTGGCATTTGCATTTATACTATTTCATGACCTTTTACACTTTACATTCTATACTATATGTTTCAATGAACCATACATAGATTTAGAAGGTGAAATAATGCATTGGGTAGAGAAACAAAACTGTTTCTAAAAAATCAGTTAATTTTGTGATTAATTATAAAGTACTTTAAAAACAGCACTGGGTGAGATGGCATCTGTGGTTGGCAATAGACATGCTGTGGATAATTTATTATTAAAGACCTTTAAAATTTTTAAAACCCAATTAAAAAAAAACTTATAATTGAAGGGTAGGAAAAATGCTTCTTTTAAAAAGCAGCAATAAGATTAAGCAACATCACACAACCTCTGGGCAAATGCTGATCTCAAATAATAATAAATTATATGCCTATTCTTTGTGTGAGTTAAAAATCATTGAAACAACCGCACTGATAACACCTCAGGCTATCATCATGTTGGATTTCTATACAAAGAATGGGTGAATTATACAAGGAAAAACTGCAGGAAAAACACCCAAGATCTTTGTAGATAGTGTAGTTTTTATTTTTATTTTTTTTTGGTTTGTTTTATTTTTTTTCCTGAGATAATTACTCTGTCAACAGTATGAGCATATGAATTAGTTTTTCCTAACTAGTTTAGGATATTGTTACATTTAAGGACCAATTCTTAGACTTTTCTAAGTCTTCCCATTTATACACCCACATTAGGCAGTAAATTTGAGGGAGCTTGTATCAGATGAAATACACCTGACAAGGAGAGGAGTCCTGTGGCTTTTGAGCATGGGCCATTTCCTGTGAGTTCCTGAACTGAATGATGATGGCCTCCACATATCACTTTATTTGTATCTTCTTTCTAAAATGACAACTAAGATTGCTTTTTCATGTTAAGCCAAACTTATGATAAATATTTTTGTGTTGTGCAAAGATATGGACATTGGGTTAAAAAAATAGCATTCAGGAAAAGATGGGGAAGCAAAACTATACAGCGGTACAGGAATGCCCTCACCCTTTAAATACCCATATGTGTGCTTATTTGAAGATAAAATACATTATATATAAAGATTTTATCATGAAATTAAATTTAATCCTGATATTTTAATCTCCATTTTAATTTTTTATGATTTGCTTGTTTGTTTTACTTATTATTTATACTTAATTCGATATTTTAAAATCACTTTTCTTTTTTGGCCTTTTTAGGTTGTTGATTTCTTAGGTGAGACTTTAATAATTTAAACAATTTTTAAATTGCAAAAATCTTGAGATTAATAGAGTTCAGTTGATTGGGTCATTTAAAATATGCCTATTCATGTCTAACTTTTGTCATTATTAATAGCTGTATTTTTGCCTAGTGTAGCTTATGCATAAAGTAAAATGTTAAGGAGAATATTTCAAATTGCTTTGGCAGGTAGGATAAAATATCCTGATGTAATGGGAAGAAAAAGTGTTTCAGGGAACAAATAGACTGAAGGAGAACCCCCTGGCACTTCCACAAAAATGTCATTTCCCTAGAAAAAAGTAAAAATAAAATCAATAAGCCAGGTATGATGGCACACACTTGTAATCCCAGTACTTGGGAGGTTAAGATAGAAGGATCACAGGTTCATAGCCAGCCTAAGAAACTTGTGAGGCCCTCTGCAACTTAGTGAGACCCTGTTTCAAAATAAAATAAAGAATAAAAAAAATAGGGCTGGAGGTGTAGCTGAGACGTAGAATGTCCCTCAGTTCAATCCCTAGTAACACACACAGACACACACACACACACACACACACACACACACACACACGTGCGCACTCAATAGAAAATGCCCATGGAAGCAAAGCAGTCATTGTGTACAGGAACTAGTACCTGGTTGTGTTGAAGAGGGTCATTTTGAGAGGTTAAAAAAAAATGACTCCCTCAACTTTAGTTCTCTGGTCACACACTAATAGAACTTTCGGTCTTGTCATGGTGTCTATTCTGAAGACACTCAGAGTTTTTAAAAGGCAATGAGTTTAAAAATTTAAAGGATGCTTGTCCCATTAAAAGCCATAAACCTCTCTACCATTTATCCATTTCTTTTTCAACAATAGGAAGCTTGTTTATGGTAAGAGGTCTCAACACTCATAGAGAAACAGGTTTCTGCTTTTCTGAAATTGTGCCAATTCATGTGCTATGAAAGAATCAGCCAACATTTTTAGTAAATTCTTTATTCTGAAAATGAGGTTTATTAACCAAAAAATTATGATTGCATATGTCTATATCTATTTTACAAGTCTATTTTAATGCAAATATTACTATTGCATAATATCTATTTCCAAGTCTTTTGTGTGAGTCTGTTTCATTAAATAGTGAATTTCTGATCACAGGTATGACAGAGTCATGGAAAATAAACTTTGGCAATAATATTCATTTAAGCACTTATAATCAAATCTCAATAATTTATTTTTATTAAATATTTGTGATAATTCATTAGTGCTAAACTGAAGTTTACTTTTATGTAAGAAAATGAATTTTCCAAGCACAGTGGCGTAGAAAGCATGCAATGCATACTTAAGGAAAAAAATACTTTTAAATTATATTTAAAAGCAAATATCATATGGAAGGTATTAAATCATAAAATATAGGCAAAACATTATTTTATGTATTTACAAGGTAATATGTCATAATTTATATTTTAATATTATTTTCTTGATTTAATGATATTTTCTATAGTACTTATACTTATTTGGAGTATTTCATAATTCCAATGATTTCTAGCTAAGATTAATCTCCTCTGGTTAGAGAATTGACTAATTTTTATCTTTATTTCTCATCAAAAGTTTTATGAGGCCAGGTGTGGTGGCGCACGCTTATAATCCCAGTACTTGGAAGGCTGAGACAGGAGGATTGCAGGTTTGCCAGCCAGCCTCAGCTACTTAGTGAGGCCCTCTGCAACTTAGTGAGACTAAGTAAAGAATAAAAACTAGAGCTGAGGGTGTACAATGCCCCAGGTTCAATCCCCAGTTCCGAAAAAAAAAAAAAAAGAAAGAAAAGTTTTATGAGATCTGAAAGAATGATGCATTTATTATTTGTATCTTCATTTCTTCCCTATCCTCTTCAATTTTGGGGGTATTGAAAAGAGAAAGAAAAATTTAAATAGACAACAAAATATAAGGAAAATAATGATTTGAGATATTATTGAAAAATCAACTCAAGAATAAGTTTTTTTTGTAGCCAATGCAAAATTTTATTGAAATTGTGCTTCTATCATCTAGAAAGTGCCAAATTTTTGCAACAACTTCATTATTCTGAGAGAAATTAAATTTGCCATCAACATTATCTCGTAATCCTACTACTCATGTCCAGTGATTAAAGTGTCAGCAGGAAGTCTCAATATGTAGATTTTCATATTCTCTTCCTTGGAGCCTGTGGTTTAACACATCCCAACTTACCCCCCACTTCCTTTCTCATCCTTCCTCACAACTTGAAATTCATGCACTTGGCTACTTACCAATCAAGTTATCTGCATGTCTCACAAACATCCTGACAAAACATGTTCAAAAACAAATGCATGCTCTTTTTATAGACAAACTTCCCCTACATGCTTTCCTCTTGCCATGCTTTTGTGTCTCTTGTGAAGATTATGCTGCTGGTGGGCATGCAGCTCTGAGGCCACAGAAAAGCCTTGCGACCTTGTACAGATCATAGTCCTGCTGTGCTCACACCAGCCCTTCCATTGTATCTCTTGGCTCTTCCAGATCTTCCTTCCCAGCCTAGGAGAGTTCCTTAGCATGTTTAGCCTTTGGTCCTAAAATAATCTCTAAAGTAATTTATTGGATTCAAGCGTGGTCCCTTCAGTCCCATATGTCATGGTCCAAAAGCCATCAAAGTTTTGAACTAAAGATAGATTATACTTCCTTATTTTCTATCTCCCATGATGTAGCTCATTCAATCAATCTAAACATCCTTTCTGTCTTAAAACTTTCTGTCAAATCAACTCTACTGCCACATACTAAGGTTTGGATATATGGTTTGAGTGTGTTCTCCATGGGTTCATGTGCTGAAATTTAATCTATATTGTGAGGTATTACGAGAATGGAAAATGGGAGACTAGCTAAGGATATTATAGTAGAGCCACAGGATGGAATCCTCATGGCTTTTTCAGATGAGAGGAAGGTCAGAGGAGACAAATTCATGTGCCTTTCTCTTCTCATATGATGCCTTGAACCATCTAAGGACTATGTTATTTGTCAATACAGGTGGCCTCTTGACCTTGGACCTCCAAAATTCTGAGCCAAAATAAATGTTTGTTCCTTATAACTTATTCAGGATATGGTATTTTAGCAATCGAAAATGGACCAATACACCATGTCACAAATCCATGCTGTTAATCATGATGTTAACTGTTTCTGTTGAAATTGTCTTACCCTCTTCATTACCTAGACATATGTCACATTAGCCATTAGGTCCCCTTAAAGTTCCACTTAATCTTGAAAGACTTTGTGCCTATAGTGAACATTTACCTTCATCTTTTCTGTTGTTCTATGCCATGTAAGGAGTCCTCAAGACTTCAATTACTACCCTACACAGTTGCTCATTAGGTTTATTGATTAAGGCTTTAATTATTTTCCGTTGATCTGATGACAAACTAAAGATTTCCCAGTATGGCTTACAAGAGTGTTTACTCTGAGATCATTTTTTGCTGCAATATTAACATCACTCTGCCATACCGTGTGTAGCTATAGACTAGTCAGGTTGAAATATTCACACTTCTACAATTATTACTCAAGCTGCTAGGCTTTTGAGCATGCTGACTCTTTTGCCTAGAACAAACACTTTTCATCAAAATCTAGCCCTACTACCTCTTGCATACATTATATAGTCCAGCCCCTTCATTGATCAGGGATAGAGGGACAGGTATATCTCCTGTACTGTCTAAAAACATGCTGCAGATATCCTCTCAAGGTGTCACCAATCTGTGATGTAACTGCCTTCATCCCGCTCTAAACTGTGGAGGTAATGTATGTCAATCCTAATGTGGCATTTTATTCCCAAGATTTAGTCTATGTTTCGTTGAAGGCACTAATATATAGATTTCCCATCATCAGTAGACTTTAAGCTGTTTGTGAACTAAAACATGTCTTTTAGTTATATTATATTTGGTAATTTTCCTAAAAACGTGCAGAGTAGATGCATCATTTACATTCACACAAGGATATGATAATAATTAAATTTTAATTGTGAAAAACCTCTTTATATTCTCAGTATTTAAACAAAATGAGTTCTTACTATACTAATGGATATATTTATTTGCAGTTAAAGGCATATTATAAGAATATAAAGAAATAACACTAGGAGAAAAAAATTCACAGTTTTAAACATCAATATCTAAGAAATTTTGAGAAAGACAAGATCATTAAGAATATATATCTGAATGGCATCAAGAACACATATTTGAATAGCATTTCTCATTCCAAACTTCATATAGACTTGTCTTTAATATTGTGCTATCTACAACCACTTCTAGTATTCACTTTATAATTCACATCTCAAACACCTTCGGACCTAAATAATTATTTATTTTTAGTAATATCTTAGATGGTTTTCTGATAAAGCAGTCTTTACTTACCTGACTTTTAATCAAGATTCTACTCTAACCAATCCCTGGACCTTTTTAAAAGTTCATATTTCTTATTTCCATTCTTCTCATTTGTTAAAAAAAAAGTATGATTATTAGCTTGAAAGTGTTTTCAAATCTCTTTAAAATTCTAAAATCTATAATTATGTTATTAAAAAAACTAAATATTAAGCCAAACATTATATGAACCTACACTTTAAATCTTCTTTCTTTTAAAATCAATGCTGAAATTCTTATAGTCATAAACCTCATAGTAAAAAGTTTAAAAAGATGTATTTCTTAGCACATTTTGAAATACAAGAACTCTCTCACCTTTCCATCTTATTATAGTTCAAATTATTATAGATAACAGTAAACTAATATAAACTTAAAAAGAAAAAATATTACAGTTGCAAATCATACTTTACATGCTCACGCCCCCTTCTTTAGGTACTGGGGATAGAATCCTGTGGCATTCTACCTCCATGCTATATCTGCAGCCCTTTTTCTTTATTTTATTTTATTTTTAAAAGAGAATCTAGATAAGTCGCTAAAGGTCTCGCTAATTTGCTGAGGCTGACCTCAAACTTGGGATCCTAAGCTGGATGTAGTGGTGAACGCTTGTAAACCCAGTACTTGGGAGGCTGAGACAAGAGGATTGCAGGTTCATGGCCAAGTCTCAGCAACTTAGTGTGACTCTGTTTCAAAATAAAAATAAATTAAGAAAACAATTTGCGATCCTCCTGTCATAACCTCCTAAGTATTGGGGTTACAGGAATGCATCACACATGCTCCCTTTTTTAAGATGTGGGAATTTTGTATCAAGAAACAAAACAGTATACCAAAAATATAATTCATATGAAAGGAGTATATTATGAAATATATTTGCTTATAATAAAGCCTTTGTGTTAATAAACCAGTTTAGCAAATATGTATGGAATATAAGCTTCATTTCTTTTTCTTCATTGACAAAATTATGTTGCCATTGTTTAGATTTCTATTCAACACACATTTTTGGGGGTACATTCTATATGCCAGGCACTGTGGTACTTCTTGGCTGATGTTCTTCTCAGACACTTGAAATGATTCTTTAATATTTAAGGAATCACCCCAGGATAGTTTGTGGAACATTGATCGGGATCCTCAATGTTTCAATTATTTAAAAGTAAATGCAATGTTTCCCTCATACTACCAGTCTACCTTAGAAGAATTGGATGAAATGATTTAGTCTCTTAAACTGATAGTTGCTTTCTACCCCTAAACTCAACATGGTAGAGAGCCCAGTCTCATCTCTACAGTAATTATTTATTTTATTTCAGTGGCCATATTGTTCTCACTTACCCCATCAAAGGGAGCAAGATAGTAGCAATTTTCTCCAAGTTTGAATCTCAGGAAGAAGAAGTATGAGAATTTGGGTCTTTCCTTCTCATGTAAAGTGTGGCCTCTAAGCAGATTTTTCTATCTCCTCTGTAGCAAAATTTAATCTCTAAATATTAAATACTTCCTATTAATAAAGGGAAAAGGTAGTTAAAAAGACCCTTTACAAGTTAACTGGTTACATGAGTTTATACTTATTACACATGTGTGTGCTTTACTTCTGAATCTTTTATTCAAACGTTGTGTTGGTTGAATGACAGATGTTTTGGTAGAGAAAAATGACATATTCTGTGCATGGTGACACATTTTCTTGTGGGTTAAGAAAATGAAGGAGCTACTTTTAGCCCTTGCAGAATAGTGGAAGAAAATAGAAAAGAAATGGTGGGACAGACAAAGAATTAAGAGAAGTGGAATGTGAAAAACAATCAGAAGGCCAGAAAACACACTGCGTGTTTGTATTAATTTAAGAGTAAAGGAAAGAAGAGGAAGCTGCCAGAAGCAGGGAGGCGGTTGTCTCCATTGTTCTTCCATCTCAAGTACTAACACAAGAGAGTTTCCAGCAAATAGCTGGCAGCATGTGCAGCACTTTGGCTCATGTCTGGAGACAGTTCAATAAAGCAGTCCTTCCTTTTCCAGAAATACACCCATCGCAGAGATTAAATGTGTGATGTGACGTCCCCCACCCCCGTTCTTCCAACCACAGGCTTGACCTTGATGCCATTCCAATCTTCTCTATAGCCACAGAGTAGGAAATTGTAGCTCTGGCATGCTCTCTCATTGGTGTCAGGACTTTAAGAGCTTCAAAATAAAAATTTTACAAAGGTAGTTTAGATTTAACTATGCATGCTTCAGTCAATATCTCATAATTTCCTAGGTACTTGATCTGTTTGTTTTTTTTTTTTCAAGAAAATAAATGTCTTTTGTGCCAACCTTTAGCTCATATGCAGGGAATGATTCAATTCAAAAGAATAAAAAGAATATAGTGCTTGAAAAGCTTTTCTGTTATGCAAAAAGATATTGCAAAAAAGCACTGACATCTCAAGCAAGGATGAGCCGCCACAGGTGCAATGGTGGTCCCCGTAGATTGTAGTGTAGCTGAGAAATTCCTAGTGCCTAATGATGTCATAGCCATAGTAAGTACTTATGTGCTTGTGATGATGCTGGTGCAAACAAATCTACTGTGCAGCTAGCTGTATAAAAGAATAGCACATAAAGAATATACAGTAAAACTACTTGATAATAATAAATTGCTGTTACTGATAATTTAATGTACTTATTATACTAACAACTATAATTTTAAAATATACTCCTTGTACTTACAGATAAGGTTACTGCAAAATACCATGCCACACATCTCATGTTTACTTCAACTCTCTTGTCTGCATAGAGGCCACGTGAGTGACTGACCTCTGCCCCCTAGGCCTGTGTAAGCAAGTACTCTCTACAACGTTTGAACAAAACATTTCTCAGAAAGTATCCCCCCACCTAAGAGACTCAGGACTGTATCAAACTTTAATTTTTTTCTTTATAATTTTCTCAAAATATAAATAATATTTTATGTCCACAAGGGAATATTTGCTTTTATTTATAGCTGACTTGCCAAGTATACAGTGTTGCATGATATATTTCAATGTCAATTCAGGTCACATTTTACTGAATATAATTTTTGAACCTTTAAAACATTTTCTCTCATCTTGATTATAGTATTTTCCCTCTCACCTACATTTTCAACAGTGTACTCAATTAAATATTAGTTGCTATAATTAAGGACAAAAATACTTCGTGTAACTCACTATGATAAATGTTCACGTTTCGATTTTAATGTCTAAATCAAAGTGTTCAATGCATTACTGAAACTTCATTAATAGTTGCACCAGAGGTATCATTGGGATATGATATGTAGATACATTTAAAATACAAAAGCACGTAAAATTCAAAACTAATGAAAAATATTTATTTTCTACTAATAAGAAATATATTGTTCACCATTCCTTAAAGTCCAAATCCTCCATTTAAGATAATATGAGCAATGAGAAAGAAGGAGAAAAACATGCTTTTCTCAATTTAATATTTTAGAATTGAAGCTATAGCATTTTTCTTAAGTAGGTTTATCTACTAAAAGACTCTTTAAGTCTTTTCTACAAATAGTTAATGGTTGTGTGATTAAGGGAATCATTTGCCAGCAGAGTAATTATAATATTGTACAAAATATAATGTAGCCAAATAGGTGCAGATATTATCTTCTGTCTGATAGAAAGTGAAAACTTCCTTAAGAAGCCGGGCGTGGTACATGCTTGTAATCCCAGCATTTGGGAGGCTGAGACTGGAGGATCCAGGTTCGCAGACAGCCTCAGCTACCTAGTGAGGCACTCAGCAACTTAGTGAGACCTTGTTTCAAAAATAAAGAATAAAAAATAGGGCTGGGGGTATAGCTCGGAGGTAGAATGCCCCTGGGTTTAATTCCCAGTAACGCAAAAAAAAAAAAAAAAAAAAAAAAAAAAAAAAAAAAAAAAAAAAAAAAAAAAAAAAAAAAAAAAAAAAAAAAAAAAAAAAAAAATTCTTTAAGAAAGTTACAAAATAAAATGTTTTAAATAATTTAGTTTTCAGGTCTGGTATAATTTTAGAGCTGACTGACTGGCTCTAAAACTATTCCTTTATTTTATACTTTATGAAATGTAGGCCAAAAGTTACTTTTTTTTTTCAAAAAAAAAATGCTATGACTATATTAAGACTTCAATAATTTGTTTTAATGAGAAGAAAGAATGAGAGAAGTATGCAGTAGTAGGAACTCTGAGATGGGAAGACTAGGTTTAGACATTAATAGGATGTGTTACATAAATTACCCTAATTGACCTCAATTTCCACATCTACAAAATGAGACTTTGTATTACATTATTTGTAATGTCCCATCTAGCTCATAATTTTTATGATTATATAAAAGACTATTAGGAATAAATGAAATATCTGCTATGATTAGATGAAATGTCTAATTTGAAAAGAAATGCATGTGGTTTTTTTTGTTGTTGTTTCAATTATTAGGCAGGATGTGATTCAAAGTAGATGTACTCAACCCAAATTTATTTGTAATTAGTAACATCAGCTGGCATTTATCAATTAATGGGCTTTTACCTAGGGGTTCTAATTTTTCTCCTGTTGTATACTTTGAGCTACTCATTTCTTTGTCATATTATCAGAGGTAGCCTGTAAATGATCACAAATCCCAAATTTAATGAAGTAAAAATTGGTGACATTTTACTTCATTTTTCTCATATCATCATATGATAAAACCACACTGCATTTTATAATATCTGGAGGACATGATAAAGCAGAGGCACTATTCATATAAAATCCATGCACTGTGGCTAAAGCTGGATGGCAACTGACAGCTACAGGAGAGAAAGATCACAAATTCATTGCTGAGGGATCTCTTTATAATTGAATTAACTAGTCTTCTGTTTGTTCCAAGTAATGTATACCATTTATTGAGTGTGTAGTATTTTCCAAATACCAAGCTAGGAAAATGGAAGTCACTGACGTATGAAGTAGATGACAAAAACAGGAGCTTGGAAGAAAGATGAACATAAAATCTCAGTTATAAGATTTAATTGTGTGCTGTGGTTCTTCATGCATTGGTATGAGATAGAAAGGGGGAAAGCTTTATAAAGGTGGAGCCTGTTCTTAAATCAAACCCAACTAGAACCATGATTGACTTAACCTTGAGGCCTTTAGCATTTATTCTAGATCAAGAAATTTAAAATATAATAGAGAAACCAGTGGGTACCCATTTGGCCATGGCTAATACTACTTTTCAATAATCTTTTTTTCATGGATTATAGACCTTTCACATATATAATTTTATTTGGTCCACAAAACAGATATCTGCTTACATATTGTTTTTTGACAATGGATCTACAACAGAGATTTTAGCTTCAGTCTATATTAGATTGTGCTACATCTG
Source organism: Graphiurus murinus (assembly GCA_004027655.1). NCBI lineage: Eukaryota > Metazoa > Chordata > Mammalia > Rodentia > Gliridae > Graphiurus > Graphiurus murinus. The sequence goes on from PVLC010000073.1 coordinate 13,995, forward strand.
GAAATATGTAATAAACAAGTAGCATGAGCCAACAAGAAAAAATCATTTGCATGAATCCTTATTTATTTATCACTGGGTAAATCATCCTGCAGGAACAAAGTTCTGAACATAAAGAACTTGGCTCAGAAAGGAAGTCTTGGTTTTCAGGGGGAGATAGAATTCTGAATGCAGCATCAGGACTAACAATTATATTTATTTCCTGGATAAACCACCACTGGAGTTGAGGTTCACAGAAAACAAGAGAACTGTGAGTGACAACAAAAATAACGCTTTTATAAACCTCATTAAATATTAGGATGCAAGGTACATTGTTTGAGATCTCTAAATAGTGTATGAGAAAGAGGCTAGCAGCTCTTTCTCAAGCACTTATCTAAAGGTCTCTATGTAAATCATTTATCTAAAGTTATTCATGAGTCAAGTCATGAATGGTAGCACAACACACCAAGAGCAGAAGAATTAGGTGTTCACTAGAACCAGATATTTAGCAAAGATCATGACAGAAACCTGCCACGCCTGTAGCTTTGTAATGCACATTAAAATGCTTCCTGGAGTTTCTGCAGGGTAATAGCAGCAGCAATGCCATTGTGGAGAAGGCAATATCCATGGGGGCTTGTCTCGTGTAGGAATCCTGCAAAAAATAGGTTGGAGATTATGGCAAAGGATTAAATAGCCATCATGCTCAGCAGAAACCAGTGTTCTCAAGTACCACCAGTGTCTGGTAAAACCACAGACACAAGTAGCAAGGGGAACAAGAATAGTGAACAAATGACCACAGAGAATGGACTTTTTAATGAGACATCTTCTAAGGTTTTATTTTCTTTTGTCTGCCTTCAAATATGTGATTCCCTTGCCCTCTCATATTGTTTTCCTTCATACAATTTCTAAGGCTCTTTACTTGGAACCCACACAACAGCATGTGTGTGTGTGTTTGTATGCAAACTAATTTCCTACAGTCTTGTAAAGCCAGAAGTTCTCATTGCAGTATCTCAAAGGGAGTAAAAATTATCTCACAGTTGCACTACTGACATCATATTGTTTATAGTACTCTGGAAGTCAGTGTGATAGGGAGAAAGACAAGATGAGATACCAGAAAAAAACATAAGGGTTGTTGCAAGAGACTGAGCCTTCCTTGGCCATGTTTTAAAGTATAAACCTGGGCTTCCTGCTTTGACTGCTCTGAATTTTCTAGCCATAGGAGCATGGCAAGTTTGGAGCCATCAGGGAAACTCAAATGATTATTCTTGCAACCACTTACAGAAACCCCAACTAGAATACTCTGTAGTTATTCTTTGTACTAATGAGTCTGGTGTCTTGTTCCTCAAGATTTTGTGTGAGCTGGCTCCTACCTTGTCATGTCCTCATTCAAATGTCACTTTCTCCATGAGGTATTCTCTGTTCAACATATTGAAATTCCAGTACTTCACCCACCGTGGTTTTTTAAAAACTCTTTCCCCCTAGAATTTGTCCCTCTCAAATATATTGTTTAATTTACTTAGTTACTTAGTTTCTCTGATTGGCTCTTTACTACCAAACCACCATTAGAATAGAGATTGCCTAAAGTCTTTTTTTTTTTTTTAATCGGTTTTGTTTGCTTCTATGTCTCTAGTACCTGGAACAGTGCTCGATACAAAAAAGGAGTGAACACAACAATTCTTCCCTTGATTCAGACTTCTCTAGTTTTGCACATCCCCTGTACCCCCCGCCATTGGCATTCCTTGAACCTGCTGAGTTATTCTTCCTTGTGATACTGCTACTTGCTCTTCTTTCTCTTTGAAACAAACCTTACGGTATAGCTGGAGTGTGTGTATCAAAGATTTCTAAAAATTTTATATTTCAAAAATTATCATCTTAACAACATGGATATATAATTGTGATCGAAATAATGTGCTAAGATAGTGGCTAATAATTTGAATATTTTCAACTTGAAGCCCTTAAAACTCCATTTTTGTATCAAAAATTATCAAATATGAACTATATAATGGACTGGAGAAACCAAAAGTCATTGTGGTGGGACTATATACAATTAACTCTACAGTTTGTTAGAAGACTTAAAATAATATCAAGCATTTTTTGACTACTTATACTATGTCAGGGACTATTTATATTACTATTTACAGTGAAATTTTGATGTAGGCCATTAGTGCAATCATTTTATAGATGCAAAAGCTGTAAATCAGATGGTTTAAGCAAATTCATCAAATTCCCCCTTACAGAAAAGGGGTTCCTGGAGCAAGTATATCTGACTTCAAAGCCCATGCTAAATTTCCAATATAAAATTCTCAAGTGGAAATAAAAAATAACATGGTAGAATTGAGAGGTTAATCAGGGCATACTGTGGTCAGAAAAAGCTTTTCAAAGGAGATGGCATTAAACTGCATCTGGGAGGACTAGTGAATGAGTACAACAATATAGACAAGGCTGAAAAAAAAAAGGTTCTTTCTGGAAAGTGCATCAAAATAGAAAGTAGATTCTGAATAGATAAGAGGCGTGGTGGGACAGAGATATGTGTAATACAAAGAGATTAGGTTTAATCCTGAGAGTAACCACATTACCAGGTGAGTGTTTCAGCAAAATTGTATGTGGACTACAATATAAGAAAGACTGGCATGAGGCAGGATCTCTAAGATACCTTTCAATATTCCACTGGAGAGATGCAGAGATAAGGATCCTAAACAAGGAGATGGTATTCTGGAGGGAGAGCAATAGCGAGGCTGAATGTGTACTCATAAATTAAAATCAGTTGGAATTATGGATTGCCAAGATGTAGGAAAAGAACCAGAGGTAGGTGTGGAGAATAAAAACTTCGAGTTCTGTTGTAAGATGACTGAGAGTATGTGTGACATTAAGGAATTCAATAGAAAGAATAAATTCTGAGGGAAATGTATTCCCCATGTTATTTTAATTTTATATGCCTGAGGAATATTTATAGACTCAAGAAACTACCTGAAACACAAATCTGTAGTGCAACATACCGTTTGGACCTGGCTCTGGAGAATAACCTAGTATGAATCCCAGTCTGACCACTTAACATCTGTGTGGCTTTAGGTATATTACTTACTATCTCTAAACCTTAGTGTCTTCCATTCTTTATAAAATTAACAAGGTTAAAATATCCATATACTGGCTCCACAAAAATTGTATTTTAATCTACAAAACGCAAGAAGAATACTATGTAGCAGTTGTGTTTGTGGTAGTGGCTACAGTTTTGTTATTAATTTGGTTGGTACTATGAGAGAAACTGAAGCAGATATAGGAGTGGGTTACCATATGAGTAGGTCAGAGTTGATAATCTGGGATGAATGAAATAATTTAGAAACACTGGGTATTGGGAGAGAGAAGAAACTAAGAAAGAAACAATGGGAACACATGATTTTAGTTAAGACATGAAAGAAGAGAAAACTGAAAATACACTTGGGAATAACTAATCAGTGAGGTCTGGAAGAAACACAGGAGTGAATGTTATTTAAGAAGCCAGGGGCTTGATTGAGAATAATTACCAATGTAAGGAATGCAGAGGTAAAAAAGAAAGAGGAGAGTTGTTTGTTAATCTAGAGGCCTTAGAAGGGTTTCAATGGAGTATTAGTGTCAAAAAAGTGTCAGACACCAGTTTGCAGGCATTCTGAAATTACTAGGAGGTCTGGAAGTAGAAATAATGAGAAAAGACTGATCTTTTTAATTTTATCATATTACAAAGGCAGTATGCATAATTGTGAGAAAGGTCATGGAAGAGAAAAGAGGAAAAGGATCCAAAAGACCATGAGGATGAATCAGTGTTTGAAACTTTTAAAATGATATGATGGCCTGGCTGATGCCTTGCTCTTTATGATTAATAGGGTAGTTGACTAAAAATGACTCTAAAATAGAAATATTGATCGCATATCTGATTATCAAGAATGTATTGATTTATGGAAAGGGATATAGTATGTTCAAAACCAGAAACCAGAATGAACATATTTTTATATGATATGCTAATTATATTTTATATAATCTACTCAAAAACATTTTTAAATATTCAGATTTAAGTGATGAAGTCATTTAAATTTAAAGATATTAATTCAATGTATAACCAGAGAAAAGTACAATGAATACAATCACTACTACTCTGGGCTCCTGGATTTTTCTGGACATTCTGTAGCATAACTAAGAAATACATGTTTTTGTATTAGTGATACTGAGGGCTTCATTTGGACCAATGTTGGTGGTGTAATCTAATTTCCTTGAACAGTAGTAGCATCATTTCCACTGTTTGGTGGTTTGCAGGACCCTGGGCAGCTGTCTAAGAAGCAGAATCCACTGTTATCATGGTTGTGGTAGTAATGTTATTGTCATATTTCTTCTGTTAGCCTTTTTGATTTCATCCTGGATGTTGCCTACTATTTTATTTTCTGACCTTTTTGAGAACCTACTTACCCTGCCTGCTGATTCTGAGAGCTGTGCTAAAATCTTTCAGTATATTTATTTCCTTTCTGTTTCAATTAGGGTGAAACGTGTATTTTGTTTGTAACTAGGAATCCTCGGTCATAAACATATAGCATTTTGTCACTATGATATTGGGCACAAAAGATGCATGTTCTTTTCATGGAAAAATTTATATCAAAAGAAATTAGAGAGCCGGGCGTGGTGGCGCACGCTTGTAATCCCAGCATTTGGGAGGCTGAGACTGGAGGATCCGGGATTGCGACCAGCCTCAGCTGCTTAGTGAGGCCCTCCGCAACTTAGTGAGACCCTGTTTCAAAATAAAGAATAAAAAACAATAGGGCTGGGGGTGTAGCTCGGAGGTAGAATGCCCCTGGGTTCCATCCCAAGTACCACCACCAAAAAAAAAAAAAAAAAAGAAATTAAAGTCCAAAAAATCTGAAGGTGATCTGTGGTATAGGTCCATCCTAAAAAAAAAAAAAAAAAAAGGACTATCACAGAAAAATGAAAGTGCTCATACCACAAATAATTGTATATGAACATTAACAATAGCTTTGTTTTTATTTATTTTTATTGTACATTGTAATCATATATCTTAATGCGGTATAAGCTGGTAGAGGCATACACCCACACATCACTCATTTAGCCATTCCTCAAATCCCACCCCATTCTTTCCCCCCTCTCTTTCTCATGTTCAGCTCAGTGATTGACTTTGATATGTTTGTGAATGTACATCATGTGCATTAGGGTGCCCCCCCCCCCGCCATCATCTTCAGTTAGGTCACCTTCTTTGCTCATCTAAGGTTTCTCCTTCTTCATCTAGAGTACCTCCTATGACCCATTTTCTCCCTACCGTGGCCCCAAACTGATGATTAGTTAAATGAACTGTGATATACTCATACCTGGAACACCACTTTACAATAAAAGTACAACAAACTAATGAATCACAACAGTTTGGTTGAATCTCAAGGAAATTGCATTGGAAGGGAAAAAATGACAATCAAAAAGTTACATGTGGTATATTTTATTGTACAACATTCCTGAAATAAAATATAGAAATGGAGAACAGATTAATGGTTGCCGGGATTCAGACATGGGGAGTGGGTGAGAGTGAAAGCAACATCAGGGATCTTTGTGGTAATGATAATGTTCTTTATCTTGACTGCATATCAATATCAATATCCTGCTTGTCAACCAGCACCATAGTTTTGCAAGACATTACTGTTAGAAGAATCTAGGTAAAAGTATATGGTATGTATACTACCATTTCTTGTATCTCCATAGGAATTTTTAATTCCATATATATTAAAAAGGTAAATGAAAAGGTGCATGGAAGGTATGGAATTTCTTTTTTTTTTTTTTTTTCTTTGCGGTACTGAGGATTGAACTCAGGGGCATTCTACCTCCGAGCTATACCCCAGCCCTATTTTTTATTCTTTATTTTGAAACCGAGTCTCACTAAGTTGCGGAGTACCTCACTAGGTAGCTGAGGTTGGCCTCGAACCTGGATCCTCTGGTCTCAGCCTCCCGCATGCTGGGATTACAAGCCTGTGCCACCGTGCCCGGCTTGAAGTAACTTTTTTTAAATCACAAACAATTGGAAATTCTTTAGTTTCCTGGTATCCTGGAAATAATTCAGCTCCCCAATCCCCAAGGTTGATACAAAGAAAATTTGAAAATAAAATGCCTCCTTCTGACCATTGCATCTCTCCCAGATTATTGACATTTTATCTACTATTTTCAATATCAGAGAGAAATGAAATCTATACAAGTTCCCTTCAACAAGTAAATGAAAATACTCATAAAATATATCAGTTATAGGTATACTTACACAATTAAAGAATAATTTGGTGTGAGCCTCTTTTGGAAACTTAAAGGATAAATGATTTTTTAAAAACAGAAATGTTAATTGGGTTTAGTGGCACATCCTTGTAATCCCAATACTCATGAAGCTGAGACAGGAAGATTGCAAGTTCAAGACCAGCCTTAACAATTTATTAAGACTCTCAGGAATTAAGTGAGACCTGTTTCAATAAATAAGTAAATAAATAAATAGAGCTGGAGGTGTAGTAGCTTGGCAGTAGAATGCTCTTGGGTTCATTTCCTAGTTCAAAAACAAACAAACAAACAAACAAAAAAAAACCTCAGCAATGTTACTTTACTGATAAAAAATATCATTTAAAGAAAAATCGCAGATTCTCTCATGCTTTAGAAACCATCACAGGCTTCACATCAATTCTGAGTCATGATTTTTATATGAGCTGCATTGTTATCAAAGATTCTGACAAAAAAAAAAAAGAAAAAAAAATTAAAGATCTATTTTTTTCTGCCCTAGAATTTGTGAATATACTTAATGTAAGGACATTCTTAAGAGTTTTGCTAAAACTCAGGGTCTAAGAGACTAACTCTTTCAAGTAAATATCTTAGATTAACTTCAGGATTAAAATCAGTTGAGACTTGTCTAGTTATCTGTCAAATTCTGCAGATACCTTGAGATACTGTAAATAATGCTGACTATAAATTCTTAGATGATCTTAAATATGTATTATAAATTCATATATTTCTTACTGCCATAGATAAGAACAGTGTGGAAGAATTTTCTGAATATAATATCCTTGAATTAAGTACAAAGATAATGAAACATGGCTTACAACTTGAAAGCCTGTTGGTCTTCCACATGAAGCTAGGGTTTGTTAGTATTGTGACCAAGGGGAACTCCAGTTTTTAATTTCTTTTAATTACTTAGATTTCTTGGTCAAGATCTTTAAAATTTTACATGTCAAATTGAATATTAAAAAGTGATCAGGTAATAGCATTAAATAGCATTAAAAGAAATAAATAATGATACAGTATAAATATGATTACACTTTTATTTAAAACATCAACTATATCTTTGTAAATGCACTCATGGATGTTTTGCAGTGTGTAGGGACAAATTTGTCATGTTATACCAAAATATTAATAGTAGTTATTTCTTGGAAGTAAAATTACATAAAACAATATATTATGTAGCTCTGTTACTCTTGTAATAAAATGTATTATATATACGAATACTAGAGATGGCATATCCATTATCAAAACTAAGTCTAAGATTTGAATATTTCATCTATTTTTTCAAGGGGGGAAAAAAACCCTGCAGAATTTCACAGATATCTCTGTGAAGGAATAAAATATGTGGGCTTTTGTTTTTGTTTTACTAAAGTTTAGATTTTTTTGTTAAAGAAGAACCAAATAAATGATTGCATGAACAAGTGAAAAGAAGAAGAATATTACTTATAAAGATTGTATTATGAATTTTCCCATGTGAAGAAATAGCTTTCTAATGCAATGAAATAATCAAAACATTAAAGTCTAGGTTTATTTATTTTTTGGACACAGACACATACTTTTATATAACATGCACAAGAAGAATCAAGCCACTGAGTGATTAGGAAACACTGAAGAAATACAGCATATCAAAATGGAGAAATATATAAACATGGGGACACATGTATGTCCACTTTTAGGGCCAAACTCTGCTACTTCTACTATCAGAATAACACCTCTTTTGAGTTTTCTTCTTGATGTCATCATTTCCTTTTCTCTCCTTTTCTTTTCTTTTCTCTTCCTATTTCGTCTTCTCATTTTTTTCTCCCAGAGCAAAAGCATGCTCTTTACCAGAAGATAAATAGACACTAGTTGAGATTTTTATTGTGAATTCATGACTTGGTGCCTCATAAAACAAAATATACCTGAAGAGCTATCTTTAAAATTTTAACTATGAGTTGGTTGACCGGAGACCACACATGGATACAGAGGGGGATTAAAAACAGCAATAGTTCATTATTTTCATCAATAAGTTTCATCAAATATGTGCTTATTTTCTCTTAATAATATTTCTCATTGTACAGATATAAAATTACTAACTAAAAATATCATCAAATAACTGTTATACTCTGTATTAGAAATAGAAAAGTTCAATAAAAGCCAATTCTGAGTAGAACCAAAAAACCTAAACTGCATGTGATTAAGTACAGAAAATGAGCAGACAAAACCTGGAGGCCTGGCTCCACTAACTTGACCAGTGTTTGTCGGAACATGAACTTGATGTGTTCGGTATAAACCCAATTTTTAAAAATATTTTTGATCTGCAGATATAGAACATGTGAATATGAAGGGCCTACTGTAGCCTATATGTTATTTTCTTTCTAAAGAAGAATATAACCCTTAAAATGTAATTTTAATACTATCAGGATGTATTTGAATATATCATTATAAAATTAAATATCCTACAGCTAAAGTGGCTAGGGAATGTAGCATTAGCTTTGATTTTGTTATTATTTATATTTTTAGGGAAGTAAAAATATAAAACAATCAAATATGCAAGTCATTCACTGAAGAACTTTCATAATAAAGTGATGTGACCACAAGATAGGTTCATTTAGATTAAAAGATAATTTAAAGAAATTTTGCTAAGTGTTTTATGTTTTGTAAAGTATTTTAAGATATCATATTAGTCTTTTAGCATATTTGTTAATATTTGACAATTAAGGACTGGGTAGTTCTAGTGAATACTTCTTTGCATCTCTTTGGGTAAGCTATGGAGTGAGATTCATTGGCCCAGTAGACTAGTCCAGATTTTGATAAGACCTTTCAAACCACACTGTAAGATCCCCTTAGAATTCCCATCCTGACTAGGTTTGCCCAGTTTGACATTAGCTTTATTTTCATGGGACAGATCCTGGCACAAAAGAAAACAGCAGGTTAAAAAGACATAAGGAACAGCTACGAAGGAAGTTTTATGCTTCAAGGAGGTGAGGAGGAGTGGTTTGAATTTTTAAAAGATGAGAGAATCAGCCACTTAGATCTTTCAAAGTACTGAAAAAGTCGTTTTTACGTAAAAGCAAGACTCAGAGCTTTTGAGTTCAGAGGACTTCCTCCTGGAGCTACTGATACAGCCACACCAGGGATTGTCAGATATGGTGGGGCACTCTGTCAGCTGTCAGAAAATAAATCTCTCTATCAGACAAAAGCAGTATGAGTTGGAGCAAATGCTCCAAAGCATGTCACCCCGGGAGCTCTCAACACGCTTCCCGAACAAGGGCTCCCTGATGTACTCTGATTTATGTATATCTGTAAAGCTACTCCTGATATAGGAAAAGGAAGAGACTGATCAAGAGGGCTCTGGCACTCTCGGAGCTTTCAGGCTGTTACCACCTCTCTCGACCCATTGTCCATGGCTGCAAGGAAATAAAGACGCCACGGGCTCTTCCCAGCAGCTCCTTCCTTTCCACTTCAAGGGCGGTGGGTAGAACCACCATTCACTTCCTATGTTAGTGAAGAACAGCAAGCAGGTATATTAGTGTTTTAAAGGTTGTCTTATCAATCGAATATCCTATCCTACATCAGGAGCCTTATCATCTCAGAATCTACCGGAATGCTCACCTTGGTACAAATTTGCTGATAATTTTCACTTTTTCCTAGGCATGCAACTAGATTTCCTTCCATGATCATTAACTTGTGTCTTACACCATGTTTCATAACCTGATAACCCAGGAGTGATTAAATTTCATCTTCATTTCATTCTATTCCCAATCCAGCAAGTCCAGCACAGGTGGCCTATACATATCATTGATAAGATATGCTGATATATTTTAAACAAATCATTCAATGATAGTTAATGCAGAAACATTCTAAATGAACAACTTCTTTAGTAATACATATTGTATTGATAATGTCATAATTATTTTAGTGCTTTTCTGATAGTTTAATTTTTTAAAATGTGATAGGTAGCATCATTTATTGATTGAACAATATGTATTTTCTCAGATATTTTCAATTACACTTAAGATTCTTTTTCTTTTGGTTATTTTTAAAAATGAATTCTGCCACACAACTGACACATCACTACTAATGTACTATTTCTCTTTCTGTACCAAATTTTATGAGTGTGATATATTTGACAATCTAATTAAGATGAGGAGACAGTATATAAAATGTGATAAGCTAACTGGGCGTGGTGGGCACACACCTGTAATCCTAGTACTTGGGAGGCTGAGACAGGAGGATCACAGGTTCAAAGCTAACCTCAACAACTTAGGAAGGCTCTCATCAACTTAGGGAGACTCTGTTTCCAAATTAAAAAAAATAAAATAAAATAGAATTGGAGGTACATCTTGGAGGCAGAATGCCTCTGGGTTCGATCTGCAGTAACACACACACACACACACACACACACACACACACACACACACAGATTTTAAAACTAATATTTATGTTTTAGTACAAGGCCTAATTTTCAAAGTAAAAGCTAGAAATGTTACTATCTTTGATTTAAACCATTAAAAATAAGTAAATATATGTACTGAGTTCTTTTTTAACTTCTCATTTTAAAGGAGTTTTCTTAGACTACAGATACTTTGCATTCAAATAACATTCATTTGGCAGGTAATTATTTTAATAACCTTTTTCTAACTAGAGTTGATAACTAAGGCAAGGTTTTAAAAACATAATTCCTAGTGAAATAACCTCTACTAAAAGTGTTTGAACTATTTTAAAAATGGACACATTCAAGGAAAATAAAATAATTTATATTAGTAGAGATAATATATTGCTAAAAACTATTGCTAGCATCAGCTTATACCCTGATTCCTCAATTCTAAAATGTCAATATCTGTAAAAGGTACCATTGATTTAAAATCAGCTCTCCTGCGGGGAAAAACAGAAATGGCTGGCAAGTTTCTTTTGAAATCCATTGTTGGATGCATCCTAATTTAAGAGATGTTAAAATGTGATGAAATATTAGTCTTAGAGAAAATGTGGTAATGCGTATTCATATTAACAATCAACACTATTCCAAATGAAACCCACTGTACTTCAGTTAACATATTTCAATTCACAATTCATATTCTTTACCTAAATCTTTTATAGCTTTTCTGAGGTTGTTATAAGTAGGTATGTAATAATTAGTGCATACTGTTTGACATCAAGTGATTGATTGCTTTTCTCTTTGTAGTCAAGTTTGGGAAATGCATGTAATGAATTCTGAAATATTTCACTATATATAAATTCTAAGTGTTACACTACACACACACACACACACACCACATACATGTATACTGTTTCTAGGTATGGAGAATATGGGATATAGGAAGTTTACATTTTACTTTACAGAAAGAAAAATCATGTGAATAAAGTCATTATAAAATGAGTTATTATTACCAGAGCTTTCCTTCCCATTAAGATTTGTCATGAACACAGGTTTAGGTAGAAAGTAGAATCTGGTTTTATGAAATAGATTACATTTTTTGAGGTACTAGGGATTGAATCCAAGGACATTCTACCTCATTCTACCTCTGAGCTACACCCCCAGTCCTATTTTGTGTTCTTTATTTTGAAACAGGGTCTCACTAAGTTGTGGAGGGCCTCACTAGCTGAGGCTGGCTGCAAACCCGGATCCTCATGTCACAGCCTCCCAAGTAATGAGGTTACAAGCCTGTGCCACCATGCTCCACTTTGAAATAGATTACATTTAAGGTTATAGTCTTGAAATTCAAATTAGTATAACGGGAGTGAACAAATTAGATAAAAATTGACAATTTTAATAAATATAACAAATAAAATAAATATTAAAAATAAGATATAAGGGATTCAATAATAAAATAAATAATTATATTTAAGCTACAAGACTGTTACTCATTTTAATTTGTCTTGCATGCATTATTATATTTATATAAAATATTTAAACATTTATTAATAATTCCAAGGCTTCCACATGATCTCCACATAATTCACAGAAACACAGTATCTAACTCACTTTACTTCTGAAATCTACACATCAAATCAGTGGCTACATAGGACTTGTGTCCTACATAGGTATTGTATTGATGTGTGTATTCATATATGCATATGTACCTTTATAAATATTTTTGTCTGTAAGAATTTGCCACTCCTGCCTTAATTTTATGGACAGATGTAAAACTTGCAGAATGGAATGAATTTAAATAGTCTTAATTAAGCCTGTCTTATAGGTTTAATTAGGCGCTCACCAGCTTAAAATACATCTGGCCATAGACAAAGGCATCAGCATCTGCTAACAACTGTGCTTTCTTGCTGTTCCTCCAGTTCCTCTGTGGGTGTTTATACATGTCTACGAGTTTCTATAAAGACAATAACTACTACTTTCAGTAGTTTCCTCTGTTTATGTGTGTGTGTGTGTGTGTGTGTGTGTGTATGTGTTTATGTGTGATTACAAATAATAGATTTGGAAGTGTTATCAAGTTGACAAAAGTAAAATTCCAAAGCCAAAATGTTTCAGCAAAATTGATCTAAAAGTAATTTTTCACCATGCATGATGATGCACATCTGTAATCCCAGTACTTGGGAGGCTAAGACAGGAAAATCCTAGGTTTAAAGCCAGTCTCAGCAGCTAGTGAGATCCTGTTTCAAAATAAAAGAGTGCTGGGCATGTAGGTTGAAGGTAGAATGCCCTGAGTTCAATCCCCAATTCCCCTCCCCAAATTAAAAGAGTAATTTTTCAAAGTAGCTGTTATATATATATCACAAAATAGCAATGTGATATTAAATGAAATAATAAAAAAATCAGAATAAAAATATCCACATTACCCATATCTTTTTTATTGTTTGGAATATTTATATGTAGTTTACATGTGTTTATAATATGAACAAATTTCTATTCTATTTTTTAACTATATATTAAAAATGTAAAGTTAGAGCCAGATATAGTGGTACACATCTATCATTCCAGCACTTGGGAGGCTGAGACAAGAGGATTGCAGGTTCAAAGCCAGCCTCTGTGACGTAGCAAAGCTCTCAGGAATTTAGGAAGACCCTGTTTCCAAATAAATATAAAACAGGGCTGTAGGTGTAGCTCAGAATTAGAATGACCCTGGATTCAATTCCAGCACACACACACACACACACACACACACACACACACACACACACACTAAGGTTATTACATATTTTGAGATGATTTTAAACACTTATAAACATCTATACTAATAGAAAGTATTTAGATTTGTTTTTTTCTGTATGCCGTAGCACATTAATGGAACTTCCATAAGAACTAATTTTCTACTCTAATTATAATGTCAGTAATCAAAAATATAAACAATAATAAATGCTGGTGAGGATGTGGGGAATTAGGGACTCAAACGCTTTTTGTGGGAGTAGAAGTTAGTACAACCATTATGGAAATCACTATGGTGGCTCTTCAAATGACTAGGAATGGACCTGCCATATGGCCCAGTTATATCATTCCTTGGTATTTTTCCAAAATAATTAAAGTTTGAGTACTATAGTGATACATGTCTACCCCAGTTTATAGCAGCATAATTTGCAATAGCCCAAGTTATAGAACTAGCTTAGTTGCCATCAGCAGATGAATAGATTATAAAACTATATAGATAGTTTTATACACATATAATTTTATGTTTAGCGTATACAAACGATGGAATTTTACTCAGTTATGAAGAACCATATCTTTTGTAGGAAAATGGATGGAACTAGAGAATATTATGCTAAGTGAGATAAGCCAGTCTCAGGAAATGAAGGACTGCATGTTTTCTCTCTCTCTTTTTTTTTTTTTTTTTGCGGTACTGGGGATTGAACTCAGGGGCATTCTACCTCCAAGCTACGCCTCCAGCCCTATTTTTTATTCTTTATTTTGAAACAGGGTCTCACTAAGTTGCAGAATGCCTCACTAGGTAGCTGAGACTGGCCGCGAACCTGTATCCTCCGGTCTCAGCCTTCCAAATGCTGGGATTACAAGCGTGCACCACCACGCCCGGCTATGTTTTCTCTCTTATGTGGAAGCTAGAGAAAATAGGGAAACAAAAGGGACTTCAGATAAATGAGGAGGGCTTCCAGTAAAATGGTGGAAGAGGATTAATGGAGAGAGGTAAGAGGAAAGGAGACATGATGAAGGAAGCAGTTCAAATAAGCATATGTACCTATATAGGAAAAATTATGAGTACCAATCTCAACAATATGCATGGTGTAGGGGGGAGCAGGGTGGGGTCAGGAAGGAAACACACCAAGTGCTGTGTGCATGTATGTTCCAATCACTCTGAACCTCATTATGATATATAATTACAGTGTGCCAATTAAAGTATATTAAGGAAAAAATGGAAAGGAAAACGAACTCAATTTCTAGTACATTGAATATGAATGAAACATGTATATATATTGAGTATCTAATATATTTCTCACTTGAGAAATGGTTATAAATATAACCATTCTATCATTATACACATATTGGATGTATTATACACATATTGGATGTATTAGAAGCTTTGATTATTGTCACCTGTTTGAATGTGAGTTAATATTTGAAAAACAAGGTAATGTATTGCAGGATTTTGGTTATGTTAAATAAAACGTATTTGTTTTATAGTCAACTTTTACAGTGAAACTGTTTTATTGATGCATAATATGGTAGCCCCTCTTCCTGCGATTTACTTTCTATGGTTTCAATTTCCTTCAGCCAACCACAGTCTGAAAATATTAAATGAAAAAATTTAAAAATAATAAGTTTTAAGTTGCATACCATTCTGAGTGCTGTGATGAAAATCTTGTGCTGTCCCACTCTGTCCCATACAGATGCAAATCATTGCTTTTCCAGTGCATATATGCTGCACATGACCCTCCATTAGTCATTAGTCACTGAGCAGTCATCTTCATTATAGGTGGACTGTTGCAGTACTTCAGTTCTAGTAACTCTTACCTAGTTGCTTAACATCGAACCACAATGAACATGCATGCAATTGATCTCACTTCATCTCATCACTAGGTAGGTATTGTGTCACCTTATATTATCACAAGAAGGATAAGTACAATACAAAAAGAAATTTTGAGATAGAGGTAGACCAAATTCACATAACTCTTATTATGGTATATTGTAATGGTTCAATGTTATTATTAATTATTCTCTTACTATAGCTAATTTATAAATTAAAATTTATCATATATAAATCAAACAATATAGGATATTTAATGTTCTGTATCATTTATGTTTTTAGACATCTACTCGGGGTCTTGAAATATATCTTCTATACATAAGGAAGGACTTCTGTAATACAGTATAATTCTCTAAAGTTGAATAGTAATTTGTCTTAGTCCATATGGGCTGCTACAATAAAATGTCATAGGTTTAGTAACTTATTAACAATATAAGTTAATTTCTCAAAGTTTTAGGGGCTGGGAAGTCAGACGTGGTAATCCCAGTACCTAAGAGGCTTAGACATGAGGATCCGGGTTCGAGGCCAGTCTTAGCTACTTGGTGAGGCCCTCCGCAACTTTGTGAGACCCTGTTTCAAAAAAAAAGAATAAAAAAATAGGACTGGGATTGTAGCTCGGAGGTAGAATGCCCCTGGGTTCAATCCCCAGTACTGAAAAAAAAATGTTTTAGGGGCTGGGAAATTCATGATCAAGGTGCCACCTGATGAGGTTCCTTGGTGAGGCCTATTTCCTGATTCATAGATGGTACTTTCTGGTTGTGTCCTCAAATAGTAGATGGTAAAGGCCTCTGAGGACCCTTTTCCAGGTGAACTGATTCCTGGGTTCCCTCCAATTTTAATTACACCCTCAAAGGCCTTACTAATACTATAGATTGATGATAAGATTTTGACATATTAATTTTGAAGTTATATAATCAGAACATAACAAAAATTATTATGATGTCTATAGTTCTTTAATTATATGTATAAATATATATAGTTGCACATGCAATAGCATAAACATATTAAGAATAAATACTTTAAATGAGTAATTTTCTGCACATATTACTATGCTACACTTTGATAAACATAGGCAATTATTAATTTCATTGCCCTCTTGTGATAAGACTGATTGAAAAATCAGTTCTTCTGTTTAGCCCTACCAACAACCAAGATTTTGTTAAGCTTCAGTTTATGTAATTTATATAGTGAAATAAAATTAAAAATTACAAATATAAGATGTATATTAATTAATTTATTTTTACTTCCCTTGGTATTCTAATACCCCCAGCCTTCATGTGACTTTATTTTACCTATCAAGTATACATTATTTTTTCTCCTACTAAGTATCCTCATCAGCTACACTGAAAATAAGTGAATTGGATAAAAGTAAGATAATTTGAGAGTTCAATGGCTTCTAAAGATGGAATCAATATAGATATAATCAGAAATTATTGACATAATAAATCATTTAACTACTAGGTAGCCTGTTGTTTTAAGAGGGAAAAAAACTCATATCTATTTGCAATAAATATGAGATATTTTCATGGATAGATACTATATTAATGAATATTTTAAAAAGAAAATTTAAAACTATTTTAGCAAATTCTAAATTTTAATCACATTTGATTTGTGGGTTTTCTTTTAAAAACTAATAGGCTCTGGAGATTAATAATTTCAAAATTCTAACAGAGTTATATCTAAAAAGTATCAGAAACTATAGAATAGTTATAATTTAGAGATCCTTTATCAGCTCATATATATGATTATATTGGTCTCAGTATCCACATTCCAACTAAGAACTGCTTGTCTCTAAAAGTAAACATTTACACATATTAAGAAAAAATCTAAAACTGGAATTAGTAAGACTATTAGTAGGAATAAAAACAGAGCAAAGAAACTGGCTCTAGCATTTATAGAGGTTTAGTTTATATTCAATATATTTTTTAAATCAACTGTCTATTCATTGGGGAAGGGTTATGGGAAAAGAAACATACAATGTTCAATACCCAAATACCTACTTAATTTTAGAGAACATAAGTAGTTAAATGTATGCTATGTTTATATTACCTTTAAACTATAGTGCATACATAGCATAGAAAGTAATGATGTAAATATCCATGAAAACACAATGCTTATAGCAAAATTCAGAAATTATAAAGTTAAACTGAAAATAATGGATATGACTAATTGAAGTTTTAAACTTTTGAATGACAACTAAGATAGTGCATAATACAAATAAATTCCAAAGACAAATGAGATTATATATGTGTAATATGTGCATCTAAGTATATATAGATATGCATATATCTATCTATATGTATGTATAGCAGAAAAAGGGCTAATGAACCTAAATATTCAAACAGCTTATGTAAGGCAATGAAAACTGTCTAAGAGCTGGGCGTGGTGGCGCACGCTTGTAATCCCAGCATTTGGGAGGCTGAGACCAGAGGATCCGGGTTCATAGCCAGCCTCAGCTACCTAGTGAGGCACTCCGCAACTTAGTGAGACCCTGTTTCAAAAATAAAGAATAAAAAATAGGGCTGGGGGTATAGCTCGGAGGTAGAATGCCCCTGAGTTCAGTCCCCAGTACCACAAAAAAAAAAGAAAACTGTCCAAGAACTCATTAGAAAAATAAGCATAGCAATAAGGTATGAATGACAAGCTTTAAGAATGGGGTCAAATCATCTAAAAGATTCAGTCTCAAGAACATTAAATAAAAATTATAATAACAAGTAATGATAAATATGAGGATTATCTGTACAATTAAGCATAATGATCAGCCAGCATTGCCTAATAACTTTCAAAAAGAATGATTATTCTAACTAAAGAAGTAGCTTTCTTTAATTGCATAGAAATGTTCACAATTTTTTTTTCATTTTACATTTTTTTTATTCATACATTGTAAGCATACATCTTTGTTAGGTACAAATTGATAACAATATATGTACTCACAATTCTCATTTGACCCCTTCCCCAAATTCCCACCCGCTCCCTCGCCCCCCCTCCCTCTCAAGTTCAGTTTAGTGAGTAACCTTGGTATACATTAGTGTGACCCCCCCCCCCCGTCCAACTCCTTCAGTTAAATCAACTTCTTTGCTTTCGAGGGTCTCTCCTTTTTCATCTGGAGACCCTCTTATACCCCATCTTCCCTAGCATCCGCATATTAGGGAGAACATATGCTTCTTTACTCTTTGTGACTGGCTAATCTCACTTAACATAATGTTTTCCAGTTCCTTCCATTTCCCTGCAAATAATATGATTTTGTTCTTCTTTATGGCTGAGTAAAATTCCATTGTGTACATATCCCAAAATATTATCCAGCAGTTAAAACTGGGATATTTGGCAGAAAATGAAATACAGATAATGGGAGACTTCGTGACAATTGAAAAACAGATAATGGGAGAGTTCATGACAATTGAAAAATATCTCCAAGTTTCCCAAAATTTGAATTTGCTTTCTTTTCTCACCCAATTCTAATAACTGAAAAACAAGTAGAAGAAAGATCACAGAAAGGCTTAAAATCACAAACATAAACTACACACACACACAAAAAAATTACTCTTCTCTCAGGTAACCCCATAAATTTTGCATAAGTTCCACTAGCTATCAGTTGTGTAACTAGTGATGGAAAATAATTCAACCAATTCAGCCTTTTGATGGCTTTATCATTTTGGACCAATGTGCGTTTGGCCTTTAACTGTTCATTCTTCATGTTGTAAGTGGTGTATCCTTCCAGGCTGATCCTTTAAAAAAATGTATTTGTCCTTATTTGGTTTATGAAACTAAATGTCAAGCTTTGTCCTATTTACAAAATTTTTTTTTTTTTAATTTTTGAAATTGCTGACCTGAAAAAGATTAGATGTAATCTTAATATAAAACTAGCAACTGGCATGGGAGATCTGAAAAAAATTTACATGCTTTTTAAAGTCACAATTAACTTTACAACTTCATAATGAGCAAGTGACATACTTCTTGAGGTTATAATTTGTGCATTCTTCCAATTTCTTAGCCTATTAGCTTGATTTGACCCTGTAGAAATAAGCAGATATTTTAAAATTTCTTTTTCTACAGCTTCTGAAGTTCATTTCAATCTCCCTTGTTGATTGACATACTGGATTTTGTGAAAGCCAAGAGTATTTTAGTAGTCAAAAAACATACACCAATAAACTAAAGCAACAAAAGGTTTAAAAACAATTTTACAAAGTTAAATATAATTGTCATTTAAAATATCTTCTATATGAATGTTTTATGAGAGATAGAAATGTAAAAACAATATGTATTGGAAGAAATTATAACAGAATTTTAGAATCCAAGGTACACCAGCATACCCACTTTCTTTCACATCTGGAGAGTGTATTCTATTAACATGGTTTATTTTGAAAGAATGATTCTGAGAACACAAAAACCTTTTCTGCAAAATATGAATTTACTTAATGAAGGCTTGCATAGTTCTGATTGGAGACTCCTTTTTTTATATTAAAATGAATGACATAGAATGGGTTTGATTCATCTTACTTAAACATTGAGTTAAATTATTCAATGTAAAACATTTTTATATACTTTACCTTGTTTTAACTCTTTCTGAATATTTACTCTTGAAAAATTTAGGGTAATATATGTAAAAGATATATTTATCATGTTTGTGGAAACTTAAATAATGCAGGATATACTTGAACTATATTTGTTTTGGAAAGGAATTTAAATATTTTATTTTTATTTTTCATGCATTGTCTGTAATGATTTACCTTAGAAATTCAACATTTTAGCATGTTGCAATTCATATATTATTTAATTTAATGTGAATGTGATACCTCAGAGGATCCAATTTTATAGAGTTCAATCAATATTTTTCTTGTCATTCTGAAGAATTTATCACATATCTGTACAGTATTTTTTAATGATCAAAGTTTTGCCTGTAATATGTTATATATCATGACACTCTTTACTTGATTGGTTAAAAAACTTTTTGTTTTCTATAATGAATATTTCATTCACAGAATGGCAAGATTTAATGAATAGGGCATGTGATCAACTTCATTATTTAATGGATTTGATTCCTTATCAGCCATGCATATGACCTTGAGAAAGGTCATATTTAGCATTTTCAACCCAACATATACTGAACAATTAATAAATGTTTACTATTATGTTGTTGTTACTGTTATCATGCAAAAGTCTATTCTGTTTTTTATTTATCTGTTTCCTTCTTCAAGCTTCCTTTTTCTCCTCCTTCTCCTTCCAAACTCCTTCCACAGTTCAACTAGTCTCTCTTTTATCTGAAATATCTTTTCTTTTCTCTCTACCTTCTCTGTATGAGAGAAAACATATGACCCTAGACATTCTGAGACTGGCCGATCTCACTTAGAATATTGTTGTCAAGTTCCATAATTACAATGTGCCAGTAAAATTATAAAAAATTTTAAAATAAAAATGGTACCAGAATCAAGAAATGCAATGTTTCAAAAAAAGTAAAATGTAACAAAAGAAAATGATGATCAATTAAATAAGAACCTTAGGGGAAGTACTGAAAGAAAAAAATGATATTAAAAATAGTACAGTGAAAACCACATTAGAAATTAGGAAAAACTATATTTTAAGAAATTTTAGTTCCAGTGTTATCAAAAAAGTTAATGAGGATTAAAAAAAGGACATGATGAAGTACTTTTTGAAATAAAAGGAACTTCAGATAAATGAGGAATGAATTTAGGGAGGCAGGTGGGGAGAATTTATAAAGAAAAGAATTCAAATAATGCTAAATATGTATAAGAAATTATCAATACCAATATCAATAATATGTACGGGAAGGAGGAAGGTGGGGTGGATTCCAGAGGAGAATGCACCAGGTGCTGTGTATATGTATGTTTCTATCACTCCAAACCTCATTATGATGTATAATTGCAATGCACCAATAAAAGTGAGTTAAAAAACAAAAATAAAACAGAAGATAACAAATATATCAGTTATTGCAGAAGATATAAGGCATTTAAAAGAAAGGGAAAGGAAAACTAACAGACATTAAAGGAGTTCATAGAGAAAAAAGTGAGAAGATGCACAAAAAAGAAAATTGAAGTTATGATAGAATAAAATTCTGGAATCTACAATTAGCTCTACATTGAGTTTTTATGTGCAATTATTAATATGTAAATTGATACTCTGAAGTTCTTAAACATCAAGATTTAACAATTGCATGATCACAACAAAGTAAAGTCATATACCAGAGACGAGGGTGATACTAGAAAGTAGAGTGGACATATGCGCCAATCAGAATAAGAGCGGGTTATAAATATCCAATGTGTCTGCTGACTGATGGTTAGTAATTGCCTTGAGAGCTAGAGGTTTTATTTTGTAGAGGTGAGTCTTTTATGAAGTTACACATTCCTTAATCTGCCTCCTCTCACAGTGAGTGAGATTACCATCTCATGGGATGACTTCTGTCATTATTAGTCTCTGTGACAATCTTTAGGGCTATATGAAATGAATCCATCATGTTCTGACTGTGAGAGAGGGTATTATAGTGTTAGTACATAAAATTGTAATTAAGCAACTATATCTTAGAATTTTTAGTGTATATTAATACATATTAAGCTTATTTCCATTAAAACAGTACGCTACCGGTCAGTATCATACTGACCTGTATGAGCATCTCACTGGAAATGCTTTCTATTAATGTTGGTGGTTTGATGTCAACTGGTATCTAACTAGAGGCACAAAGAAGATGTATTCCTCTCTCTTTGCAGATGGGAGATCACTGAATCTACCATAACTCTAGAGATTTGTATTCTCTGTGATTAGCTCATGGTAAAAATGTAACATTTTCTTTTCATAACTTCCTTCAATTAATCTCAGTGTTTAGTTAAACAGAATATGGATATACATAACTTACTGGATATTGAAAGATAAAAATAGCTTTTCTATGTCTGCTTGTACACTAAAAAATAATTTATTAACTCAGCAAATATTCTGGGTTGGTTTTATGATAATCACTTAATTGGGAAAAAACAAATATATACTTCCTTTCTTAGAATCCTACATGTACTTGTAAGAAAATACATATCTGATCTCTCTGAATGTGTGCAGATCTACTTCTCACCTTACGTGAGAAGTGAAAGTTGATATCTGGCCTTGCTTAATGGTGTGTGTGTGTGTGTGTGTGTGTGTGTGTGTGTGTGTGTGTGTGTGTGTTTTACTGGGAATAGAATCCAGGGGCATTCTAGCTCTGAGCTACACCCCAGTCCTTTTTATTTTTATTATTATTTTTTTTATTTGAAACAGAATCTCACTAGGTTGCTGAGAGTTTTGCTAAGTTTCTAAGGCTGGTCCCAACCCTGCAATCCTCCTGTGTCAGCCTCCCAAGTACAGGGATTACAAGCATGTGCCACCATACCTGGCTTAATGCATGTTTTAATACCATTTTGGAGGATCTGATAATTTTTGCTTCACATATACATATAATTTTTAAAAATTCTTCATGATACATTCACTCAGTATTCAGAGGCTATTATTTTCAGGAAAGTATTCTGTTTTTTATTTATTGCTTTATGAATTGCATAGAAGTTATCCCATTTTACTTATAACGAAACAATTAAAATTCTTATTTTTCAGAATTGAATGCAGCAATCATATAAACTAGAGCAAGGAGATAAAAATAACCCATGGATATTCTTCTCACATCATATTATTCTGGATGAAGTTTTGATACAGCTAATAGAGGTGTATAACTGTAAGTATTTACTAATAAAATTATAACGTTTATTTTTTTGGCTTGGTAAGGTCATATGTAGTATCCTTTCACAGAATTTAAGACTAAAGTAGGGAGTATGGTAGCAGTAATTGCAGAATACTATAAAATTTTTGCAATACTAGTTGACAAGAAAATAGCAACATAAATCGGGTGTGGTGGCAGATGCTTGTAATCCCAATACTTGGGAGGCTGAGACTGGAGAATCCGGGTTTGTGGCCAGCCTTAGCTACTTAGTGAGGCTCTCTACAATTTAGTGAGACCCTGTTTCAAAATAAAGAATAAATAGGACTAGGGGTATTGCTGGGAGGTAGAATGCCTCTTAAAAAAAAAAAAAGAATAGAAAAAGCAACGTAGAAAAAAAAATCATCCTGGGTATAGGGTCACTTTAATAATATACTATTTGGGATAAACAAAAGTGAGGGACAAAAATAGCAATTGTTTACTCTCAAAGTGATCTTGGTCACCATGTACTTAGGAATGTGATTGTGTTCTGAAGAGAAAGTAAAATGATTATAAAGCTGTGCTGTGAAGAATGGTGATCTTACCATGAATAAGAAATGTAGTATGAGTTATAGCGTTAGAAAAATAGAATGAGAAGCTTTTAAAAGTCAGGCTTTCTAAATTTGGGTGATGTTTTTCATCTATAGAAATATCAGTTATTATGGAACCAAGTTCAATTAACAGAATGCTCAATCTGTTCCCAATTAAGCTATCAAGTGTTCTTTTACTCTCTGCATCTACAATTTAATCACACAAACTACTGCATTCATATAGAAAAAAAATCTTCTAAACTGACCTGAGGGCTTGATTTGATCTATAAATAAAGAAATAGACTTTCTACTTAATATTCCACAGTGCTGTACTGTAATTCAAGGGTAAGTGCTGTTATGATTGGTAAAAAGGTTGAGTTTGATAGCAATTTTGCTCTTTGACTGTGGCCTATTCTATCTCTTAGGTCATAGTGTCTTTAATCCTGTGAATTACAAAGATAAATATAACCTCAGGGGGAAATACAGGAAGACTGTATTTAAGAGTAAAACCTCCAGACAACTCTGGTTGCTTGAAATTATGCATAAACATCTTAGCTGATACTTAACTAGAGCTCACCAGCAGGACATTGTGAATTGGCCAGGGCCCTGATCAACTGATGGCTGCATATTTTGAATGTCACCCCAAACTGCAAATATGTCTCATGTTTTCATTTCTTTTATTAAGTAGGAAAAAATAATCAGATAAGTTATTTTAACTATCCTATAATATAAAATGTATTTTTCCCAGAATGGAGCATGTGTTTTTGAAAAATCCTTATGAAAGAAATGGTAAAGTTCATTCATAGATGCAAAAGTATTTTACTTCATATAATGTAGCAATAATTTGGACTTTTCACTCTAAAATTTAAAAATTTTGTGTTAGTATTTTATCTATATTCAAGACCTGAGGCGATGGATCTAATTTATAGCTTAAATGGGTAAGTAAAGGTTTCACAACTAGTTTTAAGATTTACTTTTTCAGCTGACTCATATGATTTTTTATTGTTTCATAAAAATATGTATTAACAATATGGCAGAATAATGAAACTGACTTAAAGCCAAATTAGCACTTAAGACAAAATCAAACTTATTAAATATCTTACTTTCTCAACAAGAAATTGAATGTTTATTTATATGTATTCCTTAATATGACTTACCTAGGTTATAATAATAGATAAAATCCATAAAGGTAATTATTTCTATGAGATATAGAGAATATTTTAAAAGAAATAAAATTATTTTAGTTAATATTGTTGATGACTCGTGACTGAATAAAATTTATGAGTTCTTTGAAATCTATTAATATTCTAAGTTGGCTCAGGCCATGTATCAGAACCATGTTATTAAATACAGATTTATAGGAATAATTTTCAGTGACATTTAAGAATAAATTATATTTGAAATCACTCAGTTTACTTAACATACTTAACTTGCTTTGTACAATGTTCAGTCTATAAAATTTCCTTCGATCTAATCACTTTAATGTATCTTCACATCAGTGTATATATGTGTGTATTTTAATATCTATGATTAAAAAGATGACTGTGTAGAGAACCTCATTTATACCAAGATAACCAGGTGTAAGAAATACTTTATATTAAGCAAAATGTATCCAGCCCTCTAGTGGTATTAATATATAAGGTATTTCATTGTGATGTTTGCTCAATGTAAGCAGCTTTGTTTATTTTTTCTTTAAGTGCAGGTATTTAACATTTCCTTGACATTAGCTTTTTGCAGATTATTTGCTTTGTTTGACAGGTAAATTGTATAATACTTTAGGTATTTTTTTTTATTCTAGAGGATAAAAAATATTAAATACCTACACAACATTAGAGAAGTAAATAGCCCACTAGGTGTTAAATCACCATTTTTGGATTAGTAACTATCATTGTTGGTCAAAAGTTAAAATATATTTGAAGTGTTTATCTATATGCATGCATGAATGACATGTATCTATATACATGATGGTAATAATGTTTTTTAAAAGAAAAATTGTGTCATTTACAAACTTAGAAAAGTCCATTCAAATAAATATTATAGAGGATAAACAATAACTAACCCTTTCTTTGTAATTCTCACTGAGAACTTTTGTATCATTTAAGGTCTACAGGAAGTTAATGGTCTTATTTATATTTATACTTAGGAATTTTTTTTTTACTGAGTTTTTTTCTCTTAATATAGAAGGCTGACACTTAAAGTAGCATTACTTGGCAAATCTACAAAGTGAGTTTCAGTTATTAAGGAGAAAATTTTAACTTCATGTCAGCAGTATTTGTATTTCTTTCCTTAAAAAATTTAAGTATTAACATTTGGTGCATATAGCCAGAAAACCAAGGAATATTAGTAGACATGGAAAAGTAATATTTAAAAGTCTGAAATACAAATTTGACTCTCAAAGATTATTTATTCTCAGCCGGGAGTGGTAGCACACGCTTGTAATCCCAGTAATTAGGAGGCTGAGACCAGAGGATCTCAGGTTCATGGCCAGCCTCAGCTACCTAGTGAGGCCCTCCGCAACTTAGTGAGACCCTGTTTCAAAATAAAGAATAAAAAATAGGGCTGGGGGTGTAGCTCGGAGGTAGAATGTCCCTGAGTCCCTGAGTTCAATCCCCAGTACTGTAAATAAATAAATAAATAAATAAATAAATAAATAAATAAATAAATAAATAAATAAATAAATGATTATTCTCAAAGATGAATTTCTTGATTCACTGTCCTTTAATTCAGTTTTACCTTAGACAGAATTTGGGCTTATAGAGCAACCATTAATACATTATCATAAAGAGTACTATACTAAGTTTTGGAAGACCTACATCACTTCTCAGCTCCACACTGACTTCTTTGCTGTAAGTTGAATGTACCCCAGTCCTACCTTACCTCACAAGCCCTCAGCTCTTCCAAGGCTCATCACCATTCTTTTTGGGAGGAAAAAAAAAAAGATTGTATCGAATGGCTTCCATTGATAAATTAATGCAGCTGGTAAACATGGGATCTGTTTTCTTTCGCTTGTGTCTACTCAGTTTTAGAAGTCTTCAGTCAAAACTCATGAAAAACAAAATATTAAATACCGCTGGCCATCATATCTGCCATCTACTCTTTCACTCTGTATTACCTACCCAATTTTAATTATACAGTGATGGAGGAGATGCATTTTTCACTCTGGTATAAGTTTATTTAGAAATGTGAAAAAGTTGATGTTTAATATTTGTGTAAGCAAAACACATACATTTACATATCTTTGCTCAAGTTAGCCTATTCTTTTTCTTATCTTCTTCAGCTTGGATAATTACTATCATGTATGATTAAGTGACATCACAGAGAATAATTCCTAAAAGGGAACAAAGACAGAGAATATTCTGAAGCTTGGTGTATTTCCAGATTCAGCCCTATACAATGTATGACTCTGAGGAAGTTAGATTTTTTAACTCTGGGGCACTGTCAATGCTCTTTTCAAATATGTCTGATGGTCTGATACACTTCCAAGTCCAGAAGAGAATCATTGTTAAATGAACAAGATGTATTGCAGAATTTGTAGGATATCTTCTAATCTAAGGGCATTCTAATTCTAAATAGTGGAGCTATTCAAAAAATAACCATTCATCCTATAAAATGAGGGCAGCACAGTATTGCTTTCAGGATGTTTTCTGTTCATAATCTTCTATCTTTCATGTCTTTCTGGGTTGTCAGAAGCTGTCTTGAGCTGGAGAGAACTGAGCTGCCAGTTGTCTGAGTAGTTGATTGAGACAATAACCCCAAATGAAAATAGCAGTCAAGCCTTTAATGGGGTAAGACAAGCAAACGGCTAAACAGAAGAAAGAGATTCTTCCCTGTTCCATTTTTCCTCATGGAATAGTGCTGGCTGAAGGCTAAGTGGATCAACACAAATGTGACAGTTATCTCATTATCAAGGGAGCCCTGAGCAATACTCTCCTGTTATTTTGTGGAATCAGGGCTCTGAGCAGGATGGGGGTGGTTGGGGGGATAGGACTAAGAGTAGAAAAGCACTGAGTCGGCCTTGAGAATGGTCTGTTCCTTACTGCCCCCCACTTTGTCACCTTAGCTCCTACATAAAGAGGGTTCTGAGTGAGGGCTTATGGTCTAGGAATATAGATGTGGATGAATATGGCTGGCCAGAGGTTCATGACTATAATTCCCTTCAGAGACTACAGTGCACTGGCTGTGTACCAAGGCTATTGTGAGGAGAGCAGTGTCCCCCTGCAAAGTCTACTAGCTCGTCTTTATAACTGCTCATGGTCAGTCCTGAAGAATCACATCTAGGGTTTTGGTATAGAGCCAGACTCCACATTGGTTGTCATCTTAATTGTCTACTTCCTCTTAGATTTAAATTACATACTAAAATCTAAGAAATTTGGCCATTTACTTAGAACACTTTGTCATATAAATAGCATTATTTAAGCAAATAAAATTTATAAAGGGCCTTGCTTGGTTGGTGTGAAGTGCTAATGATAATAAAATAAATCGCCACCCTCAAGGAGCTTATTGTCTATTGAAGAGTCCAAAGAGAAAAATATTTATAAACATTATTATAACAGAAATATTATGAAAATATTTTGTGGTGCTTAGTATATACCATGCTTTCTCAAAATCGCTTTATCTTTCTGGCTACTCTATTACTTATACACTGTCATCTTCTTCCATTTTGTTCATGTGAGAACAGAGATTAAGTAAGGTTAAGAGGGGTTAAGTAACCTGTCTGCTGGTAAATGGCGAAGCTGAGTCCGGAGGCCATGCATTTAACCACTGCATTTTACTTCTATTTAAAAAATACCTGAAGGCTGGAGATGTGCATAAAATATTAGGAGAAACCTGAGAAGAGGCACGAGGTTCATGTGGTGAGTGGCCAAGGTAGTGATATATAAACTGAAGGGTGCTGGGGTGTGCTGTGGAGGTGGGAGAGGAAAAATCGAAAGGCATTTAAGGGGCAGCATAAGTAAAGACATGAGCACTGTGGAACTAATCAACTCAGTGTTTCTGAAAATAAAGAAAGCAATATAGAAGAGGCCGGGGATAAAGGAAAGAATTGGATAGAGACAGAGATGCATCTATTGAGATGGTAGAATCACAAGAAGTTAGCATGCTGTTTGATATTGGGTGTTAATCAAGTAGAGCCAGGGAGAGAAAAAAAAAAAAAAAAACTAGAAAATTTCCCATATATTTTCCATTTTGATTTGATAAATGATCCATCAAACTGAAGTAAGTAATATGGAAGAAAGAACAAGTTTGTGAAAATGGTATTTTGCAAGCCGGGCGTGGTGGCGCACGCTTGTAATCCCAGCATTCAGGAGGCTGAGACCAGAGGATCCAGGTTCGAGGCCAGCCTCAGCTACCTAGTGAGGCACTCCACAACTTAGTGAGACCTGGTTTCAAAATAAAGAATAAAAAATAGGGCTGGGGGTATAGCTTGGAGGTAGAATGCCCCTGAGTTCAATTTCCAGTACTGCAAAAAAAAAAAAAAAAAAAATGGTATTTTGCTATGGGGTTCATGAATATGTGCCTGTTGAACAACCATGTAAAGATAGTTTACAGACAGTTAAGTATGTGAATCAATAATTAAAAGAGAAATAGAACCCTGGGGAGCATGGACATCTAATGAAAGGGCAGAGACAATGACACCCCAAAGTGGAACAGAGTAAGGAGAGTCAATAAAGGATAGTTTCCAGGGAGTTTTAAAGAGAAAGAAGCGGTGATGATGCGCACACTGTAAGAGAGATCAATGGAGAGCAAAACTGAGCTGAGCCTGGGACTGATGCATGATAGTCACAGGTTTGCCCTCTGTAGGAAGGGTGGGATAAGGAAAGTGGAGAGGCTGGGTGGTGGCAAATTTAAGAGTGAACAGAAAGGAGTGAGATTAATAGGAACTAGAAGAAGGATTAGAGAATTAAAGAAGGATTTCTCTTTGTTACTCTCTGGCTAGTTAGACTTTCTTACTTTTCTTTGGCTTTTCTTTCTTTTTTTTATTTTACAGTACTGGTATTGAACCCAGGAATGTTCTATCTCTGAGGTACACTCCCTAATATAGGGAGTGTACCTGTTTTTTTATTTTGAAACAGGATCTCATTAAGTTGCTAAGGACTTCGCTAAATTGCTCAGGCTGGCCACGAATTTGTGATAATCCTCTCTCACCCTCCCAAGCACTGAGATTATAAGTGTGCCCACAGAGTTGAGAATACATAGAAAAGAAACTAAAACCACAATCCTCACAACAATCATAAGGTGAGATGCAGGTAGACATTGGATTCAGGGCCAGCTGCACTGCTTGATACAAGATATGACTTTGGTAATGTCACTTAATTTCTTAAAGCATCAGCTTCCCTATTGCTTAAAGATAGTGCCAGCCTAAGATGGCTATCTTGAGGATTAGGTATTATAATGTACATAAAAATTATTCACCATGAGAACTTATTATAATATTTGCTATTTTTTAATTAAGGAAAGTCAGTTGGCCTCATCAGTGAGGAGGCCTAGAGATACACACCTCATCAAAGATAGGAATAAAGAGAAATGTTTAGTATTTCTTTAGGCAAATGTGTAAATATACTCAAGGAGATGATACCTAATTATCTCAGTGACTTTAGCAATTCTCCTTTTTCTTAAAATAAAATGAAATTACAAGTGAAAAACAAGATACTTATTTTGCTCTAAAATTATAAATAAACATCTGAGCAACTCCAAATTGTTTGGAAATAAGAGCCCTTTTATCCTAAAACTATAAATACCTTTTGGATACAAAGATGTTTGGAATAATTTTAGATTTATATTTTGTGGCAGATTTTATTTTTGCTAAGTAAGGTGGCAATCTTATATTACTCAGATATAAGACTTAATATGCATTCTTTCTGTGGAAGAAATAACAACCCAGCCAGGCACGGTGACACATGCCTGTAATCACGGTATTTGGGAGGCTGAAATAGGAGAATTACAGGTTCAATTCCAGTCTCAGGAACTTAGTGAGACCCTCAGCAACTTAGCAAGACTGTGTTTTAAAATAAAAAAGATAAAAAAGGGCTAGTGGTATAGCTCAGAAACAGAGTGCCCCTGGGTTCGATCTCTAGTATAAAAGAAAAAGAGAGAGAGAGAGAGAGAGAAAGAAAGAAAAGAAAGAAAGAAAGAAAGAAAGAAAGAAAGAAAGAAAGAAAGAAAGGACTCAATGTTGTCCTTTAAGTAAATAAAATCTCCCTAAGAAAGTGCTGATTTACAAAAAGTAGTGAAAGCATAATAGCATAACATCCCTTTCTGATCAGTCTCAAAGAAGTAAAAGGCAATTTTAATTAGTATGATGATTAAAACAAATCATAAATCAAGATGCATATAATTGTTAACAAAATCATGTGTGTATTTTGGATCTTACTATGTAAAATGTATATACATAGGAACTCATCCATTTAATATACAAGTAGTCACTGAGGTAAGTTTTTATAGGATGCTAAAATTATTTAAATGCTTTCTAGAATTCTTCTATTTCAGAATACCTCTAGATGTACATAACCTCATTTAAGACAATCATATCCATTGAGGTGTTTCCCTCTTCAAGTCTTCCTCTCCCTCCCATTTCCCTCAGTTAGGTAGGTCCCTTCCTTCACTCCAGTAAGGTTTCTCTTCCTTTGTCTGGAGTCCCTCACATGCCCCAGTTTCTCTTTAGCTTCAGCATATGAAGGAAAATATCCGACTCTTCATTTTTTGTGACTGACTAATCTCACTTAGAAATATTCTCCAGTTCTATCCATTGCCCTGTGCTTACATTTATTTACCTTGAACCACTCATTTTCTGTTGACTTCATGTTAATTTAGTCTGGTATTCTGTTATATTAGAGATGGAAAGCTACAAATTACTGAAATGCAATGAAAAGAAGACACAATAAAGGGGGGGGGGATCAAATCTAAGGATGCCAATACTAAATTTTGTTCTGTTCCGTAGGCCTCATTCATGCTGATTTATCAGCTCTTCTGTGAATCAACCTCAGTTATTCTTAATTGTATATGTCAATTCTAATGTGATTTACTCCATTTTCAAAAGCTTTTCACTTTTGCCAAAACAAACAATGCATGGAGAATTTATACCTCTCTGGAACTCTTACTTGTTTGGGGAACAAGCAGCTTCTTAGGGGAAATGAATTTTAATTAGCAAAGAGGATACTTTTCATCACCTTCAAAAATATAACTTTTAAGAGAATAGAAAACAAAGCTGGTGACATCTTCTTGGGGATGGCATCCAAATAGGTACCATAGTTAAGCAACTAAAGATAACTTCTCTCTATTCATGCTTCTATCCTTATTTCATATTTCTTCTGGATTTTTTCTCTTTTTTAGCTACTTCCTTGTTGCAAGGGTTTTCCCCTGGGATCAAGTTTTTTAACATTTACTTTCAAAATCAAGAAAATGAAAATTAGACCTACAAGTGAAGAAGCCTTATCAAACTTAGAGTGATATTGAAAGTTAGTTGTCCAATACACAGTCTTTCTTGGGGGAGAAAAGTGATCGATTTTAATTTGCTACTTTTTAGTGTCAGCACAGTTTTATTATGCAGCTTTAAGTATGCACATAAACCATAGAGGCACTAAAACATGTAAGTCAAATTCTGATCATTTCTTTTGTCAAAGAAGCATGATCTTAACTCATGAGTCACTGTTAAATATAAGTGTAATGTGGAGGAAAGATGAAAATACATTATGAGGGCTTTTTTGCCAATTTGTATAATTTTTCAGTTAAGCAGTCATAAATCAAGGAATATTGTATTTTTTGAGGCTCATTAAAGAGACATTATACATCAGAATAGTGAAGTCGTCAGCATAATGAAATGATGAATGCCTGTAACTATCTGTATGTAAATGATGTGAGACAGATTCAGGGTGTTACAAAAGAGAATAACAATCTCCCTGACAGTTCCCCGTAGGTGAGGTTGCTGAATGCTGGTGACAGATGTTAAATGCAAACCTCTTCAATGGCAAGCACTTATTAGCACTCAGTGGAAACTTGCAATATAAAATAAGACAAAAAGCAGATTATATCATTTTAAATGAATTTGTTCAGCAAGGTATGTTATTGCCTTTTAAGGGCCTTCTTCACTTGCAATGGCCATGTTCTAATGAGAAAACATGGTAGACAAGAAAATGGTTATTTTTAAAACTAGTATATAAAATGTGTGTGTGCATGTGTGCACATGCATATATGGCAATGCTAGGCCATTTCCTTTAACATAGAGAACTTTCCATAGAGTAAGGTGCCAAACTTAATTCATTTAGATTTATTTTTAAAACTCATCTATTATACAATCAAGGAAATATTTCTCTAGCTCATATATCTACAGGATGAATTTCTATGCATACATACTTTAGTAAGATTTGTAATGTGTCTGTCTATTATGGCTTTTAATTTCTGTTTTAGTTTTCATATTTGATAAAATTATGCTTCTTCTGTTGGACTGCTCAATTTTTTTGTGTAACAAGGGCTTTAAGTCCTATATTTCCTATTCTTCATTTCATTTATCAAAGAGGAGCAGGCATTAGGTCTAGTACTTTTCCATAAGTTCTTGTTTTTCCTTGCATTTCATAGCACTTGATACAGGTACCAAATACATATAGGATTATTAAAAGAAGGAAGAAGGGAAGATAAAGAGGTATGGAGCGTGTGAGAAGAGATTTTTAGTCCTTGCAGTCTGTAGCATTGGCCAAGTCATGTAAATTATCTATGTGCTCTATCTATCTATCTATCTATCTATCTATCTATCTATCTATCATCTATCTATCCTGGGGATTGAAACTAGGAGTGTTTTGCTTCCAAGCTATACCTCCCGCCTTTTAAAAATTGTATTCTTTTTTTTTTTTTATGGTACTGGGGGTTGAACTCAAGGGCATTCTACCTCCAAGCTACACCCCCCAGTCCTATTTTTTATTCTTTATTTTGAAACAGGGTCTCACTAGGTTGCGGAGGGCCTCACTAGGTAGCTGAGGCTGGCCTCGAACCTGTATCCTCCAGTCTCAGCCTCCCAAATGCTGGAATTACAAGCGTGTGCCACCACGCCCGGCTTGTATTCTTCTTATTATTTAATTTTGAAATATGCTCTTGCTAAATTGCTGAGGGTATTGGATCTTCTAATATAAGATCACATTGTCTTCAAATAGAGATAACTTTAGTTCTTCTTTTTCTATTTGAATTCCTTTGATGTCTTTCTCTTACCTTATCACTCTGACAAGTCTCAAGAATTAAAAAGGAATGGTGGTAGTGAATATCCTTGTCTTGTTCCTGATTTTAAGCTCAGGAAATTAAAGCAATAATTAATAAATGGGATAGCATTAAACTAAAAATGTTTTCTCACCAATAAGGACAATCACGCCTCTAAAGAGAGAGCCTACAGATTAACAGAATATCTTTGTCAGGTATTCCTCTGATAGAAGACGCCTATCTAGAATATATAAAGTACTTAAAAGACTTAACACTAAAAAACAAATAACCCAATTAAGTAATGGGTCATAGGGCCACTGAACTAAATAAACACAAAAGAAGTAATACAAGTGGACAATAAATACATGAAAAAGTGTCCAAAATCATTAGCAATCAGGGAGATGCAAAATGAACCTACACGGAGATTCATCTGACGCCAATGAAAATGACAATCATCTAGAAGTCAAACAACGATAAGTGCTGGTGAGTATGTGGGGAAATAGGAACTCTGATACACTGTTGCTGGGATAGCAAATTAGTATAGTTGCTATGGAGATTAGTGTGGCAATTCCTCAGAAAACTGGGAATAGATCCACCATATGATCCAGCTATACCACTCCTGTGTATCTTTCCAAAGGGAGAGAAATTATAATATTATAGTGATACATACATATCCATGTTTATAGCAACACATTTCACAGTAGATAAATTATGGAACCAACCTACATGTGAATCAACAGATGAGTGCATTACAAAATTATGGGATATATGCACAATGGACTTCTACTCAGCAATAAAGAAGAAAAAAAATATTCCATTTACAAGAAAATAGATGGACCTGGAGAACATTATGTTAAGTGAGATTAGCCAGACACAGAAAGTGAAGGGTCATAGGTTTTCTTTCATGTGTGGAAGCTAGGGAATAATCAGGATACCAGAGGGACTCCAGATAATGAAGGAGAAACTTCAGTGGATCAGGGAAGGTAGTCTAGGGGAAGTAGGGGAGGGCGGATCAATGAAGGAATCACTTCCATCATTATTATGTGGATATGTGAAAATACCAATGTCAATTTCAATATGCTGTATGGGGAAGGGAGGGAATGGGAAGGAAGCAGGCAGTGGGAGGGAATCCCAGCAAGTGCTGTGTGCATGTATGTCACTATCACTATTAACTGCATTATGATTTGAGACCATATTGCACCAATAAAAATATTATTCTTAGTGTCTTAGTGGTTGTTATTATTAAGTTCATGTATTTTAATAACATACATTATATAATTTTATATTTAAAATGTATTTTAAATCTAATACTCAATTGATCAATACCATGATTTGAATCCTGTCTTTTACTTGATATTTCTACACTGTCATATTTCTAGATGCATCTTTTAAATTTTAATCCAACAAAATGTGGCAGCAATATGTAATACATTTTGTCAAGCCTAAATTATACTATAGGGAAAGGAACATATTTAATTGTTTTGTCATTTGTATTATATTATGTTACTTATGCACTTCATATTTTAAAGTTAGTTAAGAGACAGATGAATTTTCAAGAGGATTGAATGGATTTAAAATAACATTTCCACCATGTCACTTCACAAAATAGTAACCCAAAATCATTTTTTAAAGACAAAGATATCATACTTTATCACATAATTATTCTTCCTTAAATTATGTATCACTTGTAAATATCACCAATCTATCATTTTCTGCCAACTGAAATAATGTCTGCATTTTTAAAATTATAAATATTCAGGCTTATTCCAAGTGTGTGTGTGTGTGTGTGTGTGTGTGTGTGTGTGTGTGTGCGTGTGTGTGGCGCGCACACACCTTGAGAAAGTACTTTAGATCCAGACCATAGTGCCTCCAAGATTTCTCACATCTCTCTAGATAATTCTTCTTCTATTTCTGAGTGTTCTCTGGCACTTCCTAGCTGAGGGTCCTGGAATCTCTCTGTATATATGTAGACACACACATATTATATGATAGAAATATGTGTATGTATAATTTACATACATTTTTTAATAAACTTCAGGTTTGTAAATCATAGTCTATCTGGCCAGATCAGCCAGATTAGAGGACCCTGAGCTAAGAAGCACTAGAAAACACTCAGAAATAGCAGAAGGATTATCTAGAGAGATGAGAGAAGCCTTGGAACCACTCTTGGATCTGGGATATCATACCCCCAAAAGCTCAAGTGCTGGGAAGGCTTGGTCCTCAATGTAGTAATGTTGAGAGGTGGGGCTTTTGGAAAGTGATTCATAATGAATGCTGTACCCTTCCCAATGAACTTCTCCACTGATAATTTTATAAGTTGATGGCAATATTGGGAGATGCTGGAAACTTTGAGGTGAAGGCTACTTGTAGGAAGTAGATTACTGGAGGTGTGTCCTTGAAGGTATATCATGTCCCTGGTTTTTCTTTCTCTCCTCTCCTGTCCTCTCCTCCTCTCCTGTCCTCTTCTCTCTTTCTTTTCTGTCTCTCTCATTTTTTGCTGTTTCGCTCCACCATACCCTTCCAATATGATGTTTGCCTCACCGCAAGCCCATAGCAATGGAATCAGCTCACCATGCGCTGAAATAATATCTGAAACCCTGAGATAAAAGAATCTTTCCTCCTTGACTTTCTCAGGTATTTTACCACAGTGACAGAAAGCTCATTAACACAATGAGTATTAATATTAAAAGCAATGAATAACTCCGGCTTTTAGCATCCTGGGATGCTAGAAATGATAATTTTTAGAAATTATCAATCCTCAGACTGGAAAATTTTGAGAAATTATCCTGGCTTGGGATTGCAATAATTGAGAATTTTAACAGTTCAGGAACTGAGTGCTCTCACTAACTGTAACTTGCTGCCTGTACCACTGTGTTATAACAGGGATACCTGAAGCAAGTCATAATCAGCCCTATCTGCCACAAGTAAGGGATGGAAACTGGCAACATACTTGCTGAGGCTCAAAGACAGTAAATCACTTGCCCAAAGTTGCACAGGTAGTTAACTCTGAGTCCATTGCTATAAACAGGGCATCTGACTCATAATCCAGTGCTATTTGCTCTGCTCTATTGATAAAGTAGAAACATTCCCAGTAGGCTCTCTCAGTGTAAGTCCACAGAGACATTCAGGAGACTAATTGAGAGTATGAAGGAGAGCTATGCAGAGCGTGCCTGCTGCCCTCAATTGATGGCCTTGTGGTTTAAATTTACCGAGACCTTACTCACCTAAAGACATAATTTAAATAAGGTTATTCTGAAGCACTTCAACTGGCTGTGCCTTCCTTTTTTAGTTATATTTTACTATATCATATGCTTTGTCTGTTCTTAGAATTTCTAAGCAGATTATACCTATCCTATAAATGTATTCCTATAGATTAAACAATAAAATACTAGTATTCTCTTACTCTGTTCAAGATAAAACTCCTCATATGGAACATAAAAACTAGATTAAAATGAAAACCTTTGCATTTGAGTGTGTAATATTTACCTAATCAAAATTCTGACATAAGATTTGAAATTGATTAACTTCAAATAGTAGACTGAAAGAGTTTAGCAAAATATAGGCCATCACCAAAGCTGCCTTTACTCCACCCCTCCCCACCTTTTCATAAAATCTTTTCTAGCTGATTAATATAACAGAGCACTTCAGCTTTGGTGAAATACACTTATTCAATTTCACTGAAGATTATAGGTTTCAAATAATAAAATTGGATTTTATTGAGGATTGAAGAGTGTAAATAGAACATTTGATTGAATTTAATAAAATGGTATCCTGCTGATGGAGGCAAGTCATTTCCTCTAGTTTTAACTTGATTACAAAGACAAGAAGTTTTATGACCTATTTTGAATGGAAAATTTATTTCTGTCTAGAGAAAAAAGACTACTTAGAAACTAAGAAAAAATAGCAGTACCACTTACTATTTTTACGTAAAACAATTCTGAATGTAAGGTTAATTTTGAAATCTAGTAGTGCTATTTCCTAGTCTTTATTTGTGGCTATGTATTTAATCACTGGGGTTAAACGCATACAATAATGCAGTTCACCTGATCAGTACTTTTCTCTGGCTTTGAAGAGCTTTATTTTAATTATCATTCTTCACCTTATCTAAAAAATTCTATCTTTAATCAAATACAGTGAAATCTGATTGCTATTCCTTTTATCAAAAACAGAATTGGTATGTGGTATCTAAGATATAAATGCTCAGTTTTCTTTAGCCAAATTTGAAGTTTCATAAGAAATACTATGAAGCAAAAATTCTTGCTCCTTCATGACAAATAGTGTAATATAAAAATGAAATTATTTAAAAAAAAACAAAACTTCATGCCAAATATTAAAACAACATTCTATGTTTTTTGGGAAAATCATGTTAAGTATCAGAAACAACCATATCCTTATGGTAATATCATTGATTAATTTTGGTATTAAAGTTATGATTAATTTCTCAAATATTTTATATATAGATATAGTAAATTAAAATGTTATTTTATCACAGTCTAGCATTCTTCTAATTTATTTTGACATTTTAGTTGTTATGTTAGACTACAGAGTCAACTGAAAATATTTTTTAACCATCTAATCATGGTGGAATTTCTTTTTTTTTTTTTTTTGTACTGGAGTTTGAACCCAGGGTCATATTACCTCTTAGCTACACCCCCAGACTTTTTATTTTGGAACAGGATTTTGCTAAGTTGCTGAGGGTCTAATTAAGCTGCTGAGGCTGATCTAGATCTTTCCATTCTCCTGTCTCAGCCCTCCCAAGTATTAGGATTACAGGCATACCACCACACTTAGCTCACAATGGAACTTTTTAATGATTATTAGGATATCTCCAAAGAGAATATTTGGAAGCTGAAAGATGGACTAGAATTTATTAGTCACCTTTATAGATGTTGGATGAGTTTTAAGAACTGTCTGAATTAAGATTATGTTGACTGAAAATTGATAATACATAGTTCTAGAGCAAGCTAGATTTTAACATGACCTAAAAGAATACTGTCAGTTGATTTAGAATATATTATTTAAGTATTTGACTGAAATTATCTCCAAGAAAAATATACAGTATGAATGTAGTAGCAGCTCTATATCAACTGTTTGCAGATGTTTTCAAAGAAACAATAGGTAAACACTTGAAGAAAGGGTACTACTTTAAAGGGTACACACACTGTTTACCTATTAATTTTCAGAAATATATGAAAAAATATACCACATATAGAGTTTGTTATTTTGAAAGCCTGAGGTGTGCCTAATTCTAAAAGTTAAGGATTATTTTCACTTCATTTTTGTTGTTACATGTAGTCATGTTTGATGATGAAAAAAAAAGGAATACACAAAAAATATTATTTCCACTAAGGGATTGTCAGCATTCATAAAGATCAACATACCAATCTACAAACTTTTCAGTTTTGAAAATTATTTGAAGCCAAAATTTACTTTGCTTATTTGGATAATTTTGACAAGACCCTCATCTTATGCCTAGTATGAGCATCACTTTTATTCAGTGTGAAAATAAAATGACCAAATATCCACCATAACATCATATTATGTGGTAACATATTGATATTAAACTCAGAATTGATCTGTGATCTCATTACCTGCAGAAAGATTAAAATCTACACTGTATAATAAAGGTAGAAATTAGAACCTAAAAATGAAACTTTAATAAATCATTTTCAAAAATAAATGAAACTCAAATCAACCATTATAATAGTTCTTATTTTTCCTCACATTATTGAGTTTACAAATAATAATCTAAAAAAAATTAGTTTTCATCCTTTCTTCATGGAAACATTGTTGATTCTTATTTTTCCCCAAACAAAAATCTATCTAGGAAAAAACAGCCTCTTTTCTTCCTCAACTTTTGTTCCAATGGCAAATAAAAAGAAAGTTACCAGGCTTATTTTTTAAGCTTGTATTTAATGTCTGCATATACAATTCCAAATAAAAAGTGATTCTCATATTGTCTTACATCATAAGTGCTGAAGGAAAAGAATTTTGAATAATATGAAATAGCATATAGATGTGTGTAGTAGTAATACTGTAGTAACAAAGGTAGTAGCAGCAATAATAATAGTAATATAAATTGTAAACTCCAACATATGTGTGGAAAAGGGAAAATATTGACAAAACAAAACTATTTGTCAAGGGAAATCTGAAATATAATTTTTATATGTTTATAAACTTTTAAAATAATTTTGGTGCATTGTAATTATAAAATAGATTGAAATTTAAAGTGATACATTTATGTATACACTCATCACTTGGTGTGTCTCCCTCTGTATTCAACCTCACTCCCTATCTCTTCCCTCCTTGTGGATGCTAGCAAAATTAGTAGTAACATCTTTATATATTTCCAAAGCATTATATGAACTGTTTCCTTCCTCAAAGATGACATCCTATTTATTGATTCTCTATTTTATTTCCTGTGCTTTGGGGGTCTTACTGAGGAAGTCTCTATCAGTGCCTATATGTTAGAGAGTTAGTCCTGTATTTTCTTCTAATAATTGTGAAGTTTATGGTCTAATTTCCAGATCTTTTATACAGAATGAAAGACTGGTGTCTAATTTCATTCTTTTACACATAGATTTCCATCTTTCCAAGTACCATTTTTTGAAAAAGCTGTTTTTGGTTCCTTTGCCAAAAATCTATTGGCTGTAAGTTTGAAGATTTGTATCTTCTATTATAATACATTGGTCTATGTGTTTGTTGTTGTGCCAATATGCTGTTTCTGCTACTTGTAGTATTTTTTGTGTGTGTTCCATGAAGAATGGAATGATATTTTGATAGGGATTGCATTGAATCTGTAGATGGCTTTTGGTAGTATGGCCATTTGACAACCTAAAATAACCTTGAAGTTAGTGCTTAGTTATATTACATTGAAATATATCAATAAAACATAGATAAAGCCAGGTGTGGTGGGGCACGCTTGTAATCCCAGCATTCGGGAGGCTGAGACCAGAGGATCCGGGTTCGCGGCCAGCCTCAGCTACCTAGTGGGGCACTCCGCAACTTAGTGAGACTCGGTTTCAAAATAAAGAATAAAAAATAGGGCTTGGGGGTATAGCTCGGCGGTAGAACGCCCCTGAGTTCAACCCCCAGTACCGCAAAAAAAAAAAAAAAAAAAAAAAAATAGATATTTTTCTCTTCTGAGATATATCAATTCCTATGTGAAGCTCTTATGAAATCACAAGTGTGTATGTTTAACTAGTTTTAGAGTGACAATTAATGAAGCCCACAAAGGTAGCAAACAATCATGTAGCACACTTTGAACATTTTATAGGTAATGAAATTGAGTGGTATGTGGCTGCTGATTGACATGAACCAGGTTTGTTGTCAAACAGAATAGAATTATTTTCATTCTCAATTCAGACACTTAACATTGTGTAACTATCTCTTTTAGTGACTTAATCTCAAGATATTTATAAACAACATACCCTCTATTTCAATTGAGGAATTATTTTTTGTATACTCCGTTACATGCTATTGCTATTACTGCCATTGCAATCAAGTCCCATTTCATTTAATTGAAATCAAATTGCATCATATCACAGTTTTATTTAATCAAAATGATAATATAACATATGATAAAAGTTGTAATAATTGTTGCTTAACAAGGCTTTCAAACGTTATGTGTTGCTTCATACGAAGCATATTAACAGAATGACATGAGCTTAAAAGAGCTTAAGACGAACATTAGAAAATGATAGTCACATCCCACCTTCTGTAGAAGTACTAAAAAAAGAATATGAATTATCAAAATGTTGAAAGCATTAGTGAAATGCTATATTTCAGAGAGTAAGAGACATGGGATTGAGGAGGAAGTTCGTACTAGAGTCAAAAGAAAAACTCTAAGGAATGTTACTTCCTATATATTTCTGTAGCAGAGTTGCCCTGGGAAAAAGCAAGAAGTGCTAGAGTGCCAAGCTGAAGGGGAAGACACTGCGGGCCAAATGGTCCCTGGTGTAGAGAGTTAGCAGGGGAGAGCAGAAGCCATGTGTCCTAGCCAGGGCTGCACCTAGCAGGACACACCTTCTCATTCCCTCATTACCAAGATTCTGGGCTGCAGAGAATCTAAGGTCCATGTGTCTCTCTAGCCCAAAGTCTGTGGTGAAGGTAGTTAGAAAAGGCAACAAAGCAACCAACATGTACTCTAT
Source organism: Graphiurus murinus (assembly GCA_004027655.1). NCBI lineage: Eukaryota > Metazoa > Chordata > Mammalia > Rodentia > Gliridae > Graphiurus > Graphiurus murinus. The sequence goes on from PVLC010000073.1 coordinate 55,732, forward strand.
CTGAGCAAATAAAGGCTTCAGCAAGGATGCATTAGTTAGCTCTAACAATTACCAGAGCCCAAAGCCAAATTAACAGCAGGAAGGATAATCTTGATCTAATTAAAGAGAAAGTTAAATAAGGAAATCTGAGAATTCATATGTTAAGAGCAAAGATGATCAGTGTGGGGGAGAGATAAAAAGATCACCAAATTATGTGATAAAAATATTCAGAAATAAAATAGAGAAAAATCCAGAAATAAACAGTATCGGCAGCTCAGATGAATATAGGGAATATTAGAAACTTAGAAGGAGGGTGTAAGGATGAAGAAAGTTTGAATGATGGACCAAAAAAATCCTAGCAAAAGCTGATATTTGTGAAACTCATGAAAGGGAACAGAAAGCTATCCAGAACATGCGGTGATGAGTCTTGGGATACCTACTTTAAGAAGGAAATGGTGAAAGTAGAATGATACTGGAATTATAATCTTGTGGACTACACAGCAGTCATTACATAATTATATGCCTGAAACTCACTATTGCTTATCTGCTCTATGTTCTTACGCTTAAACTAGGTTCTTGTTGGGTTGCAGAAATTCTTTCTTGGGGGATAATTCATGGGTTTATGTGCTCTGCCTTTATTCTGTGTTCACAGTCAGGAATCTCTCTACTTGGCCTGTGTTTTGAGTGAAAACCTTACAGGTAATAGGCTATGGGACATTCTTAGGAATAAAGACAGATGATTCTACTTCATGGAGAGTAAATCTAGTAGTAATAGTGTTCTTTATTTTTACTTATTTTGAATTACTAACAATTTCTACATAGATTAGAAATTTCAAAGTCAAGAATTAAAAAAAAAATCAAGCATCTCTTCTGCAATGATTTTTTTTTCCTTCTCAGCTATACTTTGTATTAATAATACTATACTTTGCATTTCTGGGCTGAATCATAGTTAGGGTAGAGGAACCCTTGTCTACAGATGCAACAGTCGTGTCAGGAGAATAGGATACAGTCCCTGAGATTCATACATCATAATATAATACTGTAAAGGTAAAAAAGAACTAAATGGAGGGGCCAAAAAAAAAAAAAAAAAAAAAAAAAAAAAAAAAAAAAAAAAAAAAAAAAAAAAAAAAAAAAAAAAAAAAAAAAAAAAAAACTCCAAACAAAACAAAATCAAAACCTAGACAGAAGGAGAACACTAACTGAAGGGTATGATACATATACACTTAAAAAGGATAATTTTAAATTCCACAATAAATAAGAGTCAAACATAGACAGAAAAATCATACAAGAAGGATTGATGGAGAATATGGCATCCTATCCTATTTGAAGATACTACTACAGATGAAGAAATTGTCCAGAACATTTAGTTTCCCTAAATTGTTATTTTGTTCTTCTACAGATCTTTAGCTGTATTTTGTCTCCTTTTTAAAATTAGTATACTTTAATTATACAGAATAATGGTTTCATTGTGGCATATTCATAAATGAAAAATTTTTGTTGTAATTCTTACTTTTTATACACCAGGTTGCAGAACATTTCTGTTAGCAAGAAATAGAAGAAACACATTAAGTAAAATTGTCAGAGGCAGAGAAACTCTGGGTTTCATTGAAAATGGTAGTAGGTAATATCATTAAAAAATATTACAAATGATGATACAGTCTCAACCTGGGGCAAACATGTCAATGCTAAAAATAAATAAATAAATAAACTACAGACAATTATCTTTTTTTGAGCAGTGATTTCTACCTGCAAGGGATGGCATTTAGAAAATGAAAAGATGAAAAAGAAACTACCTTGGGAATATTGTCCCAGAATACATGTATTTGATAGTGAAGCACCAGGGATACTACATGGAAAATAGTCCTATATCTTAAAAGTAGGTAAAATTTGGAAAAGAACATTTATATATTATAAAGATCCTCATATATCAGTTACATTATCATTTCTAGGAAATGGTATTGACTTAAAGAAATTCAGCCAGCATTTCAATTGTATGTGATATTTTGTGATAATATGCAACAACATTCATGATAAAATGTGCTAATAATTTAAAAAGAAGATCCTAAAGACTATGTTATTATACAACTCATAATTTATATGCATAATATAAATTAAATATTGGTTGAAGGTATAAAAGGAGACGCATATAATACATGATTTTGAAATTGTTTCATACATATTTCTACTCCTGAACTTCTCATCCTCTTTCACTCAGATGTCTAGATTTTTAAAAATGGAAGAAAATTTTGCCCATAAGTTTTTTAAGTCTGACTCAGAATATACCAGAGCTCTCAAGCTCTGAAATTTTGATAAGGCTGTTGAAGAGGTGTAAACTCTAATTGACTACACTTCCTTTTTCCTCTCAGCGGAAAGCATTTTTCTACCAATTAAATTAGCTCATATCCATCAATAAACATCTTATACATAAGAAATTATGCAGAGGAAAAATTTATATTTATCCTTATAATATGAAAGGACCATGGAATATTAAGTGTAAAATTCATGAGAGACTGACAGAGTATCACAGATATGTATATGTCCACAGTGCATCTATGGCTGTGGTTATGAATCCTGATTATATATTACAATAGATTCTGCAAACTTCAAAAATCACAAGCCTGAGAGTTACTGCAGAATTACATTGAAAAATGACCTGGAAATATTTATTTTGAAAGCATTTTAGTACTAATTTTAATGTTCAGTCAGTGTTGGGAAATCATTGGTATATACAGTTGTTCTTCATAATCAGAGAATTTTAGAGCAGAAAGAAAACTGAGAGTCATCCAATGTAATATGCACATCAATATTTAGAGCAAACATAGTTTAATCTGGTTTTTATTAATATATATAATAGAGTGAATATATACATTGGAACATAAGTTGTTTGAATATATGTAAATATTTATGTATATACATATGTGTAACCATATACACTGAAATACATATTTGCTAATAACTAAATATGTCTTTGTTATCTGATATAGGGAGAAAATGTGAATACAATACTTATTATGCTTAAACTATTATTTTTATTACACTTTTATTGGTGCATTATAATTGTATATCATAATGAGATTCAAAGGGATATAGAACCATGCATGTACACAGTCAAAATTACTTACAGCCTAATAAAATACATATACATTTAATCACTTTCAAAACAATATTGTATTTAGTAAAAGAAAAATATTCATTTTACATTAAATAACAAAGATTTCTTTCTTTGAGTTTGTCTTTTAAGAAGAAAAAGATTTTTAAACTAGTAGAATTGAGGCAGAGAAAGCTATAAAGACTGAGGGGACAGAAAATTTCAAGACAGAGTGGAGTATTAATAATTTGTTCAGCAAATATATACAATGACTATCACATGTGGAAATTAAAATGTATTAATGTACTATTTATTATCATTATCACCTCTTAACTTTTTAAATCAATCACATTTATTTTTCCTTCACTCAACAAATGCTGAATTATAAAGGCTGATGTTATATTTGTCCTTATCATGATGACTATCTACCCACAAAAAGCAAGAAGGTACTGGCCAAGTGCAAATGGAGCTTGATATATTGTTAAATATTTCATTACCTATTTCTTAAAATCTGCATTATGTTCCTAAAATAACTCCCATTATTTGGTATAATATTTTATGTTCAAAGATATGAGAAGTGTTTTTCAGGATAACTTCTAAAAATCATTGATAATAACATGAATTAGAGTTAAAATCATGATTTTTGAAAAGATAGTATTATTTATTTTACTAGTTTGTAGCTTATTTATTTATTTATTGATTGATTGATTGATTGATTATTGTACTAGGGTTTGAATCCAGAGTAATTCTACCTCTGAGCTATATTCTCAGCTTTTTAAAATTTTGTTTTTGTTTTAAAACAGGGTCTTGTTGGGTTGCTGAGTCTCATTATGTTGTTGAGGCTGTCCTCAAACTTCCAGTCCTTTGTGAGCCTCACAAGTACTTGAATTACAGGCATGCACCACCATGCCTGGATTGTAGCACTTTTTTTTTTTTTTCAGTACTGAGGATTGAACTCAGGGGCATTCTACCTCTGAGCTACACACCCAGTCCTATTTTTTATTCTTTATTTTGAAACAGGGTCTCACTGAGTTGCGGAGGGCCTCACTAAGTAGCTAAGGCTGGCCGCGAACCCCAATCCTCCAGTCTCAGCCTCCCAAGTGCTAGGATTACAAGTGTGCACCACCATGCCCAGTTGTAGAACTTTTTTTTTTTTTTTTTTTTTTTGCGGTACTGGGGATTGAACTCAGGGGCATTCTACCTCCGAGCTATACCCCCAGCCCTATTTTTTTTTTTATTCTTTATTTTGAAACCGAGTCTCACTAAGTTGCGGAGTGCCTCACTAGGTAGCTGAGGCTGGCCGCAAACCCGGATCCTCCGGTCTCAGCCTCCCGAATGCTGGGATTACAAGCATGCGCCACCACGCCCGGCCAGTTGTAGAACTTTTTAAAAGTGTAAATTTTTGATAATTATATTTTCCAAGTGCTTATTTCTATGCCTCATCAGTATTTATTGTTGGTACTAAAGAAATAAGTGATTGTGCTAATGTCACTTGATATTAAACTGAACTGCTTAAATACAATAATGGAGCTGGAAATTCATCATTAGGTTAGTTTTTCAACTTTGAGAGATGAAAATATATCATATTTTGAAATTTTATTAGAAATGTTCTGGGTGGTTTATGTTAGTTTCTCTTTTATTCTGGAGTGTTTGTTTTTTTCTTCAACCTGTATTTCATCAGTCTTCCTGTGGCAGTCCTGTCTTTGTGGTTTGCTTCCTCAAAAGAACAAAGTGTCTAAAGCCCAGAGACTCAGGACAAAATAGCATTCAGGGAACAATTTAACTATTACTCTTACAATAAACTATAGTCTTCTTGGTCATAGCCATGATCCAGTTCCTATCTTTGTGTATATCCTCTTTCTATAGTTTTTCTATTTTGAAGAAGAGCTTGTACCTCATTAAGATGTATAATTACAATGAACGAATTAAAAAAAATACTATAGCAGCGGGTGTGATGTAATCCCAGCATTTGGGAGGCTGAGACTGGAGGATCGGGGTTCACAGCCAGCCTCAGCTGCTTAGTGAGACCCTCTGCAACTTAGTGAAACCCTGTTTCAAAATAAAGAATAAAAAATAGGACTGGGTGTGTAGCTCAGAGGTAGAATGCCCCCAGGTTCCATCCCAGTACTGCAAAATTAATTAATTAATTAATTAATTTAATTAATTAAAAATAAAAAATATATATATAGCAAAAAAAGATAGAGTCCTAAGCCTTTTAATCTGTTTTGTTTACGCAAAATTTTTAACTGAGAACACTAATGATAATTCATAGCTTGTATATTATATTACATATTCATCTTTAGCTATGAATTCAAATGAGTTATAATCCTCATTGAATATTGGAATTAACTACATATTACTTGCATTTCTTCAGATATAATTATAATTTTAAAAATATATATTTAAAATTCTTTTTTGAAGTGGAAAGAGCAGACTTTCCTTCTCTTTGTAAGTCATGAATTGGGACTTGTAACAAGGCAAACCCTAACTACAAGAAAGCATTCTTAGAAAAATTGTGTTTAATGATGCGTGAATTTATATTTTCACACAAATCTTAGATGTTTTCTTCTGCCATTACATATTATCTAGTGTGAATATAGGAAATAAACCAAATCTTAATTTGCCCATTCTTCCACCAGCCCCCATTTTCTTAACTTGAAAATGAAAAGATAAGGTACAGAATTTCTTAGACATCTTTTATCTCTGAAACTCAAATGGTCTGATTTTGTTCTTAACATTGTTGATTCATGTTCAAATTGTCATCTACAGCAACCCAGTGACTTCTGTGTTGAGCAGAGTATTGTTTGTGATTTTGCTCTCCAAATTTGGCAATAATTTTTCCCTTTTTTTATTTCAGGTACTAGAATTGATTTAATTCAGATCCTTGGTTTCTGACATGCTATCATCATTGGAGGATACATGCTTCCTTTTAATTTAATTCTGTTAGAACTTGACTGACAGTTTGTACTGGCCCCAGGGCTTTTACTCTATTCTACCCTCCTTTCCCTCAGCCCCACAATGGCTATCTTGAATTTTGCATTTATCAATTCATTTCTTTTTCATAATTTCCTTGGGTATATATTTTTATCTTCAAAATATATTGCATGTTTCTTTGTTTTTGAACTGTATAAGAATATTCTGCCATGAAGTTTCTTTTTCATATATTATTTTGTTACTCGTATGCTGTTACATATAACTATAGTAGTTGCTGATTAAGTTTTCTATGGGTCTATGAAACAATCTATCCATTCTCTCCTTCATAGCATATGATTTGTTCACATCCTTATCATCAGGGCTGGTTTGACCTTTTTTTATGTGTTTTCCAATATATATTATAAACTATATTATCCTTGAAAATATTATAATTTTTCCTTTTTATCTGGTTATGTATTTCATGTATCAACTTTATTTTGGCTTATTCAGAGCAGTGGAATTTTTAGAAAAAAGTTATTAATAAAACATTCAAAGATATGCTTTTTTTCCTAAATTGGATTTGCTTGGGTTTTTTATCCTTCATGCTTCAAGGGCAACATAAAGATGTTTTTGTCACTTATCTGTTTTCTCCCCATGCTTTATTAATGCTTCAAACAGAATTTTGTTTCCTTGTATTAGAAAATACTAGTAAGTTCATTATAGTGTAATCACTTTTCAGATGTTTCCAGAATCCTTACCAAGATATCAATGTTCTTTCATGACTCATTTGACAATCATCTAATTTAAGTTAACAAAATGATGATTAATATGTTTATAGCTAAGAGGTTTTCCTCTTTATATCTTTGTAGAATTCAGCACCTTTTCCTTTTTAGTTTTCTTTTCTTTTTTAAAATATAATATTTAACTAAAGTTAAATAGCATAATACCTAAAAGGTAACAGTCTTAAACCAACCATCTAGTGGAATGATGCAGGAAATAATTTAAAACTTAAAATACGAAGGAAAGAAAAGAAGGAACAATTTAAAATAAAGAATTAAGGTGAGCATATTCATCAATTATCATTTGGGCACAGTGGAGGAACTGGCCTGAGGGCTATTTCATTTAAAATGTTCCATCAGTACTATTGGATCCCTGAAGCAAAATATAATAAGGGTTTGGTGTCCCAATTAAAGGATTGGAAATGTCAGCAAGCTGAAGGTGATAGCTTCATATGTTTTGAGAGACAAGTATGCTGGTAAGGCATTTCTGGCATGATTTACTCAGAAATATTTCAAGAATAATATAACTGTTTTTCTTAATTTCTAACTTTTGCTTTCTTTTATTTCCCTAAAGGGATTTACGTGTCCAGTGCCAAAATGCACTTATGAATAGACAGTGGGCCAGATAAGGGTGAAATTATACAGAAACTAAAATGTCGGAAAATCTGAAGGTAGATCTGCCTTGTGAGCCCTTTAGCAATTTAAACCCTGATTGTACTTTAAAGAGAATGGTTTCATGATTCAACATTCTTCCTGCTTCCTGGAAGAATATATCTTGATGAATTTTAACATTTTCCATATTTGAACTTAGATATGGTATTTCTATAATCAAATGAATTACTAGTTTTTAAATGGCACCTTTATTAAAAAATCATGTTGAAGTAGTAACTCTTTCCATGAACTATAATTCATATATATTGAAATTCCCCAAATTTTCTAGAAATATGGACGTGTTTGGAAGATAAAACATACATATGTGAACATATGAATACCAATGTCAATATTATGAATGGGGAGGGGAGGAAGGGGGGTGAGATCCAGAGGGAAACACAATCTGCTGTGTGCATGTTTGTTTCTATCACACTGAACCTCAATTTGGCATATGATTATGATACACCAATAAAAGTATATTTAAATACTCCCTAATTGATGGCAAGGATGCATCCCAGTCCAGTGTTTAGCTGCTCTATTACATTGGGTAAGTTATTTAACCTCTTTGTACCTGGCTTCTCTTATCTTCTACATGGGTAATAACCCGTTCATGGAATTATTATAGGGATTTAATGAGTTAATATAATTCAAAAATATAAAACATTATCTAGCATATAAAGATGTAATATGCATTAGTTATCATTTTGTGTATCATAGTTGTTATCATATAGACTTGATAATAATTATGAATTTAAGGTCTTATCATTTTAAATATTTTATCATTCATGTCTATCATTAAACTGTAAATATTGAAGAGAAAAACTTAACAAAGTCAGGAAACCAATGAACTCAAATAAAAAAATGTGTCATTATTTTGAAATAAATTGAGTAGAGGCATTCTTTTAAAGTAAGATAAAGGGAGAAATTTTCCATAACAACTTTTATTTAATTTCTTATGAAAATAGCAGATAAAATGAAGCAGATAAATGGCAGTGAAAGTTGAAGGAAATAAAAAAGGAGATTAAATCATTATTTTGGTAGATAATACTATTAGTGATTAAAAATTCAAAAATCAACCAAACATTAGGCAAACAATTATAGATACTATTAATGTTAATATAAAAAAAACAAAATTTCTACTTCTTTGAAATGAAAATAAGCCGGGCCTGGTGGCACACGCTTGTAATCCCAGCATTTGGGAGGCTGAGACTGGAGGATCCGGGTTCGCGGCCAGCCTCAGCTACCTAGTAAGGCACTTCACAACTTAGTGAGACCCTGTTTCAAAATAAAGAATAAAAAATAGGATTGGGGGTATAGCTCAGAGGTAGAATGCCCCTGAGTTCAATCCCTAGTACCGCAAAAAAAGAAAGAAAGAAAGAAAGAAAGAAAGAAAGAAAGAAAGAAAGAAAGAAAGAAAGAAAGAAAGAAATGAAAATAAATATTTTAAAACTATAATGTATAGTTTATTCACAACATAAATCAAACATATAAAGTTCTTGGAAATAAACCTAAAGAACACATTTAATATGTATTTGTCTACCACTTATCCTTTTTCTCTGTTTATCAATTATGTTCTTCTGATATTCTTTATGTAAAAATAAATTAATAATAAATAATTTGGATAAATTAAAAGCATGTTTTGCAGGAATAAATATATAATATATGTGGCCTAGATTGAAAGCATGCATCAATGTGTAATAAAATGAAACTTCTATTTAAACATAGTAAAGCATTGTGTTCCCCTATAATCTAAAAAAGCATATAACAAAACTGGAAAGTTTTACTATTATTTACAGTATAATGGAGAAATGAAAAAAAATTAAGGTGATTTTAATCAATATTTTTTTTAATTTTTTATTGTAGTAATTCGTGCAATATAGCATACATCTTTGTTAAGTACAGGTTGTTAACAACATATTTGCACACAATTCTCATTTGATCACTTCCCCAATTCCCACCCCATTCCCTCCCCCTCCCTCCCCCTCAAGTTCACTTCGGTGAGTGACCTTGATATGATTGTGTACGAACATCATGTGCTTTAGGGTGTCCCTCTGCCCCCTGCATCCACTATACTTAAATCAACTTCGTTGCTTATCGAGGATCACTCCTTTTCATCTGGAGACCCTCCTATGCCCCTTCTTCTCCCTAGCATCCACATATTAGGGAGAACATATGCTTCTTAACTCTTGGATGCAACTGGAAAACATTATGTTGAGTGAGATTAGTCAGTCTCAAAGAGTTAATCAATATTTCTTAAATGTGAAAAAAGAGTTGGCTTTGGGTCTGTTTTAAAAGTAATACTGTTTGGAAGCGTATTATGAGGACCTTCTCCTGCCCCAACTCTAATAACGTTGATAGATAAATTTAGAAAAGTGACTAGCAAGGTATGTCACAGAAAGATGAGCCTGATTGAAGCCCTGAGACTACAGGGTTCTGGATGCTCAAGCAGTCAGAAACAGACAACTGGGAGTTTGGCCTAAAGTGAAAATTATGACTTTTCAGGTGGAGAAATGAAGAAAGTTCATGGTTGGATCTCCCACCCTTATTGATGTAATGATTTCCTACATGTGAGGAGGCAGACGCAGTAAAGCTATTAATTTGGGCTATACCTTATAGAAGTGGGAAGATAGAGGTTCAAGCTTACAATCAGATGCTTAATTGAAGCATTATATGGGTATTTGTGTTTTTCAATAGTTCCCTATATCTTTCCAACGTTAGCTAAATGTTTCCCACTAAACCATAGGGAAAGGACATCTAACTGCTAATATAAAACCTGGTTTTGCATTCTGAACTTGGGTAGCCAAGAGGAACTCATTGAGTAACCTCTATACAAGAGGACCATGGCAAAGGGTAGTGTTAAAGATATTAAAAGAGTACCTGAGGAGAGAAAAGCACCTGAAATTTTCTATTAAAATAATTTCATAACATTAAATCAGCTAATACATCAATAATGAGAACGTTAAATCAAAATGCCTTAACAATCTAAAAAAGCATATAAAATTTGTTTGTTGGTACCAAAATGATCAATAAAAGAGTAGCACCTATTAAGTGAAATGAAAGAAATTTAGGGGAAATAAATAAATGGCATAAAACAAGAATAGGTACATAGAAATAATGAGCAATTAGGAAAAGTATATATTATGGCATTTTGTGGTAAATAAAATAATATAGTTCCCTAAATATAAATATAAAACAAATGATAGAAAATGCTACTTTGAAGAGTAATAGCCAATGATTTTTGTTTTAGATTCGAGAAAGTACCGAGCCAATTAAATAAGTTCAGAATCTACTTAGGCACGATCAAAAAGTAAGAGATCGTTAAAGTACTGAAAAATAAAGTTGTCTTACAAACAAACCACAACGATACTGAAACAGATAAAAATTAACATAAATGTCAGAAAATGATGCATAATACCTTCACAGAGCTGCAGTAAAATACAAACGTAAAGTATCTTTTCTATTTTTTTTTCTTTTTTTTTTTTTTGGTACTGGGGATTGAACTCAGGGGCATTCTACCTCCGAGCTATACCCCCAGACCTGTTTTTTATTCTTTGTTTTGAAACAGGGTCTCACTAAGTTGCGGAGTGCCTCACTAGGTAGCTGAGGCTAATCCTCCGATCTCAGCCTCCCAAATGCTGAGATTACAAGCGTGCGCCACCACACTCGGTGTATCTATTAATGTATTGCTCAAGGGTAAAACTAAAGTAAAAATATTTTCAGGCCAGCTCTAAAAAGTAGACCAGCAAAACCCTTTTCTGAGTGATCTATACAAGAACATAGCTTGACAAGGTGAGTATTGAAGCCATAAAAGGTATAGTAATCAAGAAACAGTGGTATGTTTATGTTTAAAAATTAGTATGATGTATTGGTAAATTTAATTAGAGTTTGAGAAAATATCATTGATGTTTATGATTGTAAATATTAAAATCTCAAATATAAAATAGTAATATGGATCTTCAATTTAGTAAGGAGGTAAGTTTACGACGTCTTTGTTCAAGAGGTAAGCAGGAACACTAGTGATGTAATAATCAAACTTCAATGAAGTATAATCAAGTTAGGAAAACATAAAAATAAAATAAAATTAGTTTATGAAAGTATTTTCAAGTCACAATAAGTGTAATCAGATTAAACTTATATGCTGTTTTAGAAATCAGATAAATAAATTGATTTGTCTGCAAGAAATTACTGAAGACCACAGACTCAGAGATATTTGAAGGATGTTTATCATTTATCATTAAAAACAAGATTGCATAAAGATTTCAGGGTGTTGATCAAGAGCCACTTCATAACTCTCGACATGTACTTTGGTGGGTTCATTCTATGTATGAGTATGAGTCAAGGTCCTCTCTACACAACTACCTGAAACCCTCTCCTAGTTTTAATAAATTATTTGCTTAAGCTAAATATATATAGAAGAATTTCAAACTTCCATTTAAATATTATATGCTAATTCAAATATAAGGACAATCTTTCTTTTGAGTCACTTATAATTGGATCAATGAAGAAAGCTACAGGCCTAGGTTACTTCTGGTATTTTATAAGTAGCTTCATTTTTATTTCTAAAACCATTTCCATTGGCCTACATTTGAAAGAAAGAATAAATCTAATTTCTTTCTTTTTTTTTTTTTTTGGCAGTATTGGGAATTGATCCCAGGGGTATTCTACCTCTGACCTACACCCCAGCCCTAATTTTTATTCTTTTATTTTTGACATAGGGTCTCACTACGCTGCAAAGGGCCTCATTAAGTATCTGAGGCTGACCGAGAACCTGCAATCCTTCTGTCCCAGCCTCCCAAGTACTGGGATTACCGGCATGTGCTACCATGCCCAGCTAATACATCTAATTTAAAAAAAAAAAAAATGATATGATCTGGGCATGGTGGGTCATGCCTTTAGTCTTAGCACTTAGAAGACTGTTGACAGGAGTTTCCAGATTTGAGGACAGCCTCAGGAATCTATTGAGATCCTGTTTCAAATAAAAAATAAAAAGGCTGGAGGTTTAGCTCAGAGGTAGAATGCCCCTGGGTCCCATCCCTAGTACTGCAAAAAAAAAAAAAAAAAAAAAGATACAAGTAACAAGTAACTTCATAATCTGGGTCTTCAATTCAGTAAGGGAACAGAGTCAACTGAGGAGTGGTAGAATGGATATTTGAAAAGATATAGCCTGAGAGTAAATATCTTTTGTCTCTGATACCTAAGTTAAATATACCTAAAACAGGACAACTTTATCTTAATTAGTGGTATGATAGGTTAATGCATTGAAGTGAATTGTAGTATGGTTCATTTGTGGTATTATTAGTTTAAAAATGTTTATTGATTCAAATAGTTACTACCGATAAAATAATATGCAGCATAACTTATTTAAACTTATGACCTTTAAAATCATATTATGATAATTTATGAATAATATAATGAAGAAAATAAATATGAAGTTCATAACCCTAATATTAAAAGACAAAAATACACACGATATTTTAACAACAGGATGCCAACTCAGAATAATATATGAAATCTAGTGCTTTATGATTTTTTTTTACTTCATTTCTTATACATTCTGGCTGCTTTCCACTTTTTTTTTTTTTTTTTTTTTTTTGCGGTACTGGGGATTGAACTCAGGGGAATTCTACCTCCGAGCTATACCCCCAGCCCTATTTTTTATTCTTTATTTTGAAACCAAGTCTCACTAAGTTGCGGAGTGCCTCACTACGTAGCTGAGGCTGGCCGCAAACCCGGATCCTCCGGTCTCAGCCTCCCGAATGCTGGGATTACAAGCGTGCGCCACCACGCCCGGCTGCTTTCCACTTTTTACAAAGTATGTTTGAGATTTTTTTTTCTGTGCCAAAAAAATAAATATGTTGACATAGTTTGAAAGAAAATTGAAATATAATATATCCACCCAAAAGAAGGGTGAATGCAAGCAAGAAAAGGGTGATTTTATGTAAAGCAAACTGATGTTATAAACAAAATTGAATCTACAAAAGCCAGGCATGGTGGGACACACCTGTAATCCCAGTACTTGAGAAGTTGATACCGATGATCACAGGTTTGAGGATAACCTCAGCAAGTAGTGAGATGCATCAACCTAACAAGGTACTGTTTCCAATAAATAAATAAACAAATAAATAAACAAACAAACAAATAAATAAATAAACAGGGTTGGGATGTAGCCCAGAGGTAAAATGCCTCTAGGTTTTATCCCCAGTACCACATAAAAACACAAAAACAAACAAACAAAACTTTGTAACTGTCAGAAAGGTTTTTTGGACTTTTATTCTAATATTGATCTAATCTACTAGGGAAAAGAAGAACCCAATATTACTTCCAAATTTGTATTATCATTTCAACTTTAATATGAGATATTTCTCAGAAATTAGAATTGGGGATTTATTTTACAACCGTAGAGGAAGGAAAAATCATAGAAAATCCTAGAACCAAACAGAGCCAACTCCAGTCAAAATTTGAAAGATTCAAAATTTATTTTAATATTTCATTTCCTCATACTAATTGAACATATTCAGTGTGCCCCAAATTTATACAAAGATTAATCACACATTTAGAGAAGTATTGACATCTGTGTGTATACATATACATGGTAGGAACAAATACATATCCACATAGATATAGGTACATGTAGAGAGAGCCATAGTAAAAACTTACAGTGACTCATTCTTGAAGAAATAGTTTGAACATGATGTAATATTTTTTAAAACATCATCATAAAAGTGGTATTAATTGAAATGCTTCTATCTCTTATGCAGTCTGTAATGTTGGAATATTCCTTCTGCACAAAATCAACTTTTTACGGTATCCAACACTCATTATTGAAACCTTCATTATCAGTAACTCAAAACTCAAAATGCAATGGTGTATAAGGCCAGTAGACGTTCAAAACATCACAAAAGTTTTCATCTTATTTTTGCTTTTCAGGGATTTTGAGATTTAACTCAGAAAGGGTAATCACTAATTTTATTCAACTCTCCTATAGAATAGATTGGAAATAAAAAGGAAAATAGGTAAATTAAATCTTTTCTCAGGAACATTGAGAAGCTTCAGTTATATTTTAATAATATATAATAGTGTTATGTTTGGGGTATTAATTTTCTTTTGCAGGTATATTGATATAAAACTAATTTAATAAGTATATGTGCATTAATTGATAAAATCATGGCTATTGTTAATTAGATTAGTCCTCCCATTACAGAACTTGAAAAGAGGAACATATCCATTGTAAGATTTATCTTGTTTTATGTTCTAGATATTTTAGACTTTTTTTAAACAGAGCCAATTCCAGTCAAAATTTGAAAGACTCAAAATTTATTTTAATATTTCATTTCCTCATACTAAGAATCCATCTGGTAGGTCCTAAATTCAAATACCTTTTGGCTTTTCTTCTAAGAGCAAATAATCATTTAACAGCTGGTCTGTCAGTTACACTCTACTTGACAAATTAATATACATTTTTCCTCTTAATATATTATCTACACTTTCATTCTGAAAATTCTACTTACTTATCTACTCTCTGCAATCAAATATTTGAAATGCTATTGGATATAAGTAAGGCAAAGACAAAGTCCTGGAGAATCTTCTCATATTCTATGTATTGTTAGTGAGCAACCTGCCTCTATGTTTTTGCCTCCCATATGTTTGTAAATATACTAGATTTTAGGAAAAATATTTTTCATTCTTAAGGTCTAATAAAGAATATTTAGTCTTTCATAATTCATTCAGGTTCTATGATCTTTAAGAAATCATATATTATTCATACTACAAATTTCTTGTCATATGTAAGGTGTTTCCATTTAAACAAAGACTACTTAGCAGTCTGGCCATGTAATAAGATGCTGTAGTTATGTTGATTGTTATTAAAATTGTTCAAGAAAATTATTCACATGCCTTATACTATGGTAGCATTAAAATATTCTCATATACTCAAATCTACATAGCCTTCCTAGTCCATGAGAATACACAGAAATCTTTGATGAAAATGCTAACTCTATATGATATAGAGCTGGAAGGGAAAAATGAAATTACAGATGAAATCTTTCAAACTATATATGTTATTATTTTATATTTGTATGCTTTTATTGGTGCATTATAGTCTCACATCGTAATGTGGTTTCTAGAGATAGTGACATACATGCACACAGCACTTGGTGAGTTTCCCCCCAGCTTCCTCTCCACCTCCTCCATTCCCCATACAGGATATTGAGATTGGCATTGCTATTCTCACATATGTACAAAATACCAGTGGAAATGTTTCTTTCATTAATTCTCCATCTTCCCCATAGACCACCTCCATTGCTCCACTGGAGCTTCTCCTCCATTATCTGAATTCCCTCTGATTATGCCTAACTTCCACATATAAGAGATAACATGTGACCCTTAACTTTTTGTGACTGGCTAATCTCACTTAATGTTCCCCAGGTCCATCCATTTTCCTGAAAATAACATAATTTTGTTCTTCTTTATTGCTGAGTAAAATTCCATTGTGTGTATAACCTATAATTTTGTAATCCATTCATCTGTTGATGCACACCTAGGTTGGCTCCATGATTTGACTATTGTGAATTGTGTTGCTATAAACGTGAATATTACTATAATCTGTTTTCAGTCCCTTTGAAAAGATACCCAGGAGTGGTATAGCTGGATCATATGGCAGATCCATTCCCAGTTTTCTGAGTAATCGCCACACTGATCTCCATAGCAGCTGCATTAATTTGCAGTACAACCAGCAATATGAAAGCATTCCTATTTCACCAGATCCTCACCAGCATTTATTGTTGCTTGATTTCTTCATAATTGCCATTCTCATTGAGGTTATATGGAATCTCAGTGTAGTTTTGATTTGCATCTCCCTGATTTGCTAGTGATGTTGAACATTTTTTCATATATTAATTGGCCATTTGTATTTCTTCATTTGTATTGTGTCTATTTCATTCAGTTACTCATTTCTGATTTTTTTAGTGTTAAGTCTTTACTCATATGACTTTATAATATCGGTTGTATTTATTAAAATGGTGAAAAATCAAGATTTTATAATAGAAGTGACAATAATATTATACTTAGTCATGTAAAGCATGTTAGGGAATGCATAAGCATCTCTTAACAAGGCATTTACTCCTGCCTGTCTTCCTTTCTGTCTCCTCTCTTTTCCCTTCTCCTTTTCCTCCTCTCCTCCTCCTCTTCCTTTTTCCTCTTCTTCTTCTTCTTCTTCTTCTTCTTCTTCTTCTTCTTCTTCTTCTTCTTCTTCTTTCTCTTCTCTTCTCTTCTCTTCTCTCTTCTCTTCTCTCTCTTCTCTTCTCTTCTCTTCTCTTCTCTTCTCTTCTCTTCTCTTCTCTTCTCTTCTCTTCTCTTCTCTTCTCTTCTTTCTCTCTCTCTCTCTCTCTCTCTCTCTCTCTCTCTCTCATTTTTTTGTACTGGAGATTCAACCCAGGAGTACTCTACCTCTGATCTATACCCTCAGCCCTTTTTTATTTTATTTATTTTTTATAGTTTTTGTTTTGAAACAAGGTCTTGCAAAGTTGCTAAGGGTCTCACTAATTTGCTGAGACTTGCCTGGAATTTATGATTCTTCTGTCTCAGCCTTACAAGCCGATTACAGACATGTAATGCCATACGCAGTTCATTTACTTTTTTCCTAATATTTTCAGACCCAGGTTACTTTTACCTCTTGAGTAGAATAACAAAATCCATGTATGAGGCAATCCTTAGATGATGTATGCTGTTATGACACTGCTCTATATATCTTTCATAAGAACATCTCAGACAAAAGGCTCTAAATAAAGCAGCATATCGCCCATCAAGCCTTGGTTTCAAAGTAACTTTCTCTCCTGAGTTTAAATATTTCTCAAAAGAAGTAATATTTTCCTCCTACAGAATATTCTCCTTTCCTTTTATTTGAATGACACTTTTGTGTCTCCTCAGTCAGTTGTACTTAAGATGTGATTTCTGTATAAAAAGCTTTTATACACATATTTTTTCAATCCAAATCCTATTCATTATTTTAAGGCTATGCACAATAGTGTCTGTATGGAGTTTCCCTAAAGCATCTAGACGTCACTTTTCCCTTCTATGACCATTTTACATTTACTATCACTTTAAAAACATTTATTAGAGTTGCCTAAAACTGTAAATATTTTATGTGTGTTTTTCTTTTAGCATAATTAAGAACCTTGAGGACAAAAGTCTTGGATTGTTCTATATATCAACTAAATATTTATGAAAGCAAGGTAAGGAAAACCCAAATATTAGGCAATTACATTATCTCTTAAGCAAGCATTATCTCTTAAGCAAGTTCTAAATGTGTTTAGAACTTCCCGTGGCACGTAGTTAACATTTGACAAATGTTAGGTATTTTTTATTATATTGACACTGAAACCAATTAAGATATATATTGACAATATAACCCTTTGATCATATTTTCTTATAAACTTTTAATTCAAAACTATATCTGCAAGAGGAATATTATGTTTCCAATGTTTATGAACTTCTGCTTTAGCTAAATCACTGCCTAGAAATGAAGTAGAAACGCTCAAATGACAGGGCCTCATAAAATTATTTTCCAAGTCAATTATTAGTATGTGGATAGAAGAACAAAATTTTTACCAAAATGATGACACTCTACATTTACGATCAAGACATGACCTTTATTCCTAATTGATCCATAAAATATGACTACACTGTTTCCATCATATTGTATATTAAGCCAAGGGGGAAAGGGTCGATATAATCTAGAAATAAAAGACTCAAAATAGCTTCCACAAAGGTACAAACTTTGAGTCAATGGACCATGCAAAAGAAGTACTCTTTGCTAGTTCTTTGGAAGCTAATGGTTTATGACCACTGTTGAATTTTCCTTACATACCTAGAATTTAATTCCTATTTTTTTTCTACAAAACGCCAAATTTGAAAATGTAGAAGTAGGTGATGGGTGTAATACATTTCAGTGTTTTAAAAATAACAAATTTTAAGCCCTTACTAATCCTTTGAAATGATATCTGGAAAATTTGGGTTAAAAATCTCATTTAAGTAGAAAAATTTATTTTTCATGCCAGGTGTGATGGCGCATACTTATAATCTCAGTACTTGGGAGGCTGACACAAGAAGATGACAGGTTTTTGTCTAGCCTTAGCTACAGTGAGACCCTCCACAAACAACTTAGTGAGACCATTGGGTTGGGTGTGTAGCTTGGAGGTAGAATGCCCCTAGGTTCAATTCCCAGTGCCACCAAAAAAAAAAAGAAAAGAAATTCTAGGTCAAAATGAAACAAACTGTACAAACTGTATATTATTATTTGCATGTGCATATGCTTCTTCAATCGAATGTAAATTTGTCTTATGTCTTTCACCCAATTCATGAATATGATACTATTCCAAGTGATTGTTGGTTGTTATATCTTTGTTTACTTAACACAAATGTTCCTAGGATTATTACAGACAATTACTGTGGTTATTGGATATTTTCCCATGAAGGGATAAAAGGATTTCATCCAAATATTAGGTTAGAGAAGTATTTTTTGCATCCAAGAACATGCAATTTAATTCTCTATCTTTAGTTGGCTTAGAACAGTTCCCCTGGAGAATCTTTAATATAGTCTACTTAGGAGAGAAGAAAAAATATATATAAAGGATGTGAATTGTGCACAGAGGAAAGTATCCTATTAGAGAACTTCCTGTGTACTATTTCCAGGGTTCTTTGGGTGAAGATTTAAGAAATGGCTCAAAGCCATTCCCCAAGATGTTCTCAGATGAAACATGTCCTTTGCAGGCATGACTGTGTGTAGAAGTTACACCAGCTGTAGAAATTTCACACCATCTGATTGAACATAGCCTTATCCCTCAGAGTGTAAATAAACTGACTCAAGATTACTAGCAAATCTGGATCATCCAGATGGCCCCAGCAGACATTTAATTGATAAGACAAGAAGCAACTATTATGTAGGGCATTTTAATTGTATTTTATGCCATATTTTAATGTGCGTGTTCATTGAATGAGCTGGAGTTACTAGAAGTGAAATCATGAAATGTCATATTTTCCTTACACCACTCTCTTTGAAACATAATAGTAGATCTCCCTTTTATGCTTGGATAATATGCGTGGCAGAGCCTGTGGCATTTGTGTGTGTTCCAGATATGTAGAGTCTAATTTTCAGGTATTAAAATGTTTAGTCCTTTTAAATCAAAATATGAATATTTCATTTAATTCAATGCTTTTTCAAACACTCCATCTCAAATCTGACTCAAGTCCAGAAACCCACATAAAGAAGGGGTGCGTGCCTATATTTTTCATCTTTTCTTTCCAACTCTTTCCTTTATTAATGATTTCCCTTTCATACTTTTCCTGAAGTCAAATCTAGAGGATAGTTTTCTTAAATATAAGGCAGGGGCATAAGTGATTAGTGTATCTGTCATCTGGCATTGGTGCCTGAGCTGTGACAGAAGCCAAAGTCTGTTTCCTTGCTCCAATAGATCATTTTGTGTGCTCTTCTTCAGCTCCACGTTGGGAAACTAACTCCCACTGCAACATTTTGTGATGAGGTCAGTATATCTCTTGCTGACCACTTTTCTCTAACTTCCTTCTTTTGATGAAATCCATATAAACTTGAAGATAATTCATTTATTCCAATGTCTTCTTGATCCCAGAGATAATGGACTTGTGCCTCACTTTTCAATAAAATGCATTGCTTCCTCTGTAATCCATTGTACTTTTCCTCTTTATTTTCAGTTACACTGTTAAAAATGACAAATTCAGCATTACCTTTGTGCTCCCAAACTCTAGGATACCCAAATCAAAACATCCGGGTTATTGATTTAATAGATTTGAAGAAGTTTTAGGTAGAGGTGGGCAATACATAACATTCTAAAAATTCTTTCCAATAAGTACTATGCATCTTACTCTATATTTTAGATAGATGAGGGGATAAAGGTTGGAGAATAAGCTTTGACCAATCCCTTAGCAAATGCTGAATAAATCATTTTCTTAAGTATGTTGGGACATTTGTCACTAATTAATCACAGTTTTGAAGCTCAGAGCAAATTGAGACAACATGGGACTTGTCTTTTAATATCCTTGTGCCTGTACTTCATATGTATGCTTTCTGAATTGCAAATGTAGATTTTTAAACTGGCATATAATTGTGTATATTTATGGGATACAATGTGTTTTTGATGCATGCCTATATTTTATAATGATCAAACCAGTATAATTAACATATCCATCATCTCAAACACTTGTCATTTTTTTGTGGTAAGCATATTCAAAATCTTCTCTTCAAATTACTTTGAAATATACATTATTGTTAACTATAGTCACCACACTGCATAATAAGACACTAGAATTTATTCTTTCTGTATAATTGTATTTGAGTGTTGTAGCTTAAGTTTGCCTCCTTATTTGTTGCCTTTTGTTTAATATCATGTAATCTTTAATGAAGGTATTTAAGCATTGAACTGTACTCTTTTCTTCCTCCTCAGGAAATCAATTAGGCACTTATTGAAGCTGAATTGTTTTATATGAATATGACAAATCTCGGTGTCCTTATTATTAAACAGATAATCAGATGAAGTTGCTGAACCATTTAGAAGTACACACATACTTATCTTGGTTTGATGAGAAATTGAAATACTAATTCAATGACCACAACTATGTATTACAACAAAATAAATTATTAAAAAGTAAGGAAAATTGTTACAGATCCTTTTTTTTTTTTTTTTTCCAGTACTGGGGATTTAACTCAGGGGCATTCTACCTCTGAGCTACACCCCAGGTCCTATTTTTTAGTCTTTATTTTCAAACAGGATCTTACTAAGTTGCAGAGAGCCTCACTAAGTAGCTGAGGCTGGCCGAAAAACCAAATCCTCCAGTCCCAGCCTCCTAAGTACTGGGATTACAAGTGCGTGCCACCACGCCTGGTTTACAGATTCTATATAATAGTGGAACAGATCTTTCACTTTTTGTCTCTGTGATTCAAAATATATTTTGAAAACCCCACAGAGTAAGTTGGTAGGTTTCAACTATCAATCCTGAAGGGAGTTTTAAAGGAGTTTTTAACCAATGTCTGCATCTGCATTCTCACTGCCAACCATACAATTTAGAACTGATCATACAGTTCAGAGCTCATGGTTTCCTTGGAGATTTGGGGGTTCAGTCCATCTGAGGCCACATACTGCAGATCTCAGGGCCTGGTGATGAGAAGCCATGAGAGGGAGAGTGCAAGGCTCTGCTCTCACATTCTGGAGGCCAGAAGGAAGAGAGCAAGCAAGGGGAGGAGAAGCTCTATATAATGTGCAAGGCTGCACAGCCAGGGACCCAACATCTCCGGCCAAACCCTACCTGCCTAGGTTACCAACTAGACAAATCCATCATAATGGATTTACAGTGGATTTATCTGTTGATGAGATTACAACCCTCATGACTCAGTTGCAGAAACTCTGAACACCAATTTATGAGCTATTCAGAGGGCATTTTATATCTAATTATAATAACCAGTATTTTTGGGGAGGGTACTGGGGATTGAACTCAGGGGCATTCTACCTCTGAGCTATACCCCCGGCTCTATTTTTTAATTCTTTATTTTGAAACAGGGTTTCACTAAGTTGCAGAGTGCCTCACTAAGTAGCTGAGGCTGGCCACAAACCTCCCAAATGCTGGGATTACAAGTGTGCGCCACCACCCCTGGCTTATAATAACCAGTATTTCCATAAGACTAAACACAGAAAGAAAACGGAAAGCAAATGACCAGAATTTAGACATCAAAGTTCAAGAGTATAACACAAATTAGGAAACAATGTAAAAACTAAGCATGTAGCTCTGTGGTAAAGCTCTTGGCTAGCATGCTTGCGGCCTTGAGTTCAATTCCTAGCACTGCCAAAAAGCAAACATAAAAAACAAAAAGCAACTAAGATTATCATGTTCTGAATGCAGAGATAAGGCTATGTTTGTTATGTTTGTTATATTCACATGATTATTCCAATTAGTTTATATATACCAACTGTTTTATGGATAAAGGTTAAATTCTAAAAAAATGCATTCTTTTCTTGAAAGCTATTTGTAAACATTGGCCTAATACAAAAGGGCTCTAAATGATCTTTAGTCAATTGTACATAATCACTTACTAAAAAAGAATTCTTTAAAGTTAATACTATTTTCCTCTATATTTCATAATACATATTTAACTTGAGTTTAATATAACATATAAAATATTCAATATTAATTAAAACCTTTTTAAAAATTAATTTATGGCCGAGCGTGGTGGCGCACGCTTGTAATCCCAGCATTTGGGAGGCTGAGACAGGAGGATCCGGGTTCGCGGCCAGCCTCAGCTACCTAGTGAGCCCTCTGCAACTTAGTGAGACTCGGTTTCAAAATAAAGAATAAAAAATGGGGCTAGGGGTATAGCTCGGAGGTAGAACGCCCCTGAGTTCAATCCCCAGTACCGCAAAAAAAAAAAATTAATTTATATCATGACCAAGTTACTGTGACTTGTACTTCCTAATAAATTCATTCAATCTATCTTACTGACTTAGAATATGACCACTGTATTTTGAAAGGTCAAATGATACACAGACATAGCATCATCAGGAAACATTTGCTAGCAAAAAAACACAAACTGGGAAACTATAGACAGTTTTGACATAAATATTTTTATGTATTGACTTTTGACAAGGGTTTTTAAGAATATTCTTTTTGCTATTTTAAATGCTTTTATTGGTGCATTATAGTCTCACATAAAAATGCAGTTTATAGTGATAGTGGCATACATGCACACAGCACTTGGTGAGCTTTCCCCAGCTCCCTCCCTACTCTCCCCCTTCCTCGTACAGGATTTTGAGGATGACCTTGGTATTCTCACATATGTACATAACACCAATGGAAGTGTTTCCTTCATTAATTCTCCCTCTCCCTTCCCATCTCCCTAGTCTACCTCCCTTGCTCCACTGCAGTTTCTTCTCCATTATCTAAAGTCCCTCTGGTATCCTGATTAATCCCTAGTTTCTACATATGAGAGAAAAAATATGACCCTTCACTTTTTGTGACTGGCTAATCTCACGTAACATAATTTTTTAGGCCCATCCATTTTCCTGAAAATGACATAATTTTATTCTTCTTTATTGCTGAGTAGAATTCCATGTCTGCATATCCTACAATTTTATAATCCATTCATCTATGTTGGACACCTTTTGGCTATTATTAATTGTGCTGCTATAAACATGGATATTACACTTTAAATGAAGAAAAACTATGGCAACAAGTCATAGTCAATGTTTCAAAATATATACTTGTTTTAGGATACCATATTTTTTTAAAAATATAGCATTCTATTTATTTAGTAAAAACCTATTAATTTTTATGTACCTTCTAGGCATCTCTCTCTCTCTCTCTCTCTCTCTCTCTCTCTCTCTCTCTCTCTCTCTTACTCCAAAAGCACAATAAAGGCAGAAGACTTTCAAAGAAATTGCACTCACCTGCCAGGTCCTAAGTGAAAGAACTCCAACTAAAATTCTGGTCCCCCATTGACAAAGTCAGCCCATCCTCTCCTACACTAGAAGGAGAAAAATGATGAGAATGGTAGTATTACTTTGGTCTGGAGGGTAATGATCAGAAATAAGCTGGCTATGAAAATCATTAGAGATTGCATTTATCTGCATATAACAGAAAATTAAATGGGATTTAAGAGGTTTATTTTTCTCATAGAAAAAGATTCATAACCTTGCTTTAGTTCATTAACTTGAAGTTTCTACAGCTAAAATTCTGTCCTTTTCCCTTCATATATCGGATGAGTATTAAAGCTACAATCATTGCAATGTTATTTACAAAGCAGGAAAAAGAAAGAAAAAGGAAAGATTGGTACCTGTATCTGTGGA
The DNA here is from genome assembly GCA_004027655.1 of Graphiurus murinus. Classification (NCBI taxonomy): domain Eukaryota; kingdom Metazoa; phylum Chordata; class Mammalia; order Rodentia; family Gliridae; genus Graphiurus; species Graphiurus murinus. Next base: position 80,004 of record PVLC010000073.1, read on the forward strand.
GCAAATTTTCCCATATATGCTCAGAATATTTCTCCCTTTCCTTCATGATTCAGAATTGTGTTCCATGAATACTCTTGCTGAGAAATTCTAGAAGAATGAAGTTTTAGCCTTTTAGCTTCAGTGGCAGAGTGAACCAAGACATAACATAATTAGAATGTATCCTGAGTTATCCACAGATAAATTGCCCCAGAGGTGGACATACTTGTATGTTTAGAGATGGGTGAAGGAATTCCAGGCAACCCAAGACACCAACATTTTAGAGAACAGGTGAATAATCAGATGGAAATCAGAATGCAGTGGTCCTTAAGAGCAGATGAAAGGGGCTGGGAGACATTATTTTAAAACATGAAAAGTATCTCATCTTGGGAGGGCAAGGGAGTGGGGTGGGAATTTGGGGAAGGGGTCAAATGAGAAATGTGGGCACATATGTCATTATCAATTTGTACCTAACAACGATGTATGCTTACAATGCACGCATAATTTTAAAAAATAATCTAAAAAAAAAAAGAAAGAAAAGTATCTCATAATAGAAATAAAGATTACTTCCAGAGATGATGATTACAACTTTGGGAAAGGGAGAGTAGAGGAGGAAAAGGAAAAATTGGTGAAAATAGTCCTTTATTAAGGAGATGCAGACGCTAAGAAGACAATAGTGTGGCCAGATAGGTAACACCAAGAGCAAAAGAATGTCATAGAAGCTTTACAATAGAACAACAGGATCACCATTAAGGAAAATAAAGTGGAAAAGCCACTGTTTTAAAAGTGTTAGACATGGCTTAAGATAAAGAAATCCTAGTGGTAGATTCTCTGGAAATATGATTGGTGGCTTGCTAATTGAGTAAAAGCAATAAGTGATGAAATGAAATGCTTTTGTTTGTACTAAAGATTGAATCCAGGGGCATTCTACTTCCAAGCTACATACACAGCCTCTTTTTTCTTCATTCAAAAACAGGGTCATGCTAAGTTGCTGAGGGTCTTACTAAGTTTCTGATACAGTTGTTTTTCTTATTTGTCAAGGAGAAAGGAATCAAAAGAGGAAAGTAGGTAAATATGATAATAAGCCCAGGAAAAATTCTTTTGTTACTGCTTTTGTGTTTTGTTGTTGAAATTTAAGTTAGGTTTGTGAGGAAAATACTAGTGGGAAGTTAGAGATTTTAAAAAAAAAAGGAGGAAAGATACTGAATTTATTCATGGATGTTTTATTTAGTTTTGACAATTAAAAATCCAGTAATGTAACTAATGGCATATAGATTGATATACTTTTTCAAATTTATGTTTATTTTAACCAATATATAAAAAAACATAAAATGACACGTTAATGGGGTACCATGCGATGATTTGTTACACATATACATTGTATAATCAGATTCAACACATCTTTTCCTCAAATGTTTATCATTACTTTATGGGGAAAAAAAAAGGTTCAGAATCCTTTCTTTTAGCTTTTGGAGATATGCAGTTCACCATCATTAACTGCAATCATCCTATTGTGCAATAGTACAAGGAACTTTCCACCCCATCTATCTGCAGCATAAGTCCACTGGCCAACCTTTCCCCACTCCTCCTCCCCCTCCATCCTCAGCCTCTGATAACTACCATTCTATGCTCAACTTCCATTAGATCTAATATTTGTATTCCACATATGATGACATCATGCAGTACTTCTCTTTCTGTGCCTGGCTTATTTCACTTAACATAATGATCTCCAGTTCCACCATGTTACCACAAATGATAGTATTTCATTCTTAGACTGATAAACATATCAAATATGCTGCAGTTGTATTAGTAACAGGGAATAATATTTATTAAATTGTTGACTTACTATATTCCAGACATGTCACATAAGTTATATCATTTGGTAATTGCAAAATTCTTAATAGTACCTGCCTCAAATTTTCTCTATGATAATGTGATTATTAACAGATGAAAAATACTTAAAAAGGCTCAAGCATGTTATAGACTCAGTTTTTGTTATAATTTTTAGTAATTGTAGTAGCAATATTTTGATTTTCTTTCCTTTATAGAAAATTTAAGCTCATGTAGTTATATATATATCTATATATCATATATATACACATATGATGTATATATACACATATTATATATATTATATAATATATTATATATATATTTTATATATATATATATATATATGGCTGTAGTGAGGGAAAAAACAAGTCAGAATTCAGTGTGTTGGATTTCAGAGCCCATAGAATTTCAGTAGCAGGAACAAATTCTGTTAAATGCTTCAAGGAGAGTGTCCACAGAATGAGTCACAGTCAAAGGCCTGAGTTCAGGGACAGGATTCAAAGAAGCCAATTCTATCAGGGAATATCAATAATCTAAGACCCAAAGGGCAGATTACCCAAAATAATGTTCTTATTATAAAAATAGAATGCAAAGTTGGAACCAAGTCTTTTGTAGCAAAGTAGGTAGCCAGTGTGAGTTCAAGTTTCAAACCATGATAGTCTTAAGTTTCCTAATGTTAGTGTCATGCTCCCTAAATTCCTTCTACCTAAGTGTTAGGCTTGTCCTGGAGGCTTTAATGTTCCTATATTTGTGGATGGGAGTCAAATAAATTTAATTTTTGGAAAGAATGACATGACAAGCTGGGTGGAGTGGCACATGCCTGTAATCCCAGTAGTTGGGAGGCTGAGCCAGGAGGATTGCAAGCTCAAGGACATTCTCAGTAACTTTGTGAGATTCCCAACAACCTACACAAGACTATTTAAAAAATATATATATAAAAGGACTGGGGTTGAAGCTCAGTGGTAGAATGTCCCTGAGTTCAATCTGCAGTGCCACCAATAAATTAATGAATTAATAATGAAAAAATAAATAAGTATAACAAAAATAAAACAATGACATGATATATGCCAAAAATTGGATGAGGCTTTTAGTACTAAAAATTGATGTCAAGACAAATTAAATGTAGTAATTCATAAATTCTTTAAATGGATTTTTAGTTAGTTTGCAGTGAACTGAATCACTAATTCCTGGATCTGAGGGCATTATACCATCATGAATTTTTCATCAGAAAAAGTAATTGTTATTAACTATAGAAATAAGAACTCATTAGTAGAGACCAAATGTAGTTCTTGTTTTCTTGCCTTTGGAGACTCTAAGTATTTTGAAATATTAATTCATGTATTCATTTTCCTTCATTTGATAAGCATTTAGAAAAAAAGTATTCTCTAAAAACCAACATGTTTAGAAATAAATAATGAGCTGTGTTCTTGTAAGAAAAATGGAATCATCTATAGAGAACAAGCCCTGTACTTCATGATTAGGAATTATATGTCATAAAATATAGATTACAAATGAAATCCAGGAAGAATATCCCCGTCAAGTAATGTATTCATTCACACAGAATACAAAATTTTTACATAAAATTTATTTGTAAACAATTCAAGAGGTTAAAAAGGCAAATTCAGCTTCTATTAAAATTAAAAATGCCAAGGACTCTGTGTATGTATGCAAACTAAGAAGCTATCAAAATTAAAAATTTGTAATTAAATAAAATACATTCAAATGGGAATATGCCTTATTTTCTGAGGCATGCATATAAAGTCTTATAACTATTGATATTTATTGTCTGTTCATTTTATGCACCTGCTTGCTTCAAGAAAATTTAAGCTTACAACTCTGAGAGACAAATGATGTAAGCCTAATTGAGAACTTCATTAAAGAAAGAGAAAATGTTAAAGTATTAATTATGTTTAAAGCCTCAAACAACTTGAATTGTGTGCTATGCAATTTTTTTCAAAATGAGGAAGTTACAAGGCATTTTCAAGTTATAAAAAAAAGTGATCTAGCCTCCAAATTTTGCTAATATGCCTTCTACAAATGACAAGCTGAGATAGTATTATACATGCTTAACAAATGTTGTATTTATGAAACAATAATAATGTCAATTATTATACTTTTGTGTGGTTAAGAACTGAATAATGCTGCCAGGAGGTAAAAATGTATATTTACATTTAAAGTATGCCAATATCCCAATGATTCTCAGGACATATGAAAAGATATTAATTAATTTTAAATTTAAAAATAAATATTATAAAAGTTGAGAGGTAACCAACAATAAAAAAATATTGAGTTCATAATTTCCAGTTCAGTAAAGAAAAAAGAATTGGTAAACCTGATAATGCAAAATTGACTAAACGTCTTCATAAAAAAGAGATATATGGACACCATTTTCTCAAGTTCAACGGTATGCTTTTTAAAAGGGTTGTAAGTAGAATTTAATGATGAGAAACTTGATGTGTACTTTAGCTATTAATATTCAGCTTTATCCAGTAGATCTGAAGTATTTAAGGTAATAAAAAATAAATACAATATGAACTATTAGAAAGGAAGGAAACTAAATGCCATTATTTGCAGGTAGTAAGATTGTTTATATAACAATCTTTGCTATTTAGTTATTACATGTCAGACACTGTTCTAAGCACTTTACATGGCCAGAATCATTTAAGTCCCAAACAACCTTATGAGGCAAGTGCTCCTTGCATCTCATTTTAGAAACAGATGCACTTACATATGGAACACTGGCATTTGACTGAGTTGACATTGTAGTTCGGAGGAGAATAAATAATGTAGAGGCAACTGGTTAGCAATATGAGAACAAGAAAACAGATTACTTCTTCACACCACACTCAAAAAATGTTTGTAAGACTGACTGTCTCACATCCTACAAATATTTCCTCAAATGTTACCTTAGTGATAATTTCCTGCATGCACTCACTTTCTTTTTTATTTTTTATATTAGTTGGTTCATTGTAATCATACATGTTTGTTAGTTACAAGCTGATAAAGGCATATATGCACACATTTCTCATTTAATCTCTTCCCCAATGCCCACCCCACTCACTCACCCTCCCTCCTTCTCAAGTTTTAGTGATTGACTTTGATATATTTGTGAAAGTACATCATGTGCATTAGGGTGTCCCCCCCCCACCCGCCCTGTCCATCACCTTCAGTTAAGTCAACTTCTTTGCTTATCTAGGGTTTCTCCTTTTTCATCTGGAGTCCCTCTTATGCCCCATCTTCTCCCTAGCATCTGCATATTGGAATCTGATCACCTACCCTGGACATATGATGATCTGCTCCTTTTTCTTCACAGAATTCATCACTTTTTTACATACTGTATGATTTCCTGGTTTATTATGCTTATTTTTTACTATGTCCATATTCTTCTAAAATCTAACTCCATAGGACAAAGTTCTTTATCTCTTTTGTTTTTAGATTTATCTCAAGAGTCTGGAACCCTTCCATGTGATAGATGAATCATAGATGTCATAGTCTGACCTTAGACAAGTATGCACAAGGATTAATCAGTGGACTTGTTGTGAAGATTCAGAGGGTACACAGATAATTATTACCCTGTTAACATAAGCTGTTGTGTGTTTCTAAGGAAAAAAAAAATTACTTCTTTATATGCCTCAGTATATTACCTTAATCACTGTGAATAAATATTATTTACTGACTGCATAGAAATTAAATAAATTAGCCATAAGTATGTTTAGTAAACTAATACAATGTTTACTATGCATTTATTAAGTTTATTGAAGATGAGGTATATATAGTTTTAATTAATATACCTATATTTGGCATATTTTTTAATAATTTATTTCTGAGTTCACAGGATCTGTACAGAAAACACTAGGCTAGAAATGAGAAAATCTGGACATTGGAGCTGGTTTCATTTGAATTTAGTAGGAAATTATAGGCATGTATTGTATGCAAAGTCTGAATAGGCAATGGCTGGGTCTGTGGTATTCCTTTTCAGATCCAAGCTCTTAGAAGAGTGCCTGGAAAATAGAAGGCATTCAATGCCGATTTGTTGCATGAATCATTCTTTCAATGGGATAATTATTTATTTTTCATATTTCTGTCTCATCATCAGAAACTGGAAATAATGTCATCTATACAATGTTCATCTTGTTAAGTGGCAACCATAAAATAACATGAATATCATTACCACTATAAGGTCAATGTCTTGGCCATACTGCAAATAACACTACTCTGTATATTTTCTTTTATTCTGTTGCTATTTATTTATTGTAGAGGTTGAATATGTTAACTCTTTAAAAAGAGTTTTTCTTTCAGTATTTTTCTCTCCTACAGAATAGGTTCATTCTATTATAGGAATTATCTTAAAATATATTTGTATGAGATGTTAGCAATATCACTCAACTACAACATTATTATTTAGATAGGTTTTAGGTTTATAAATGGCATGGCTCAAATCGTCTCATTATTAGATATTCTTTAACTGAAGTTTTTTAAATCATGCTTAAAAACATAAAAGTAGTTACCATTCAATACATTGTCAGTTGCAAAACTATTTTTAAATGATGCCAATATTTCAAGCAAGTACATCTGCTAAAGCACTGGCTGTTTTTTACTCAATAAGGCATGAATTACATAGACATTTTTAAACTTATTGTAGATATTGAAGAGAATATAAAATTCTCTACCCTATCTATAGTGGACTTCTCATAGTTTATCTTTCTAACTTAGTTTTCATGTAAATTGGCTTTCATTTCTGCAAAGAAATTGCTAGTGCTAAAGAAAAGATACTTTGACTAAGTAAAATGTCAATAAAAATGAAGTTTTCCACAGTATTAATCTATATAAAGCAACTTAATCAGAATGTCAGCGAGGAAGAACAGTTTAATAAAACTGATTTTTTAAACATTTTGATAGCACCTCAGCCTTTTGTTCTAGACCATGAAGTCTGTTGAAAACTAACTTTTCTTCTCTTTTTTGAATGTTTTTATCTTTTTTTTTTTTACCTCACAATCCTCTTTCCTTCAGAAATGTGTTCTCTACCTACCTAAAATTACTGGTACTGCAATTGGTATGTATAGTGTAAGAAAATTATATTACAAATAATAATTATTAGTAAGTTACTTAATTATAAATTGCAGCAACAAATTAGAAAAGTATCCTTTTAAATAACAGAGCCAAAATCATGTTCAGATAATAATTTCATTTTTTCCAAATAAACCTATACCATTTAGAGATTAAATGCTATTTACATAAAAATATAAAAATGTTTTTAAATTTTTATTATGTAGCTGAAAGGTAAAATTTCAAAAGCTTAGAGGTAGAAATGTGAAGTTCTAGTCTTAGCCAAAATAGTGATTAAGTAACATAATTGTTTATATCCCATAGTAGTTTTTTAACAGGTTTAAACATTAAATAAATCTATTATCTCTATACATCAAGACCTTCACTTACATTAACAAAGATATACTAGAATAATACTATATCTTCAGAATAATGGACTACATTGCATATAATTATGTATGTTGCACATGTATGTTGCACTGATATCACAGAACATTTTCTTTCATAGTAGAAGTAGTTTTTTTTTTTTTTTAATCTAATATCCTTAATGTGGACAATAGTTACCTACATGGTGATATCCAGAAAACCAGGTATAGAAACTAACTCAAGACAGCTGCCAAGATAGATAGTGAGAAAACAAAATAAGTAAAGATAAAGAAAATGAGTCACACTCAGTCTGAAAACTGAGTGCAAATGTATACAAGAGAAAGTGGTCCTGTATGAAAAAAAAATCTTAAAACCATAGTCTGTCTTACTCTTCACAGAAAGTACCTCAGTATTTTTTTTTAATCAAATCTAGGTATGCATCATTCACTGCTTGAAAAACAGCACTTTGCAGGAAATATTTCATCAAATCCCAATTAGAGTTAATTCAAAGGATGCACTAGGCTCTGCCAGAAAGGTTATCAAACCATAAAACATCCTTGAAAGACACATAACTAAAGCCTGTCTTGTATTTTCGGGGGGTCGCTGTGGTAATGCCTTCTACCCAGTCTTTGAGGATGAACTATATTAGATATCCTTTCAATATTAGGCACTCTGCTAAATGTCAGAGACTAGAAAATATGTGGACTCTTCTCTCAAAAATGTTAAATCAAGAAAGAAAGAGTGTAATTAAGCAGAGGATTGCAATATCATGTGATAAGTTCTTTGGTGGTGGGTGCTATAGAAACAGATATGCGGGCTTGTGTGGTGTATGTAAGGGGTGCAAGGGAGGTCAACAAAGACTTTCTGGTGCAGATGACTTCTCAGAAAAGGGTAGGAGGCAGGAGGAAATGGATCACAAGGAAAAACAGTAGCATATGTAAATGTGTGACAGTGAGGGAGAATACACTGTGAGAATCACATATAGGGTCAGAAGTATGAAGAGGGGAGTGAGAGATGAGACCAAAATATTGCTAAGCTCAACAGCTTGGAATTTATCTTGACAGTTATAGGATACTGTGAAATTTTTGTTTTTAATGAAGGAATCCGATGATTGGAGGAAAAATATTAAAATAGAGTAGACAAGTATATAACCCCAAATTTTGGTTTTGGTGCTTGGATGGCTGGTGGTGAGCAAAGTATATTTGCATAGTTTTAGTTTGTTTCCAACCCCCCCCCCAAATTAATTGAGACATCTAGTCTAAACATCATTGCAAGTTAAATGTATCATGGAATTAGAGGTACCTAGAAGAAAAGAAAATAGATAGAGGTAACTGGAAAAAAATAAAATAGGGCCTTGCTAGATCAGAGAAAGATAAAAGAAAAGCTGGGCCAGGTGGCACATTCCTGTAATATCAATATTTGGAAGGCTGAAACAGGAGGATCGCAGGTTCAAGATCAGCCTCAGCAACCTAACAACACTGTTTCAAAACAAAAAAATAAAAATGGCTGAGAGTATAGTTCAGAGGTAGACTGTCCCTGGTTTCACTCCTCAGCACCAAAAAATGAAAAAAAGACTATTAAATTAAGATTACAAAAATTTGGTATTTTTTTCAAAAGTATGTTATTAATGTTTGAGATAACAGAATTAGCATACAGTAGTCTTAGGTGCTTATGCTCTAGGCTCAGGGTGCAACATGGATGAGAGCAGGGAATGAAGTTTAATGGAATAGAGCAAAATTGAAAACAGTGAGTTTTTGCCTCATTTACATTGCCTTTTCCTGGGTCTATTATATTTCATTTTCACAGGAACCAAGACATGCCCTTTTGAATATGTGTATCATATTCAGCTCTTTATTCATCAAACTTTATTAAATTCTTATACACAAAGTGGTTCAAAGAATATTCTGTAAAGAAGTTCAATACATAGGAAAGTTGGTTTTATGACTAAATATAGCAGAGGCAGCCCTATGTGGTTGCCCTGGCAGCATACGCATCTGAGATTAAAGTTCTATAATGTTTAGTTTGTGTTTTTATTTCTGTAAACACAGCTCAGTTGATATCAAAAGTGATGTCAAAAATGATGAACTGAGAAAACTGATGAATTTCTAAGTGTGATTAGAAGGTAGTGTCTAAATTGAATTCTGGAGAAGCAAGTAGAAGAATATTGGGCTATTGTATACGATAGTCTTTATTCTCATCTGAGGACAACTAATGTTCACAGTCAAACCAATGACCTGTTCCCTAATACACCATCTGAAAGATATTTTGTTCACTGTAAACAAAAATGGAAAAAGCAAATCACCTTTTTTATTTCCAAATATATATCCTTGCATTCAGACAAATAATGTAAATTAGCTGTCATAATTCAGCGATGGAAGTGGAGAACCAAAGCTAGATTGAGCCTGGCCACAATTATACAGAACTATGAACACACTGTAGCTCTGTTCTGTATTCTACAAACATCACACCAATACCCAGTTTCTGTCATTCACTCTTTGATGTTGACCAGACAAATATCACTGTATTCTGTAATTTTCTCATAGGTGAATGAAACTGAACACAGGCCACATGTGGCTGTACAAATATGATCTTCCAAATGTAAATGTTGAAAATGCTTTTATAAATTATTCCTCATAAGTATTACCATTTTCTTGTGTATTAACCTTTTTAAATAATTTCTTCTTTCTAGATTAAAATTACCATATTTAAGTTTTGAAAATATGGCAAAAATGAAAAATTTACTGGAAAAATTCAGAATTTCTAATCCAAGAGAATATAGTGGACACACTTATATGCAATAAATATTAACATTTAATATATAAGTTAAATAAATGTTGATAAATGCAAAAATAACATATCAGAATACTCATTAATGTATATAGTTATAAACTCACATTCATCTATGGCAATACTTATTTAATTATATTGCTCTTTTTGTAGTCCAGAAACCAAATTAGGGTAAAAGTCTAAGTTCTAAGACTATATAAAGTAGTGGAATCTATTATTAAGATTGTTAAACATGAATTAAGCTAAGTAACTTCTTATTTACTTGATTAGTTAAGACTTTCATTTTAATGTCTTTTTGTCACAAAAATAAATGCATGCTTTATTTTCCATAAGTACTAAAGAAGCTGGAAGGAATTTTGGTTTTCCAAATTTAGCATAGAAAACCATATTTTTATTTCATAAGCATAAATGGAATATTGACAATCCTTTACAAATCAAAAAAGAGAGTACATAGTTACTTTCTTAGAATGACAAATCAACACGCTGGAAGAAGGATATCCAAGTACATATGCTAATCGTTGCTAAACATTTCTAAGAATGCATACCCTCAGTATTGGGCAAGTTAAATCACTAATTGCCTCTTATAAGACTTTGAATATAGTCCATTCCTTTCCAGCAAAGTGAATCTGTATTTTCAAGTAAATATTTCATACAGGATCTTCTTTGTTAAATTTTAAGTGTTCATTTATTCATTCACACAAATTAAGGAATCACTAAAAGATGTTTGAAATATTTTTATGTGAATGTCATTTTTACCATTATTTAGCTTTGGTGTGAATATATCTAATACTTACAAAATATCTATCTTTTGTATAAACTTATATGAGGACATATCTATGTATTTATTATTTTTTATCTAACATTATGATATCTAATTGGAAAGATTCATAGGACTCAATTATTTGCAATTCCTCAGGATAAAGAGACTATCAATCATTAAGATACACTATCAGAGAAATGACCAACCACAAATTATACACAAATTGTTGGAAAACATAAAATATGCTAATGATCCTGTGTCACAAATAGAGATATTTATTTTATTATTTAAGTAAGATGCACATTTAAGTTATATAGAGTAAGATATGCTTTAGAAAAGTGTGTTATTGAATTAATGAAATAATATTTATATAATATTTATGTACACTAATTAAGAACATACTTTAAAGTAGTTTAATGAGATTAAATTTGTTTTACAAGTAGAATACTTTTTCTGAAATTGATGTTTTCTAGTACCAGATAATAATAATCCTATTTTTATTATTAGGTTGCCCTAATACCTTTTATACAGATATACTCATTATAACAGGACTTTTAAAAAAACATCTTAAAACATTTCCAAAGTGATAGTACTAGTAATGGCTACCACATATTGATTGTTATTTTCACAATAGCCCAAGGACATAATTACTTTCATTACTTCTACTTGAGAAAAATGACATAAATAGATTGAATAATGTAACTAAATATTCAACTAGATTTCCACAGCAATACAGTTTCATATGCAATTAATACATATAATTAAGTAACCTTGATTCAGATAATGAATAAATTAGCATAAAAAGAGTGAAACAACTTCATTCTGTTAGTAGAAAAAGTAAGGAAAGATGGAACAATGCACATATATCCAATCTCTTTTGTTGAACGCTTAGATTTTTTTTTTCTGAAATATTATCTATAGAAAAAAGATACACATTAGCAATGGCACTTTGCTATTAGACCCATGAAAACTAAATTAGTATTACTATAAAATGTTAAGTTTTTTTTATCTACATATCTCTGCAACAAATTTATCTTTGGAACAACCAAATTCTGTATTTTTCTGGATTCTGAATCTCCATACAGTGGATTATTATTAATCTTAGACTTTGACACTGAAAATTTTCTTCCCTGACATCATTGTTTGACTTTTTGGTGTCTTTAGAAACAGGCTGAGGAAAAGCTAAGATGACCAAGCAGTAGTGAGGATACCTTTAGTTTTTTGTTAAGTGTACTTTTATTAGTATATTGTAATTATACACCATAGTGAGGTTTAATATGATACAAATACGCATGTACACAGCACTTGATGTGGTTCCCTTCAGATTCCACCTCACTCCCCCCATTTCCTTGTACATGTAATGAGGTTGGTAGGGATACCTTCATATATAGATATAGCATTAGTTGAATTATTTTCTTTATCAAGCCTCCTTTTACCCCTCCCCACCTCCCTCTTCTGATTGCCTTCCACTATTGTATTGGTCTCCCTCCTCATTTATCTGAATTCCTTTTTGTTTTCTGTTTTATTTCTAGCTTTCACATATGACAGAAAACATATGACCACTGACTTCATTAGACTGTCTAATCTTATTTTCCTGGAAATGACATAATTTTATTTTTCTTTATGGCTGAGTAAAACTCTATTGTGTGTATATACCACATTCTCTTTATCCTTTCATCTGTTCACAGACACCTAGGTTGATTCCACAATGTGGCACAATTGTGAATTGTGCTGCTATGAACATGGATATGTATGTATTACTCTAGTATTATGACATTCATTCTTTTGGAAAAATAATAAGGGGTAAGTTGGCTAGCTCACATAGTGAATCTATTCCTAGTCTTTTGGGGAAACTTCCATACTGATCTCATAGTGGTTATACTAATTTACACTGCTACCAGCAGTGTGTAAGAATTCCTATTACCTGCATCCTTGCTATCATTTATTATTGCTTGTATTCTTGATGACTATCATTCTAACTGGAGTTGGAATTTCAGTGTAGTTTGATCTTTATTTTTCTGATTGCTAATAATGTCAAATATTTTTTCATATAATTAATTACTATTTGTATTTATTTTTTGAGAAGTGTCTGTTTAGTGTAATTAACCAGTTTTGATTGGGTTACTTGTACCCAAAGCAATTTTGATCAATAAGAACCATGTTGGAGGCACCACAATACCTGATTTCAAATTATACTGTAAAGCTATAGTAAAACAAAACAACAACAGCCTAGTATTAACACGAAAACAGACAAAAAGAACAATGGGATAGAATAACAAATACAGAGACAGTTCCTCACACTTATAACCAGTTGAGTTTTGACAAAAGAGCCAAATATATATGCTAGAGAAAAGATAATCTTTTCAACAAATAGTGTTAGGAAAAAGAATCAAGTTAGACTCCAGTCTCTCACCCTGTACAAGAGTCAAATCAAGATTGATCAAAGACCTAGAAATTAAACCAATTACTTTGCAATTATTAGAAGAAAGCATAAGTCCAACTCTCTAACATATTTGTATTACTAGAGACTTCCTCAATCAGTCCCACAAAACTCAAGAAATAAAACTTTGAATCAATACATGTGACAGCATCAAATAAAAAAGAAAATAATCAGCGGTCTGAAGAGAGAGTCCACATAATTGGAGGAAATCTTTGCTAGTATTCCTTTGATAGAGGACTAATATCTCTAATATATAAATAACTATAAATAACTTTTATATATAAATAACTTTTAAAAAGATGTTTAGTTTATAAAACCGCAATTTTTAACTATAAAGAAAGGAATTTCTAGTGCTGCAACAAAGTTATTGTCCTTTCAACAGGCTATGCTGACACGATAAGTGAAAAAATGAAGCCAAGTGATTTAAAACTAAAAAAAACAGTAATATGAACACATAATAATTATGTGTGTGAAGCACATCTTCCTTTACTTGTATCAATATTACCATCAAAAATAACCTAGCAAAATACCAAAGTATGAGTTAAGAGATGAAATGTCCTAAGTACATTTATAGTGTGGTAACTATGTTACCATACATTTATGATTATATTATCCATATACCTATATTATTTATCATGAAATATAATTTAATTTTCTAAAATCGTTCTATTTAGTTTAGGACTGAATTTAAAATATGAGAAAAAAATCCATTTTCTTACATGATGTGATATCAGATATGCTGGAAAAGCCCAATGTTTCCACATTATCCAGAGGATGAAGGAAACTTGTACAGGTGCTACATCCTTTTCTCAAAAATTTGAAAGCTCTTTAATATAAAGGCTAATGTCAAAAAAGTCACTATTAGTGATTGGCTGCATGTATAATGACTGAGAAAATATGCTTCCTGTTCCTCCTTTTAGAACATAAAGTATGCTAGAGACCTGGAGAAGTCTATGCTACAATTTTAACAAGAGTTAGGATTAATTATGCTGTGATAGGTATTCTTTGATGGCAATACTACAAATAGTTAATTTTTATTAAATTTATTCATCTGTAAGTTCTGTTACAGGTATTATTTTACACTTTGTTTAAAACACATATATACTGTTTTGATTATATATTTCATGTTGGTTTGTGTGATATCATGTTATACATGTTTGATTTTCAGAGAAAAGTTGCATACCACTTAAAGTTTATGGATTAATTGATGGACATAAGCGAAACTAAAGGAAACTGACTATGGGAAAATATTTTAGTCTAAAGAAATAATTTTACTAGAATTATCTTGGCCATAATTTTGCCTTGTTTCCTAGGTAACCATCCGTGTTTCATATGGATAGAACAGCATTTCCCAAAGTGAGTTCTGTGGAGCGTTGGTGGAGAGTGCTAGAAGAGAAAGGACAGGCAAAAACTGTGGGTTACTATCAGAAAATCTGTGATTTGCTGCAAAGAAAAAGAACCTTTAGGTCATATTTGTTCAATGAACAATATCTTTCCTTTATGGATTGAAGATTCCTAGAAGGCTTGCAGCACCAAAATCTACCCAGCTGTGTTTAACCCAGTACTTCACAAACTTATTTGACTCTGCTCATTCTTTTCAAATTAACACATATTGGTTTCCATATTTTGGGAAAAGCTATAATAGAGTTAACTCTGCAACAGATATGTCAAATTAGTTCCTAATATCAATATCCTTTTCTTTTCATTTTTAAAAAGACTCATTTTCTAATTTAACCTTATCTTTGTTAAGAGACAATTACTAACTTTGCTATATCTTCAAACAAAATGAGTAATATTTACTTGATGTATGACTGCCAACAATCATAGAAAGCAGACTATGATTTCTCTACCATACCCTAGAGCCTGGTCTCAAATATCATTTAAACCTTTCTATATTGGCTGACACTTTCAACCTTCATTCATTTTGTGAGGTCTTTCTTCTTCCTTGGTGTCATTTATTGACTAGCTAGTATGTGTTCCTATTGCAAATTTTTCACTGCCAATCCTCATACAAGCCCTGCAAGGCAGGACATTGTTTTTCTTTTGCAAAGTTAAGACAACTAGCATAAAAATAACTTTGCTCATGATTCCTGAGAGGCAAATTCAAGCATGAACTGGAGCCTGTTTTGCAAGCCATAGGGATGAACTGTGCACAGGAATATAGAGTACAGGTTGATTCTGACCTCAGGCTTAACTTCGAGGCTATGATTTATTTTTCTCTTTTCGTAATGCTGAAGCTTGAACTTAGGGCCTTACATATATAAGTGCTCTACTACTGAGCTACATCTCTAGCCTTTTAATTTTTTGTTTTGAGACAGGGGTTTGCTAAGTTACCTAGACTGGTTTCAAATTTATGGTCCTCCTTTTTCAGCCTCCTGAGTAGCTGGGATTGCAGCAATGAGACACTGAGATAGCTAGGCTATGGACTTCTTAAGGGTAGAAATGTTCTTTAATGTGAGGTGCTCCTGTCTATAAGAGCAGAGTGCAGTCCTTGGGAGTTGCTTGTTGAATTAATATGTTGAATTAAGTTGCTCACTTTGATTCTTTTGTTGTTGTTGTACTGGGGATTGAATCCAGGGATTTTCTACCTCCTAGCTATACCCCCAGCTCTTCTTTAGTTTTTGTATTGAAATGGTCTCACTAGGTTGCCAAGAGTCTTGTTAAGTTGCTGAGGCTAGTCTCAAACCTGTGGTCTTCCTGTCTCAGCCTCCCAAGTACTGGGATTACAGGCACGCACCACCATGTCTGGCTCCACTTTGATTCTTATGTATTTAGTAGAAAATTACCACACTCTTTCAATGGGAAGAATGTCTCATACTCAACTAACCTAGCTTACAAATATATGTAATCTAGAAATTAACTAATTTATATCATACAAATTTATTTTCTTACACTTGGTTGTCACAGAAACTAATATTTGATATGGTGAATAAGCCTATCATAGGCTAAAGTGGTAGACTAATAAATCTGGAAATATCTCAGACAACAGGGTGGTGTTTGTAAACTAGGTTTTGTGTCTAGATACGTGAACAGTGAAAAGATCACATTAGGATTTTAGAGATGAGACAGTTTCAGGGTGTTTGGCTGCATGCATATAAGGGACTTGAGTTATATAGAAAGTGTTTCCTCTCTGGGGAGGTTTGCCTAATAGGGTTAACTGTCTTTTTGTATAGCAAGCCTGATGAGGTTATTAAATACTGTAAAAGGATTATATTATCAGTGAGAAACTAATGTTCTCATAGAGATTGAATGAAATTCATACAATAGTGAGCTAACAACACAAAAATATTTAATCATTCTTTGCTTTGCCCTGAGGACTTAAAAATAAGAAGATTATTTAAATTGTGAATTGACTTATTGAAAAGTCTTTTCTAAGGGGAAAGAGTGAGACTAATTTATGACATGTTTTGCTAGTGAGGGGTGAATGGGGATAAGTTTTGCAAGGATAGCATATTGAATGTTGGAAAGAAATATTTCTATCTGGAGATATGTATGTATCAGTTTCCCAGAGCTGACATAACAAAGTATCAGAAACTGGGTGACTTTAGCAACAGAAATTAGTTTTCTGAACTAGTATTTCTGAAGGCCTGGAATCCAAAATTAAGTTGTTGGCAGGACCATAACATTGTAATGAAGAACTCTTTCTCACCTCTTCCTGACTCTGATGGTGTCCATTCATCCATGGTGTTCTTGACTTGCAGTGTTGGGGCTTCAGTCCCAGCCTCTGAAACCACATGGGCTTCTCTCCTTATGTGTGTGTCTCTTTATGGTGTTTCCCTCTTCTTACAAGAACAGCCATTGTATTGAGTTAGGAACCACCCTAATGACCTCACTTAATTTAAGCACATCTGCAAAGACCCTATTTCCACATAAGATCACACTCAGACACCAAGGGGTGGGATATCAGTATCTCTTCTAAGGGGACACAATTCAGTGACTAACACTGTCTGTCTACTTAGATCCAGAGAAGTAACATAGTCAGGCTTTGAATGGTGTCTACAGAGTCTGAGTCACTAGAAGGGTCCTGGAGGGTTAGGTTATAAAAACTTGTGACATATAATGCTTATAGATCAATATATCTTCAATGTAAAATGTGTACTTTTGATTTTCATTTTGAAAAAATGAAGATGAAAATACAAAAATAAATACTACTCCCAAGGAAAATTGAATATTATCAAATCGGATGGATTAAAACCCCACCTCTATATATCAACCAGCATATAATAGATTTTTGTGTGTTATATAGGATACAGCTCTTAACCAATTTAATTCCAGATTATTACCTGAAAGTTAAGATGTAAATGTTTTTCTTCCTCATTTTCTGATACCCAAAACATACATATTTCATAAGATACACATTTTTATTTTAACACTAGAAGGAACATATAGTTCATTAAGAATTTTGCAACTTTAGTTCACAGACTCTAGCCTTTGCTACTTGGAAGGATGCACAGTAAGTGTAATTAGCATATCTGAACCAAGGAGTTAGAACACAGTATATGAAAAGAAAATGAAATGTAGAAAACCTTTACTGGGTCAAATTCACTCCACATAAGGTATTGCACAATGCCATTTCTATAACAATGTCCTGTAAATTACTGAATTAATTTCAAAAACTGATACCATACATATTATCAAAGATAATAAAGTGAACAAGTTTAAAGAACTTCCTGGAAAATTAGGGGTACAGATATGTTTGTGGTAGCAAAAAATGAAGCAAAGTTGAGCCCATCTAAAACATATAATAGAATGATGGGGTATTGGTGGGCTCATGAATGGATTTAGGAATAGTAGCATACATGAATAGAAACCATGTGCTTGGAAGCAGATAAAAGGAAGCACAGTTTCATGTAAATCTTAGTATTCCAATTAGGGGTTACTACTACTGCCTCTAAAATCACCATTTGCCTTATAGTAAACACTTTTCTTCTCTCTCCTTTGCCTATGCTAACTCCAGGTGAGTGCATCTATGTGCATGTTTAGGTCACATACACATTCCATGCCAAAAGAATGAGTAGATACCATGTCTTCCATAGCAGAAATGGTTTCCACACACAACTTTTTCATCAACCCAATACATAGTACAGTTATCACCCCAAAAGAAGTTTGAGATGCTATTAGGAAGAGAAATGAATGCTGGGTATTCTCTGTAATTGTAACTTGCTAATTACTAATTAGGATTATAATTTTTTGAGTGAAATGGTGTGATAGAAGATAACTTTGTTAAAAAATACAAACCAAGTTTCTATATGCATCATATAAAGTGTGTGCCCTTATTTACATGGTGACTTCTGTTTCTCTAATCCTGTCTAGAAGTAAAATTTTATGCCTCATGTTCCATCTCTACATTTTTCTTTTATCCCATGATTATTCCCTTGTTCATCACCCTTGCCTTCCTGTTAGTTGAATCTCCTTTTTTTCTGTCAGAAATGGAAACATGTAACTTACTCTGTGAAGTGTTGCAAATGCATATTCTTCTGAGATCTATTTTACTAAATGTTATCTGAGATATGAATGTTATTCCTATTTTATTCCACAATCATTTATTTAAGAAGCAATTAATAAAACAAACTCAAGTAGAGGGAGCTTAAATTTAAGAAAGAACTAGGTAATAGGCAATATCATGGGCTATCCCAGAAAATGAACTATTAAAAGGCCTTTTGGAAACCAAATGAGATGCTGCTAGGACCAATCTTTCTCTCTCTATCTCTCAGGATTTAGTCCACATGGTTTGCATTTTCTTTGCTTCTCTCTGTCTTCTATTCGATTCTACCTCTGCTGCTTGGTATGTCCTGAATAAAAGAGTAGCCCTTGAAGGTTCTATGCCTACCATAGATCAGTCATACTCTTTGTTTCTCTCAAAGAAAAAGAATGATATGTTACTGGCCAGCCAATTTTCCAACTATCTGTCATTATTTAGGATATCTTCCTTTATCAGGACCAACCATTCTAGGCAGGATAGGTAGAGAAAGTGGGGCAGAGTTTTTTGTGGAGGTCATGTCATTTCTATTGAATATGGCTACCTAGGCACGCCCCATCTCAAGTTGTAAAATGAATATTTAAAGAAATGTGGGTCAGTTAACCTATATCACTTGCTATATTTCATATTAAATTTTGAAATATTTCTCCATGGTGTGCATCACGTCTACATACTGCCCTATCTCCAATATCCCAAGAGTAATAGAGATACACTTCCAACTGGCAGAGGCCATGCAGAGTACAATGATAGACAAAGTGGTTGTTTAGAGAAGAAGAACTGGTGCTCCTTTATCGTTTTTCAAGTTATTTCACTTGTTCTCTCTTATTAGATCCACTTGCCCATAGAACCCTTAAGCAAAGCAATTATTTAATGCTAATTATATGTCAGGAGTTTTGAAAAGTACTAGAAAGGGAAAAGGCACATCTATCTGAAAATTATCTGTAGTCTTGAGAACTGGAAAGAAGAGTAAACAAAAGATCCAAGAACAGTGAGTCAGATATTTTAATAAAGAGAAATGATGATAACCATGGGAAAACATGGATTCAAATTTTTCTGGATTACCACAATTGCTCTCCAGCCCAATACTTTAGATCTCTGCTTTTCTTTCTCAACTTCCAAAATTCACCTCAAATAAAACCTATCCAGTCTTCCCTTTTTGTCTTGAGATTCTCCGATCCATTTTTACATTCTGTAAGATACACAGGTGGTTCTGATTAGAGCAAATAGCTTCTTTGCATTAAAACTATTTTACCTAATACTGCTAAATGTATTGTTCCCTTGTCCTCTAGTTATCTGTTGAGACTATGTCTGACATGGAATTATATTTACAGTAAATCTTGGTTCCAAGAATTACAGTACTGTCACATTTATCATACCATGCACTTAAATTGCATTCATCTCTCTGTTGATGATTTCAGAAATTCAATATTGCTTGTATCACAGAAATACTCCCTGTAACTTTAGTTCTTATAAAAGACAACTTTTAAATATTGTAGCCAGTCCTTTAAATACTCTCTTAGAACAATGCCAACAACTGTGAGGCAGAGGAGCACATGAAGCATTACCCCTTTTGTTCACATCTTCAATCTGTCACTAATGATTTCTTTGCCCCTACCTATAAAAATATTGAGTATTTATCAACACTAAATGAGTAAAATTAAAAATATTCCACAAATGTTTTCACTCCTATAAATACATCCTTGTCTTTTACTGCCAAATTATCAGTAACAATACCCTGACTACAGTTACATCCTTAGACTTATTTATGTTTTATTTCTTGAAACATCACATCTAACAATTACTTCTCACCTTTCTTATTCCTCTTAGTATTCAAATAGGTTGCCACTAATGATCAGCTGCTTCTTAAAATTCAATTCCCTTTTTCATTTAACCTTAGGTGACAGTAGGAAAAGTCAGAGACTTGAGCTCACAATCTAGTTTTACTACCTTCTGACTTTCCTTTATTGTGCAGTGGTCAGACTATAAAATTAGGTTAATAATGCATAGTTCTTAAAATAACGAAATAAAATCAGTTATAAGATCTTTCTACATGCATTAGATAATTAATAAATTTAGTTTCCATATGAATTATTCCTTTATCAAAGAATGTGCCCTATATAACACCAAAGACAGTAATAAGTCATATTAGACATGGGAGTGCATAAAATCTATACAGGAAACCAGCAGAATTTATGTTTCAAAAAGAAAAGTTATATTTCCAATGGTAAGCTGTGAGCCCAAAATAAATATTTTCATTTGATTTATAGTATGTGCCAATATATTTACACTGGTGAATAAAATGATTTTTGGTAAGATTTTTAATTTATTTAATTAAAATAAATTGATAGAAAGTGTATAGCTATCATGTTTAGAAAGAAACAGTATTACATTCCAGTCACCAACATTTTATTCTTTCTATTTTAGTTAATAATTGACTCTACCCTTGAACCATCCACCCAAACTCCCCTAATCACCACCATCATGTTTTCCAAGGCAGTCTTAAAGATGATATTTTCCAAGGCATATTTTTGTACCCTCTAATCAGATGTAGGCTCCTTTTCCTTTGTCTTCCCATAACATTCAGCTCACACTTTTATTATGATGCCACTGTTGTCATTGTAGCTTTGTCTTGCATTTTGATTTTCTGGACTTATTCATAAACTCTATATTTTTTAATTAAAAGAGTCCCTTGAATTGTTCAACTATAAAGGAGTCCAATCTTAAGTTCTCATTACTGTATAGACTTAGCTAATTTTTAAAAATTTTCTATTTATTAGATTCTGCAACTATAAAGTGGTATTAATGCCAATTTCTAGAATTGTAAAGATTAAAGATAATATCTGTAAAGTAATTAGTAGAGTGTTTTCTGTATAATAGACAATCATTAGCTATTACTTATAAGAATCCTAATCTAAGGCAGTGTATCTGAACAGTTCTTTATACTTCAAAGATCTGGTACAGTGAGGGACTTTCATTTAATATGTCACTGGAAAAAAGGAAGAGTTAGAAAGATGGTTGGAGATCTGGGACTATGATAATCAAGTTCACAAACAAACAAAAGTGAAGATAATGCTTAAGAATTTATACAAATATGGTTTGGAACACTATAACCCAATTGTGGAAGCTGAACAATAGTTAAAAGTGAGTTTTTTCCTTTGTAATCAAGAAAGGAAGTGTTCTTTTTGAGCAAAGATTTGGTCAAAAGTGAGTTTAACATGCTAAGTTAAAAAGAGAAAAACTATTCATGTAGTTACAGATGGTAATTAATATATAAACTTCCATTGCTATTAGTATGAAAGGACTACTGATCCCATTTTCTTCTTCAAATTAGTCATAATGATAAAATAGGAAATAAATTACCCAACTTCATGCAAAACTAAAAAGAAAATTTTGTGCATACAAAATAATAGAATGATCCACTGATCAAAAGTCCAGTAGTATTTTTCCATTGTATTAGTGTGGAAAACTCCTTAGTTCATACAAATCCACAGTAAAAGGTATTTGCAATAAGAAAGTCTGGAAATATGCTTCAAAAGAGTTCCAGTGCAGACATGGGAAGACATTGCAGAGCTGCTTATGAAACCATTTTAAGTCTTTTTAATCATGTTCACATTTTATGTTTAAATACATTAAATAGTTATGAATATGAAACTGGAAATTCTGTGAAGGAGAAAGTCTAAAATGATCAATTCTCTCCTTTTAAGATGAGTGTATGTCATCTCTGTGAATAAAACCATAGAAATGGGAGCATCCTGTATAACAATGTGCTATTTCTGAAAATTCTAAGAGAAATGACTATAGTAGAAAAATCTCCTCTTTATTTCTTAGTATTAATAGTTATCAATACAAAAGCAATAAAAGAAAGATTGCTTGTGACAGAGAAATACTTCACTAATCATCCTAAATTATGAATTGGCAGAAACACATTTGATTGGACAAGGAGTCATATGGAACCATATGCCTCATAGAGATATAGAAGACTTAGATGTTTTATTAGGTTTCCATCTTTTTACCTCGGCAGTGAGAATAGAAGCTGGTGAAACTGGAGGCAAAAAAAAATGAGGCAAAGGTGCTCTTATTTTCTTTTTCTCTAAAGTTATGTTTCAGGTAGCAAAATGAGGTAACACTGAGTTTGCAAAAAAAAAAAAAAAAAAAAAAAAAGCCTGCAGCTGTGAAGAAAGCATTAGAATTTAAAAACAAGAGCATGTAGTTTGAGTGGTTGTGCTACTGACACTTATAAATCTGAGAACCAGGGAGTTATTTCTTGAATGTACAATGTGTGAAGAGGACTGTGATAAAATATTATTGGCATTATATGACATCATATATACATATATACATTTATATATGTATATATATCTGTGTGTGAGTGTATGCATGTATGTGTGTGTGTGTGTGTGTGTGTGTGTGTGTGAGAGAGAGAGAGAGACAGACAGACAGACAGACAGACAGACAGACAGAGATTGATTGATTTGGAAATATGGACAGAAAATAGCTTTTCCTATGAAGTAGCAGCAGCAGTTAGTTACACCCATCAGGTCAGGAGGCCACATTTATTGAACTGTTAACTTTAGACACAGAACTTTCTTCAGTTGCAAATAGTATGCTTCACCAAAGCAATGCAAACTGACCTTGTAGTTTCCCTTCCACTCACAACAGCCCTGGATGGCCCATTAATCTAAGATCTTCAGTTCACAAAGCCATTCCACAGCATTAAGCCATATGCCAATATCATTGTAATGATTTAGCTTTCCATCCCAATTTATGAGATTGCTATGTTTCCTTCTGGGCATGAAGGGAAAGCAAGCCATCTCAGAGATTTTCTCCCTCATCTCTTTCAGATGTCTCTCTGGCCCTCCTACACACACTCCCCTTCCTTCCCATTGCAATAATATTCCCCCAGGAAAGCCTAGAAGGCTTTTGGGTTCTGTTGACGATTACAGGAATAATTTATTTTCAAATGGATGTTAATCTGATAGAAGTAGTCAAATTTTCCCTGAGCTCAGGCAGAAACAAACTTCTTCATGGCAAGTATACTGATTCCATCCACTGTTATTGTGATGGGGAAGAAAAATTATCCAATTACTAAACATACTGCTCTAGGCAATACAAAATAACATCCTGATTAATCTAACTACAGAGGAGAGATACTTCTGTTCAGAACAAGTCCCCTAAAACAAACAATATTGGATTACCAATAAAGATGAGTCATATTTGTTTGGTTGTACTTATGGTTATTTCAATCCTGAATAAAGAGACTACTTAAGGTGAGAGGTATTTATATAAATGGCCTTAACACATTATACACTTAAAATTTATATTGAAGAGTAAAATTTAAGTACATTTATAAGGTCATGGTAAGATAAAATATTGAAGATTTTGTTCTAGTTTATAATTTTACTAATTACAAACTAATTTTTCTTTTCACTTCTCCCCCTTTTGTACTACTTATATAAAATTTAATTTATATATACATGTGTATTAAAATAATTTTATTAAAATACATATGTAAGTATATGCTGAGATTCATAAATTGTCATTATATATAAGGATCATATTGCTTATGATGAAAATCAAATGATTCATTTATGTCTCCATGAGAAAAACAAAAAGCAATAAAATTTTTCACAACAGGATAATCATTTAAATGGCATCAGCCAAATTATTAAAATAATATTTTACTTTAATAGTTGATCTGGGAAATATTGGACCTGTGAGAAATGAGGATAGTGAATAGAGCTAAAAATACCACACATTTGAACCTGTGAAGGAATCAGACAATACTCATTCCTGCTAATGATCTAACCCCAGTCTCTGGTGTCCTATTCTCTAACCTTTGCACCCTTTGCTTGCCTGCCTCTTATATCCCTTGTTCTTGACTTTAGATGATAATCTTGACTATGAAGTTTTGCAATTTTGAACTTAGATTGGCAATATCATTCATATATCCTTTATTTTGACTTTACTTCCTGTCTTAGGCTTTTTCTTCGCCTCACACTTTGATCTCAAAGGGTTTCCAGTAACATCCTGCACATGTGCTCCCAACTCCTGACCTGCTTTATTGCTTGACTGTTATGTTTAGGGATGCTTAGCATATTATGCAGCAGAATGGGCCTTGATTGACTTACTCTACGAATGTCCCAATTAATTTATAAAACACTATTCCCAAAGATGGAAAAGGACATGGCATGTCTAATAATTACGAAAAAACAAACTCCAAAGATACATGAAAATATGGCAGTGGGTAAAGGGAATAAGCATCCCTTCTCTACAGGAAGTCATATCTCTCAGACTAGTACACCGCTGTCAGAGGACGTGGATGGGTTACTAGGGAAAGGGCACACTTGTTCAGCCAGCCAGGCAAGCTCAGTCAACACCAGCTGTCTATGGAATTGCAGATGTCAAACCCAGATCACCTCAGAATGAGGCTAGTAAACTTAGATGAGTGTTAGAAATATCTGACATATTACTCTTATCACATAATATAGTTTTAAAAAATAATGTATCAATCTTCCCTCAAATATTAGCTCTCCCATTGTTATATTAGTGTCATATCAATGAGTTATTAAACTTGCCAAGTCCTAAGTCCTTTAAATGTAAAAGGAAAAAACAATAGATATCTATACCACAGGATTAATAATAAAATATGATTTAGCCATGGGAAATCCTCATGTAGTGCTTGGTATAGAACATGATTGGTAACACTTTTTTTTTGAAACTGGGTCTCACTAAGTTGCAGAGTGCCTCACTATGAAGCTGAGGCTGGCCGTGAACCAGGTTCCTCTGGTCTCAGCCTCCCAAATGCTGGGATGATAAGCATGCGCTACCATGCCCTGCAGTTTTGATGTGGTAACACATTTTTAAACATCCAGGTTCGCGGCCAGCCTCAGCTACCTGGTAAGGCCCTCCGCAACTTAGTGAGACCCTGTTTCAAAATAAAGAGTAAAAAATAGGGCTGGGGGTATAGATCCGGAGGTAAAATGCCCCTGAGTTCAATCCCCAGTAGCACACAAAAAAAATAAATAAATAAAAATAAAAACTTATAAGGCATTCTAATTAGTGTAGTGCCAAATTCCAACAAATATGTTCAATCCCATTTTAAAAAGATTCTAAATTGTTTTGTTCAGGGATGTTTGGTTACAAGGAATTAGATGTACTTGAACTAGATAAATATAAAGAGGATCTGATACAATAGATTTTTATCTCCATTCCCACATCTACACCCTTCTGAGTCCTAAAATTACTATTCTGGGGCTCCAGTAACTAAAGGAAAATTTTACTGACTTTACCAAAGTCAGAGAAAGTGATTGGCTTTAGATAGGAACACTGGGGAGATGATAGGAGCTAACATTGACAATGTAAAAGGTTGCTCATTATAGTGAACTACATACCTAAGCCATCATGCCCTTGGGTATTTCCCACCATATTGACTCTGGATCTGGCCATATAATTTGCTTTGGCCAGTACATGTTAGTAAGCATAACTCAAGCAGAGCCTTGATAAGCATGCAAATTTGGACTTGCCCTCTTGTAACATTCCCTCATTAAATCCATCATATGTGTAGGAAATCAGGATTTTTCTTCTGGAAAAAAAACTATTTGGAGAGATCCTGCAGAATAAAATGTCACTTAGTCAAAGTGTTACATGATGGAGAACTGAGCTAAGCATCCAACTGAATGTAGCCTCAGTAGTAACCTCTCCAACCAGCATCTTGAAGTGGAATAGAAACACTGACCAGTTAGTCCACAGTATTAGGGTTAACTGTATGCTAGTTTAAGCCATTAAGGTTTACAATTTTGTTTTCATGGTAATCAATAATTAGTTTTGTTTTTTATTATTTTGAAACCATATCTTTGAGATAATCTGAGGAGATATCCTGGTCAGCACCCCTTTGACCCTTTTTCTGTCCTTAAGAGGCACAGTTTTATTCCTCATTACCATGACAACTTGTATAGGAGGCTGAACTTACAAGTAATTGGAATTCAGAAGGGGAAGGAAAGGGGACTAAATTAAAATAGATGACACAGGAAAGGGAAAGAAGTAAAAGAGAGTGCCCAAGGGAATCATTTCTTGTAAAACTGGAGTGCTGGGCACACTGAATCACTTCGGGTAGGGACACAAAAGCATCTGAAAGTGTCATAGACAGTGATGGCAATTAATTGATTCAAGTAACCAAAAATGACAAATGGAGGTAGGAGAGTTAAATAAAGACTCTTCCTCTCTTTTTTTCCTCCTATATTTGTTCTGTACCTCTTCAAGTGTGGTATTATCTACAGGTATCTTTCTCCATAGAAAATCTGGCCACCAATTTTTCTTGACATGTATATAAAATAAAACTCTGTGTCTTCCCTGAATTGTCCTATCCTGAAGTCAATCACTGCAGTGAAAGGAAAGCCATGAACTTGGTGACTTGGATGTGTTGCCGATGCCATTAGCAAAATTAGCATTGGCTTTGCAAATTGTGAGTATGTAACAAGGTTTGCGAGATTCCTGCTCAGAAATAAAGAGATCCTTAAAGCCCTCCATTTTCTTTTTCCTACTCAACAAAATCAACCTATTAATGTCTATTTTTTTTTGGCCTGGCATGGTGTGGTGGTGCACAGATGTAATCTCAGTACTTGGGAGGCTGTGACAAGAGAATCACAGGTTTGAGGCCAGCCTTGGCAACACAGCAAGACCCTCAGCAACTTAGAGAGACCCTATTTCAAAATTAAAAATACAAAAGGGCTCAAGGTGTAGCTCCAAGATAAAATACCCCTGGGTTCAATCCCCAGTACTGCAACAAATTAATAAAGTCCATTCTTTGTGACTTTATCCTCTTTGCCCTAATTGATATATTGCACAGGATGACTTCAGCTATAAGTTATAGAACTCAAAACTGAGTTAGACAATAAAGAGGGTTTATTGGCTTTTGAAATTGAAAAGTTCAGAGCTGGAGTGGACTTCAGGCACTATTCGATTTGGCCTCAGCTTCCATTTATCTTTGATTGTGTCAGCTTGCCTCTTGTCTGAGTAAGACTACTACCTTCGTGACTGAAAAAACAGAAACCAATATATATATATATATACTGACAGTGGGACAGTGTATTGATCATGAGCATGGTCCTAGTCACATGCTGCCTGGGTTCACAGTTCAACTCAATCATTGATTAGCTCTCCTGGAGTAATTATGAGAATTAAAGAGAGAGACACTTCTTATAAATATCTAATTCAAATCATAAACATGTCTTGCCTTGGGGTCATCTCAAATCAGCCATTAAAGCGAAGAGAATGGGATCATTTCTACTAGTTTAGACCACTCAAAAACTCATCCCTTTTTAATTACATTCACAACATAGAAGCTTGAAATGAGTCTTAGGAAGATGACTACAATGCTTGTGGGGAGTCCAATTTTATATCAGTTGTAAACTTAAGGGAAGTAGATGACTTTAGTTTAAAAGCATCTTTAAGTCTGATTCATCCCGTATGCACCGTTTATTATAAAATATATACCCCAAGCCAAATGTAAAAGATTATGTGTTCTATGGAAGTTGTGCACTTGCTTAAAAATATAACTATTTATGGATTATATAACTACTACCCTCCACATATTTGGCCCAGTGCTGTGGTTACATGTGGAAAGAATATTGTCCAGGGTTATTGAACTTCATACGTGAAAGCAAGCATCAATGAAACTAAGCAAAAATCATGTCACCAGTATCTTTAACTGTTAATAGTTTCAAGGAGTGAAAGTGGACACAGTGACAGTGGCAATGGTGGTCAGAATATTCTCTCAATGAAGGACTGAGGGCACTGTGATCTCAATGCCGTATCTGGTGGGTGAGTGTAATTCTTGAGAATGAATGTTTCAATCAATGTCAAGAAGATGCCAGACTGTGTGTGTTTCTTATCAGGCCCAGTCACTCATGGGATCTCAGAGATTAGATGAGAGGAAGGGAAACAGGAGACAAGCTGACTGTTGAAATATACAATAGGCAGTTTCAGAACCTTTAAGGAAAGAGTAAAAGCAGTTTAGATCTGCTAGGACTTCCACAAACTCTGAGAGCAAAGTCATTGACAAACATTGCATCAATGTTAATAAAGGATTGTAGTGCTAATCCAGTAAACTTCCTGTGAGGTCACTGACTGGTGATTTCTTTCTTAGATCATGCAGAAATATAGTACTGATTCCCTATCTCAGTAACCAGTGTCAGGGGCTATGCTGAGATTGAGTGACTGAGTCCTTGAGGTGTATACCACTACAAATATATCAATACTTTATGATCCATCACCTTAGAATCCTGTGTCACCACTTTTGGAGTATTTTTGTTTTTGTTGTTTATTCTTAAGGAATGTAGTATAACTATATCTTTTACTATATTTTCTGAAAATTGGTTTTATAACATTTTGAAACTGGCCTAATGTTAATGCAACTATAGGGGCATAAAACCCTAAATGACACTCAGGTAAAACAATTTTAGGCATCTACCTTCCTGTTATGTTGTCTTCACAATGGCTGGTGAAGAAAATCAGAGGTTCCCAGTATACATTCCTTCATTAGAAATAAAAAAATGGATACTGGGAATTATTAATTATATTATCAATAATAAACTTGCAAAACACTGAATTCTGTGATTTCCTCTGAGGCATTCATCGTAAAATTAGCTTATTGCATTCAGCCAGAAGGAAGAACAAAATTGTCATTTGCAGAAAAATGGATAGAACTAAAGAATATTATTTGAAGCAAGAATAGCCAGTTTTAGAAAGTGAAGGGCCATATGTTTTCACTCATACGTAGATGCTAAAGAAAAATTGGAAAACAAAAGTGACTTAAGAGTGGAAGAGAATTTGGGAAGGGAAGTGGGGAGGTGAAAGGGAAGACTTAGTGAAGAAAACATTTCAAATAATCCTATGGTCATATATAAAGTTATCAATGCCATTTTCAATATTATATAAGAGGAAGGGGAGTGAGCGAGGTGGGGCCCAGAGGAAAACAGATCAATACTGGTATGCATGTATATTCCTACAACTCTGACTCTCATTATGATGTATAATTTCAATACACCAAAAAAATTAGCCTATCAAACTTTCTGAGAAGTCTAACAACAAACTTAATTAAACCCAACCTATGCCTTAGCTAAATGATAACCCCCTTTTCTAGAACATGAAATAACAGCTCCTGGGCACTAGAATTTCATAGAGAAATGTGTGTAGTGAACTACATATGACTGACAACATTGGAGACATCAAATATAATAACATTGATGTTAAAAGTAAAAATATTGTGGGAGTATATATATGAAAATTAAAGATTAGGGAATGCTCTAGAAAAAAATCAATCTTTCATAATCAATCTTTACTTTTTTTTGCACTGAGGATTGAACCCAGGATTCTTTTACCTCTGCATTACACCCCCAGTCCTTTTTATTTATTTATTTTTTTAATCTGAAACAGAGTCTCACCAAGTTGCTGAATGCCTCTCTAAGTTGCTGAGGCTACCTATGAGTCTGTGATCCTCTTGTTTCAGCTTCCCAAGTACGGAGATTATAGGCATGTACTACCAAACCTGGCCAAGTATTTAATTTTTAATTCTCTATTTCCTTTTATTCACTGGTATTTTGAAAGATTCAAAACATACTTATGTTCCACAGAGAAGCAGGATGGTATTTAAAGTTAATAAAACCAAACTATCACACTCAAAATATAGCATTAGCACACATACTCATCTCTCTCACTGGTGAATTTTTGTTTTTCCAACATTTTAGACTTAATTACCTATCTGTAATGTCCCTCTTAATAGGACTCAGAGACATACATTCTAAAGACATATGTTCTCCACTGCTCTGCAGTTTCTTCCCTCCTGACAGACTTGGAAAACACTTTTTAAGACCATTTGCTTTTTCTCCAGGTATTACAAAATTACATTAATCTTTCCTTGCTTGGGAAATATACAA
This sequence comes from Graphiurus murinus, assembly GCA_004027655.1. NCBI lineage: Eukaryota > Metazoa > Chordata > Mammalia > Rodentia > Gliridae > Graphiurus > Graphiurus murinus. The sequence continues at coordinate 110,624 of PVLC010000073.1, forward strand.
TTGCATGTCCTGTGGTTCTGCATATATAAAATGATTTCAAGACAGAAATTGAAGTAAAATAGTGGACTATTTTTTTCATGTATAACAACTGCAGTGTGTGACTTCATTTTATCCTAGCTTTTTCTTACTTCAGAAAAACTGTGTGGCTTTTTGGTGATGGCAGATCCGGCCCTGCCGATGTCAACGGAACTCATTGTCTTCAGAGCTTCTAAAGGCCCCCTTCCCTACCTCTAAGCCCTACAATAAAATGTCTTGACTCCAAAAAAAAAAAAAAGAAAAACTGTGTGTAATAGAGAGAAGGAAGACTCTATTTTTTTTTTTTTTTTTAATGTGTGTCCATTCACGGTTTTCAGTCCCCAGTCCTTCCCTTTCCCCTTGTTCCACATTTGGGCCGTTTGCCCATTCCTAAATGCTGGCAGAAATTTCAAACCATGCAGGTCCTAGCTGCTGTATTTCAACCCCAGTCCTTCCACCTAAGCACAGAAGCCCATGACACCCACCCTGCTTCCCTCTTGTAGTATTGTGGCTCAGCTTGTGCCTTCCTCGCTCCTACTTAAAGCCCATGGAGTCACTCACTGGTGGGTGCATAGGATAATGAGTCTCTATATTCTCCATGTCCAAATGAATTTTGAGTTTTACTTGGATTTGGGGTTGATCCCAACCGCCACACAGTAACAATAAGACAGAATAGGACTCCATAATTTTAAACATATGCATAAGAGTATGCTATATATAATATTCAAGTGTGTGTGTGAGACTGCATTTATGCTTTAGAGGAGGCCTAATTAATTTTGTCTCAATGTCCACTTTCCCCAATAATAGGCAATGTGACATGCATCCTTTCTTTCCACCATCTGTTTGATATCTGCAGTAAGCTTCTATTTTGGCAGCTCTTGCTACAATTGCTAGAAATCACAGATATAATCTGATGAGTGGAGAAATATCTCTCACAGAGAATTAATTGTTTAACTATGCTCAACTCAATGGCCTTATAACCTAATTCTATGAAAAATTTTAACAATTTTGTAAAAAGAAAAAAACTGCATTGTGGGTTAATTTACACAAAATAAAAATATAAAATTAATTTGGGTAGGTAATTATATTGCCTTTTACTAACAACATATGAGTTTATTAAAATATATTTTAATAAAATAATTCTAAAAGAAGGCCATCTATAATGTTGATAATGCCTTTTGGCTTAAAAATCACTTAGATATAATGAAAGAATGATGGTTAGTATCACAATACATGTTTAAGTATTATGTTTGAAATACTCAAATATAAAATATTCATGAAGGTTATTTCTCAAAGTGGTTTTAAGTAAAAATCTAGTTAAAAAACTGTCACCAAAATGTCTGGTAACTTAGAAGAATCAAAGTTTGCCCTCATCTGGTCTGTGATAAAAATAAGATTTAGGAAAGTATTTAAGTGAATTTTTCTTAATTCAGTTCCTATAGCACCTGATGAAATACATAGCTAGCCTATGTTTTTTTCTCTGTTAGAATGAATTATATTCTAAAACATATTTCTGAGAACTTACCACACACCTGATTTCTCCAGTACTTTATATATATGAATTCTTTTATTCCTTATTGAGAACCCCAAGAGGTAGATTCTATCAATCCATTATTTTTGAGGATTTGAGAAATCAAGAAGTTAAAGAATTTCAAATTCACACAACCAGTAGGCCTTAGATTTGAATTCATGAACTCATGTTCTAAATAATATATTTTAACCATTTTGTATTTATATTCACATTTATTATATGAATGCATGTAGAGTTAAAAATGGGAGACTTTGATAATTCCAAGCCAAACCAGTGAGGAAGGGTTAACTACTTCATACTATCACTCCCCATACTACTAGAAGACTAGGATGCCATGACCTAAAGTGACTATTTTTATCTTCACAGAATTTTACTCTTTTGGAATTCCAGGAGTGTAATGTAGGTGTTTTCCAGGCCTTGGCTATGTCTAGTAGTTGTGGTTTGGATTTAGAATGCCCCCCTAGACCTCACATAGACAAGGCAGCCATGTTGAATATGGGTCTTGTTTGCTGAGGGGAGATTGCTGGAGGTGTGGCCTTGGGGATTACATATTGTCCTTCCTCCTTTTCCTCACTCTTCTGCTTCTGGCTTCCATGATGTGAGAACAGAGCCCTTGGGTGCTTTCTCTCTTCTCTGTTACTTGTGCCATGTCCTGAGCTCCTCACACTTTACTCGCCTAATATGGACTGAACCCTACGAAATCTCCAGAACTGTAAGCAAATAAATCTCCTTCCTCTAAGCTGTGTCCTCAGGTATTTAGTGTCTTCAAGTCTAGCAGTGAGAATGCTGACTGCAACAATAGTTCATGGGAGAAAGTAGCTGATATTCATAATGAGAGGCCAGTGTCTCCAGGTAATGAGACCCAAAAGGCAGGAAGGAGAATGGTACATGCATCACCCAACTCAGTATCCACAGGTGTCTCCTAGAACCCTATATTTCCCTCACTATCTTGGACTGTAGGTCAACTACTTTAAAAAAAAAAAAAAAAGTAATGCCCCTTTCATACACATAGCTCTCTTCTCCTCTCAATATACCCCAAACTGCTCAATAAGGAATATCCTTTCCTCATCCAGACTCATCTGTAGGCCTTCTCTTAACCTCAGTTGTATTCAGGAAAGTAGCAATTATGACAATTTGTCAAAATGGAGAATTGTTCAGAATTGAGATTAGAATCTAAAGTAGCCAAACATATTGAAGATTGCTAGCATCATAGCTTCATAGATTACAGAGGCCTCTTTGGTGTGCAAACAAATAAATACTTATGGTGTGGCTTTGATTGATCTACTATCAGTTTGTAAATTTTATGACATGGGTGGTTTTAGTACAAATACTTTGTACATTCTTTAAGTACTGTTTTAATAATTTGTGGATTAAATGACCTAATTTAATTTCTTAATTTATTAAAAAGTATTAAATAGCCAGAATTAAAAGAAACTTAATAGAAAGAATGTCTTATTTTGATCACCTTCTTGGTTAGGTAGAATAACTATATAAATATAAATATGAACTATATAAATATAAATATGAATAAATTCACAGAGGAAATACATTTAATACTATTCCTGTGCTTACTTGACTTCTGGACTGTGTGTCTACACTATCACAATGTCAACACAAGATGGCGATAGTGAGTAGTCATATTGACTACTATGCAAATAATCCTGGCATTCTTCAAACCTTGGAAACATTATTTTTCAGGATTAGCAAACATCACATACAAAGTTTATGCATACCCTATATTATGAAATAATTAAATTTCCATTTAGCTATCAGATAAAGATCCTAACATTTTTCAAAGTAAAAATGGGAATGAAAAGAAGAAAACCTAGTTTTATTTTACCTAACTAAAATTAAAATATGATATTATTTAGAATTATTTATTATTACTCAATTTTTCTCCATTAAATTCTTCTGTCTTGATATCAAGATGCTTAATATAATCTAAGTATAATAGAATCTTTAAAGAATATATTACTTAATACAAGTAACATGTTTTGAACCTCAAAATTGTTCTTCTTTTTGATTCATAAAAACATGTTCATATTTACCATTAGATTAAAAGTCAAAACAAAACAAAATAATCCTTAGAAAATAATGTATATAAAGAAATGTTTTTACAACATGTTTATAATCAGCTAATAGACATAAAAACTTTAATATTCAAAGAAATGAAGTGTTATGCTTTGTCTCAAAATATGTAATTCTATAAGCCTTACAAATTATATTTTTAAAGAAAATATTTAAGAACATTGCAGGCTATCATAAAATCCTCACAGTACAATGTTTTTTTTTTTTTTTCAAAAAAAGCAATATACAAGTTGTGTATACAGTAAAATTCCAATTTTATGAAACAGATTTAAAGGTATTATGAGTAGTTATTTAATGTCCCTAGTTAATCACCCAAGTTTGGTTAATAATATTTAGAGGTTAATATATATGAAAGTTCAGACCATATTGTACATACACTAATTATATTTTCCCTACCTCAAAAGTAGAAAAGAGGGGGGGTATAAAAATTAGTTAAAGATCAAAGTCTCTATTGATTTTGTGGGATCCTATGAATTACCTTGAAAAAGGTAGTTATTAGACTGAGAACTGAACTCTCATGAAGCAAACATAAAATCTTTCAACTTAAAACTATAATTTGAAGAATCAAAACAAGAAAGTATCCTATATGAGCAGATACAATCTGCTAGAACAGATAAATGTAGGCAGTTCTTAGGATTGAAGATTTGAAGTAAAAGCAAACAACATATAGCAGTATGAGTATAAGAAAACTAAAAGCAGATAGCAGGAATAATTACAAGTAATTGTCATTCCTGTGGATAAAATGATCATTTTATTTTTGTGTGTGTGAGATTCATTAAAAGTGGAACTTACATTGCCAAATACTAACTGACGTGTTATTTCCCTACCCCACTCAATTTCTGTATTTCTTTTTTTCTTTTCTTTTTTTTTTTTTTTTTTTTTTTTTTTTTTTTTTTTTTTTTTTTTTTTTTTTTTTTTGCGGTACTGGGGATTGAACTCAAGGGTGTTCTACCTTCGAGCTATACCCCCAGCCCTATTTTTTATTCTTTATTTTGAAACCGGGTCTCACTAAATTGCGGAGTGCCTCACTAGGTAGCTGAGGCTGGCTGCGAACCCGGATCCTCCAGTCTCAGCCTCCCAAATGCTGGGATTACAAGCATGCGTCGTGCCACCACGCCCGGCCCTCTTTTTTACTATTTTATAAACCTTCTACCATTTATACCACCAGTCAAGAGAAATTTGTTGCTTAAAGGAGAAATACTTAACATGGAAGCAGAGAAGAATGGCAACATACTCTTGTTTTTTAATGTGTAAGTTGTTGTCTATATGGGTCTGGGTCAACATACTGACTGCTATGATCCAAAAAATGCTGACCACACAACTTAGGGGAAGAAAGATTTATTTGCTCTCGATTTTGGGGGAGATTTCAGGGTTCAGTCCATATCAGAGAGGTCTGCAGAGCTCAAAGTGTGGTGGCAGGAAGCAGAGAGATGAACAGAACAAATCTCTGCTCTGACTTCATGGAGGTCAGAAACAGAAAGAGATCAGCAAGGGCAGGAGAGATCTTATCAAATCCCCAAGGCCATACCCAGAGGGACCATTCCTTAGCAACCAAGCCTTGCCTCCAACATTGCTGCCTCCAACATTGCTGCCTTGTTTCCATGAGAGCCAGGGGGACATTGTAAAGTCAAACCATTAAAAGATGTAAGATAGAGAAGAGATGTTTATTGGGTTTTTGACAAGGGATCCTGTGTTCTTAGTTCCTAGGCAGAATCCTTTAGAGAAAATTAGTCTTGTGCTCTGAAGACCTCCCATGGACTCTGCTCTTAGACCTCCTTTTAAAACCACCAGGAGGCTCCCCATCCCTTAGGATAAATGCAAAGTTCTCCCAATGGACCTCAGCACCCCTCAATGGCACTGCTCTCTATGTCTATTCTCTACAGTCCATGATTCTTCAGTAATTTTCTACACTCAGGACTCTGGTAATTTCAAGTCTTTATATCTAAATTTTAGTTTACTAAGTAATATTAGTATAAAAGAATATTGTCTGAGCAAAGAATATCAATATGAGCTTCCATAAATATGAACCTGCATCCAAGTGAAGGCTGCCTACAAGTGGGGAAGAAGCTACTGGGGCACAGAGATAAGGAAGCCCACCAGTCCATAGCCATACCACCCTGCATGCATCTGATCTCAAAAGCTAAGCAGAGTTGAACCTAGTTAATACTTGGATGGGGGGGAGATAGCCCAAGTTCATACTCTGAATAGATAGGAGGACATAATCCCACACCCAGTTTATAGTATAGTAATGAAGACACTAGAGAGGAACAAAGATCAGTTTTTATGGACTAAAAAGGCAGAAGAGCTATTTGGATACTAAGTGAAATGAAATAATGAAATAATAACTCATTGTCTTAAATATGTGATTTAGTTGATAATTTGTTTGACTTGCATATTCATGCAACAGAATTGTACTATGCTCCTAGTTTATGTCAGGAAATGTATTAGGCATTACAGATAAAAAAATTAATATGATGGTTTGTATGTCAGTGAGATAAGAGTCAAAACTTCAAATAGAAAATTGCATTGCTAAATTTAAAAAAAAAACCAAATGAAATAAAAAAGACAAAAGCAATAAACACATAAATGTGTATCTATGTTGTGATGTTAACTGTCACAATTATGTATGGTATAGACACAGAATCAGAGAAAAAGGATTCAGTTTATGTTAAACTGAATTCACACATTTTGACATATTGAATGTGACTTAATTTGTTTAGCATAATTCTGTCACTAAATTATAGCTATTAATTTAATCAATAGCGAGTTGATCTTAGAATTCTTTTGATCTCTTCAGAAAACAACTCAACACCCACAGTAGAGGGAGAAAAAAAAAAAAAAAAAAAACCTGAAGTAAATTATGGTATACTTTGAGCTTGGTGTGATGGCACACCTATAATCTATAATTCTAGTACATGATGAGGATGAGACAGGAGGATCACAGGTTCAAGACCAGCCTCATCAAGTTAGCAACACTCTCAGCCATCTAGGGAAACTGTTTCAAAACAGAAAAGTAAAAACAAAAAGCAGGGCTAGGGGTGTAGATTGAAGGTAGAATGCCCCTAGGTTCAATATCCACTACCATAAGCATACACAAAAATAATAGTATATTTTGGAAGAGTATTACAAAATATTAAACATTTATTTGTGATACGCTTTTCTAAAATTAATTCAGAGGATATAAAAATAAATATATACACACTTATAAATGGTCATTTTTACTCTTATTTGAAATCAAGTTTGTCCCTCTAAATATTTTAACTGTAAATAGAATATTAATTCACTCTTGCTTGCCAGAGGAGGAGAATTCTCAATGGGAGAACAATGGTGTTTAATACTTGAGTGCTATCTGACATGTTGCAGTCCACATGTATTGACTTTGATCTTTTCAATACTGAAGGAGGTGGGTTCGGTCATTACTGAATCATTAGGAATGTTCACTTGACAAATGAAGAAACACAGTTGATAAAAAGTAAAATCAAATATTCCCAGGATAGAGAGGTGAACTTGCAGATTTAGAATTTGGATTCATATCCTGACTCCAGTATCTGCTGTTTCCTTTTTTTTTTTTTTTTTTCTGAAAACATGCAGGAATGAAACATGTTTTCTGTAATACAATCTCTCATTTGTACATTTATTTAAACTTTCTTGGCTAAATTGCCCTAACCAAAGTCATCTGGTCACTGATTATTGTATAATATGACAACACAAAAAGAATTAAAATCATATGTATGTTATTCAAAGAGACTCTGAAATTGAGTTAACTGTGTATGTTTTGATGACACAAATCTTTCAATACAAAATATTGGAAGTCATTTGCAACATACATTTTAGGTGACTCTTATAATAGGCTTTCTAATTAATGATTTAATCAATTTATTTATACAAGTGCAGTTGATTTTAGTTTTTCCAATCATTATTCAGACAGAGTTTGTAGCTCCGTGGCCTTGTGCTGCATGTGTATGTGTTACAGAGGACAGGTTTGCAATCAAAGCTGATTGTCTGCCCAAACACCATCTGGCCTACCCATTTATAATATGTCAAATGAGACTGTCCAAGGTGTGAGGAAAATCTCAATTTTACATTTATTCAGGTCATATTAGTTGAGGAATCTCTGGCCGCAGATAAAACTACACCCTTAAAATGCTTGTGTTTTATCACAATCCACATTGTTTTTATTTTTCTAAATTATCTTTAATGTTTTCCTGATTGTTGCTACCTTTGTTTTATTTTCAAAACTTTACTATTAAAGGTTTTCTCCTACTTTCAGTCATAAAATGAACCATCCCCTTACAATTTAGACTTTGATAAACTTTTACAAATAATTTAAACATTTTAAAAACCAAATGTCCTTGGATAGATTTTTATTATATTAAAATTCATCACTCTAGTGAAGTTTCAGGAGGCATAGGTACATATACATATATCAGCAAATATTTTAAAATGCATTATTGCATCTGGTAGAAAAAGTAACTATGTTTAATATTGACATTTTGAAATTTTAAGTTATTAAGAGATACTTATATATGAACAAACGTGAGAAATTAACTGAAAGCTAATGACTCAGGATTTTGTTAAAGTAATTGATCAAATATTTACTTAAAACTGAGCCAGGAGCCGGGCGTGGTGGCACACGCTTGTAATCCCAGCATTCGGGAGGCTGAGACCGGAGGATCTGGGTTCGCAGACAGCCTCAGCTACCTAGTGAGGCAATCCGCAATTTAGTGAGACTCGGTTTCAAAATAAAGAATGAAAAATAGGGCTGGGGGTGTAGCTCGGAGGTAGAATGCCCCTGAGTTCAATCCCCAGTACCAAAAAAAAAAAAAAAAAAACTGAGCCAGGCATGGCAGCACACACTTGTAATCCCAGTACTCGGGAGGCTGAGACTGGAGGATCTGGGTTTTCGGCCAGCCTCTGCTACTTAGTGAGGCCCTCTGCAACTTTTGAGACCCTGTTTCAAAATAAAAAATAAAAAATAGGGCTGGGAGTATAGCTCAGAGGTAGAATGCCCCTGGGTTCAATCCCCAGTACCAGACACACACACACACAAAATAATAATAATTAAACCCCAAAAAAGAAGCCTTTACTTTGTACTAGGAACTTCTACATATCTTTTTAGAATAAGAGACCGAGAATTTTTCTAAAAAATATGTTAAGTTCTTTAAATCATGTGAAGATTTATATGATTATTTATACTTGCCAACTTGAAAGAATGATTAGAAGAAGTACCAAGAAGAAATGGTATTTTGTTAAAATACAATACTTTAATATTTTGAAAATTATGCAATTTATAAATAAATGCTCTGATGGATTCAATGTCAAATTATATTGGTAAGAAAGCCGGGTGTGGTAGCGCATGCTTGTAATCCCAGGATTTGGGAGACTGAGACAGGAGGATCCAGGTTTGTGGCCAGCCTCAGCTACTTAGTAAGGCCTTCTGCAACTACATCCCTATCTTTTTTTTTTTTAAATAGGGTGTCACTAGGTTGCTGAGAGTGTTGCAATATTGCTTAGGCTGTCCTTGAACCTGCAATCCTCCTGCCTCAGTCTCCAAAGTATTGGGATTACAGGCATGTGCCACCATGCCTGGTTTAAAAGTGTCTAGTGTGATGTTGGAGATTGAACTCAGGGCATCCTGCTTTCTAAGTGAGCACTTTACCACTGAACTATATCCCCACTCCCTTAAAATGTGGTTTTATAAACATTATGTTACTTTGTGTAGCCCCTTAATTGTTGGTCAAATGAAAAGTCCAGCAGACATGCAGTTTTTCAGGAAATCTCATGGTATTTAAGAATATGAATGTTTATAATCCACTTAGTAATGTGGATTTTTAAATGCTACTTCCATAATCACTATTGCTGATTTAAGAAATATCACCACTTATCAGGAAAATATATATTTAAAATAAAATTTGAATCTGAATGAGCAAGTACAACTTAATTTGATACTACATAAACTACGTGAGAGATCCTCAGATTATACTTTATTGTATGTATGTTTCAGAATGCATGCAGTTAGAGAGCTCTGCAAAGGAATTCAAAGTTAACTGTGTTCCTAAGGCTAGGAACTTCAGTACTCCAAGTTGTTACTGTAATGCAGATTGCAAGGCAAGGTATGGGAGGAAGGCAAGTTACTTCTATTCACTAGGGAAATATACCAGACTAAGACCATGCCCTTAGATCCATGTGATGTTATGAAATATTAACACTATAATTAATAAAAGTTTGAATTTTATATTTCAATAATAAGTTTGTATATTATGGGCAACATAAGCAAAATCAGGTTAGCAGAGTTCAACTCAGTTAATCCCATGAATATGTGGCTGCTACCAATTATGTCACTACTATATATACTAAAAGTACCTTTACTTTGTAGTCCTAAAACGAAGCAATCAGCTTCATAATTTGGAAGAAATGTCAGGAGCTGTATAATTTATTTCAATTATTAAAGAAATTAATTTTTCATTTTGTTTTTAAGCAGATTCCTCATAACTGCATTAAAGTGTTTCTTCAAATATTGGTAGATGACTATTTATGTACTATTTTAAAGAAACTATAATTACCTGATAATGACAAATTATAGCAGATTTTTATCTCTATATGTCATGGTAAAACTTTGATATTGACCCTATTTCCTATTTTATTTACATAATTAAAATATTAATGAAAGATTTTACAGGGTTATTATATGCTACATTTCTTAATTTCATAATTAAATATTCTATTTGTTGTATTAAAATGAATTTTGTTGTCATTTCTGAAATATTCAATTTATATGCAGGTAGCTATTAGATGCTTTATAAAAGTACTTTTAAATATCAAAAAAGAAAGGAAGGAAAAAATTTAATCTTTTCTTTCTTCTGTAAGTAGCAGTGACTAGTTTTAAATGAAATTTTGATATACAAGCTCATGCTAATAAAAACCTAAGCAAAACAAAAATTTTAACACAATGTATTATACATAAATGACTTGCTTTAGCAAAATTCAATTAACTAATTATCTATGTTATTTTTTCATTGAGATATTTTTAACGTTTAGATGTATCTGTCATGTCAAATACCCATTGACTTTAAAATTATATACTTTTTATAGGGATGGAGTATTATTCTTTACCTGTGCAACTAGCTGTTCTTTTGAAAAGTAACAAAAGGCAACAAAAATGTAAACTGTTCATAATAGGAATGAGCCTGATCTGCCTAAGAATGAAACTTTTTTGAATGCTAATCAAAAACTTTTAAAAGAACTTATGCATAATAAAAATTTAATTCTCTTTTGTTGATTTTGAAGATGTGTTTTGAGCAAACTGCTTTTTTCAATGGAAGCCCTGTTTTTTTTTTCTCTCCAACCTATGGTTAGGACAATTCAGTCTGTTATTACAGACATGATTGTGAGGTTTGAAATGGTGTTAGAATTTCACTGCAGGATCAATTTATATAAGGGATTGCATGCTATGAGGTGGACATTTTCTTAAAATACACTATACATTCTGTTCTTTGAACAGTGAAATAAAAATGACTAGAAACCTATGGCATAATTTAGATATTTTTGTATTTATAACTTTTGTTTGCTTATTAAAAGACTTCCTAAAAATTTGCTACATTTTCATTTAACTTACCTTTTCACTTTTAACATAAAGTGGCAATTTTTGAAAAAAAAATTAATTTGTGATTTCAAATTGCTTTTTTTCCCTATACAATTAAAGTTTAGTAATAGTAAAAAGTAAAGAAATGAGAAAATTAATGTATAAGCAGTAATAAGTTCCTGTTCTAGGAAAAAAAAAAAGATCATACCTTAGTATTCTCATCTTTAGCATGTGGTTAAATGGGTATTTTTCCTATAGAGTTGTTGCAATGATATATTTAGATTAAAATATAAAGCACTTCATATAAATTCTGCCTTCTTGTCTTATAGGTTGTAAACAATGTGATTAAAAAACAAACTTAGATAGTGATTCAAACACAGGCTCAGATCAAATTTAGTTCATTTTATGCATACATATTGTCATGGAGTACCAACTTGGATCCTCTCCTCTTTCTTATCCTAAATCTAGATCATAAACCCTACCTAGAAACACAGAGTTAAGAATTATTAAGTAAATGCTACCATATGGCATATAATAACTAACTTCTCATTTTAGGGATACATATATATCTCATATCTAAAAAAAGTGTATATATATATAATATATATATAACTTATATATATAATTTTATGTGTTTAGTGGCTGCATAAGGTTTGGGAAAATTAATAGACTGAAAATTTCTTATTAAGTTAGCATTGCAGTATTTCACAGTGAGTGCCCTTCCCTAACTGCTTGAGATGACCTAGAATGGTTCATGTCATAATAAGACTCTTGTCTGAAGCGTTACCATAAAACCAAGCAAGGCAATCTCTATGTACAAGTGCTAGAGGTATCTATAGGTGATAGATGATTAAACAAAATACATATGACTAAACATAATGTAACTACACTAATTATGGAGAAAAGCTCCTTGGCAAACTATGATGTCTTAAAATCAATTTGAACTTCTATGATTTCAAATATATTCATACTACTAAATGGATTATCTTCCTTTAGGAATTTTTATCTCAATTTATTCTTGCTGACACTTTTAAACTCATTTATTTTGATGTAAATCAAAGTTGAAAGGTTGCCCTTTGAACATATGTAGTTTGCATTCTTTTTTTTCAGATTCTATATATGATAAACATTTAAATGCACCTTCTTATGTCACAGAAAATATGTATTTATGTCCTTGCAATACATATACATTCACTGGCCAATAGAGTTTCATTTTTCTTTTTTAATTTTCTTGTATATACTTTTCCTGTCAGCATCATTTGGTATTACCGCTAGAATCAGGCAGAATTAGTGGGAAAGACTATTTTGCTAGTGATAAGTCTCTGTCCTGTGAAAAAACAAAAGTCCTCACACCTTAGTATCCAATCTTTAGCAGGTAGTTAACAGGGTAATTTTCCTCTAGGGTTATTGGGATGCTATATTTATATAATGAATATAAAGCATCTAGTATAGTATATATTCTGCCTTCCTTTCCTTTGAGTTATAAACAATGTGGTTAATAAAATTAGATGTTGGTTAAAATACATAATCAAATTTGTTGAGCCCAAATATAGATCATTTTGTCATACTATGATTGAGCATCATCTTAGATTCCTTCTTCCTCCCTGCTTTAATTCTAGACCATGATGCGTCCTGGGGTAGAGCTACCAGGTTGAATAAATAAAAATACTGGACATAGACTTAAATTTGAGTTTTAAGTAAACAATAAATAATTTTTCAGTATAAATATATTACATAAAATATATGAGATCTACTAAAATCTTCTGTTTGTCCGAAATTCATATTAAACTGGCTGTTCTCTATTTTATTTTGCAACACTAGACAGGAGAAGGCTGCTGCCACCAGAAAGACATTTACCCTACACTGTTGGTGGCTTGCAAATTAGTTCAGTTGCTATGGAGATCAGTGTAGAGATTCCTCAGAACATTGAGAATGGATCCACCATATGATCCAGCTATACCACTCCTAGGTGTCTTTCCAAAGGAACTAGATATTATCAGAATATTATAGTAATATATGCATATCCATGTTTATAGTAGCACAGTTCACAATAGCCAAATTATGAAACCAACCTAAGTGGCCATCAGCAGATGAATAAATTACAAAATTGCGGTATACATACAATGGAATTCTACTCAGTGATAAAGAAGAACAGAATTATGTTATTTGTAGGAAAATGGATGGACCGAGGATATTGTGTTAAGTGAGATTAGCCAGTCAGAGAAAGTGAAAGTTCATATGTTTTCTCTCATATGTGGAAGCTAGGGAGTAAGTTGGAGGCCAGAGGGACTTCAAATAATGGAGGAGAAACCCCAGTGGAGCCAGGGAGGTGGTCTGGGGAAAGAAGAGGGAGGGAGAATCAATGAAGGAATGACTTCCATGGGTGTTATGTGTGTATGTGGGAATGGCAATGGCAATTTCAGTGTCCTGTATAGGGAAGAGGGGGTGGGGAGGGAGCCAGGGGAAAGCCCACCAAGTGCTGTGTGCATGTGTGTCACCATCACTATAAACTGCATTGAGATGTGAGACTATAAAGCAGTAATAAAAGTATAAAAATAAATAAAAACAGGAAAAAAAGGCATTTACACAGTGACCCTTTCACTCTTTGAATATTGGCTGAGCAGAAAAAAAGAGAAATGGGCTTTTCAGCCCTTAGGACGTTGCAGGCCAGTATGGCCTCTTTTCTTGGGAGTGTGTAGATTTGAAGTTTTGTCAGAGGAATGAAGAGATCAACTAGGAAAGCAGAAGACCAGCCCATGTACTAGAAAAGATCTTCCTCACAACCCTAGGAAAGGAATAAGTCAACTACCTCCCTAGGAAGGAATGGGTAAGACCTTGGCAAGTGTGGGTGTTGGAGCACTGTTTACTTACTTCCCCGAGAAAGAGTAAGCCTCTGCAGAGAATTTTGTGGTAGGTGCTTAGTTAAGTAGAGATTGTCCTCTATTTGTTTTCATGTTGTCATTGTAATGAATAAAATGCTAGATACATTGCATCATTACTTGATGTTAGATGCATTACATCATATACACATAATACTATTACAATGCTACCTCTTACTATTGTTTATGTTTGCTGTTTTATAAGATTGGTACACTATGATAATTATACATCATAGTGAAAGTCAGAGTGATACAAGCAGACATGCACACAGCACTTGGTATATTTTCCTCGGTAACCCACAATGTCTCCATTACTCTCTCCCCACTCGTGTTAATGAGATTGGTAGTGATACTTTCATATATGGACATAACATTATTTGAACTCGGTCTTTCTTCAATCCTTCTGTTTCCCCCCCTTACCTCCCTTCCCTGACCACCTCCCACTATTCTACTGGTCTTTCTCCTCATTTATTTGAAGTCTCTTTTGTTTCCAATTTTCTTTCTAGCTCCCATAAACTAGAGAAAACATAGGACCTTTGACTTTCTGAGACTGACTGATCTCAGCATAATATTCTCGAGTTCCATCCATTTTTTTTTTGCAAGTGACACAATTTCATTCTTCTTTATGACTGAGTAAAATTCCCTTGTGTGTCTATGCCACATTTTCTTTATCCATTCATAATATATATATATATATATATATATATATATATATATATATATATATGTAATTTTCTAAGCAAATGTGCTTTCATTTTAGTTATGTTCATCTTCCAAATGTGACATCAAAATTATTAGAAGTCTATTTTTATAGCTTTTCAAGGAGGTTTCCATGCAGTTCTCAATTTGTTGCTCCACATGTTACTTTGATTTTTAAGCGTACCCTGTCAGCTAAAATGTATTGGGGGAAAAAAAAGCCTGTTCTCCTTCTGTTTTACTGAGTTACCCTTTGCTAGGCAAGTTGTTAGCTTCCTGCTCTTTGCTTGGCTTCCAGCAGCTCTCCCCATAGATTGCTGTTAGAATCAGGAGCCTGCAGTCCCTACAAGCAGGAGATCAAGCCTCTACAACAGGAATTCTTGAAGGCAGGTTAGGCTGGAGATCTGCTCAGAAAACCCAGCCTATATCACACACAAACGTTATTGCTCATTTGGAATTCTTTTTCTATGGATTGTCCCAGTTTATCTAACTGATTTCTAAGTCAAGTTCAAATCCTGCTACAAATTCCTGGCACTTGCTTCCCTTCCTATCTCTTCTATAGAAGCCCTTTCATGTTGCATAGACTTAATACAAATTAAGATGAACATTCAACTTCTAGTTTATTCTGCCATAATAAGATTTTAGCTCCATACAAAACAAACCTGGATTATTTGTTTAATTCTCAAGATTAGTATATATTATGAATGTAAAGTACTTGCATTCTAGTAAATTTGAGTATGAGAAAAAAATAAATTTATCACTCAACTCGTCAGACAAAAGCAATTTTTATCATTTAGATATGTAAAAAGTTATGGGCTTTTGCTGGGCATGGTAACACATACCTGAAATCCCAGTACTTGAAAGGTTAAAATAGGAGGATTGTAGATTTGAGGACATCCTCAGCAAGTAGTGACACTCTCATCAATCTAGAGAGACCTTGTTTCAAAATAAAATAATAAAATAGGGCTGGGGGTATAGCTTGAAGGTAGAACACCCCAGATTCAATTCCCAGTACCACACACAAACACACACAAAAAGTTATGAGCTTTTAGTTTAATGTTGTTGTTATTATTATTATTATTATTATTATTATTATCTTCTCATATAAATAAGAAAAGTTTTACAATGTCCAGTTGCTGTATTTAATTTACCTACTTTTGAACTGGTAGTAAAGGTCATGTATATTAATTCCAATTTCCAAGATATAATGAATGACTGATAGGAAATTTCACTGTGGATAAAATCTTTTCCATTTTTATATATTAAAAAACAAATTTTATATATTCTTAAGATATATTACTATATATGAATTGCTTTATCATTGTATGAACTTTTTATTTGATGGTATTTGGTATGTGTCAAGAAATTACATTAAAGAAAATATCTTGAGTGTTACATCATTCAAATATTTGCATTGTTTATAAATTGCCATCTTAAGAACCTTATAAAAGAGTGTGACAGTAAAAATTTGATAGGCAAAAATGGAATCTCATTGTATTTTTAATTTTTTTTCAATTTTTTTGTTTATTCACAATTTATATGTTAATTTTGTACATTTATATAAGTAATATGAATTCCTACTAAATCCAATCTCAACACTTTCTGTTAAAGTCCACATGTGCTCATCTATTAAAGTTTGTTTTAATTATACTTATCCTACAGATGAGACATTTACTATAACCACAAATTCTAGGCTATATTTATTGAAAACTGAACCATCTGCTATCTTTAAATCCATAACTTTTCCTTTGGAATTTTCTTCCAAAAAAGTATAAATGTTATACCATTGTTATTCTAAGTGCAAAGCACGTTAGACTATTTGAATGTCAAAACTTTATTGGTTAAAAAATTTTCTTATACAGTGTATGCCTATACTTTTACATAAAAAATTTAAAACATAGACACTAAGAAATTGTTTCCAAAGTCCAGGCCAAATCTGGCACCAACTATATCAAGATAGAATTCTTTGGGTAAAGGTTGTACAAAAATTCACTTACTGTAAACTTAGTGGCATATTCTCTGAAATTGATGCTGACTGCATTTATTTCACAATTTAAGAAACAAGCCTTCAAAGTAGGAATTCCAGACTGAACTTTCATCATATATCTTTGGAAACTAGGCTGTCAAGCCTTTATTGAAATGTTTTTATCACATTGTTTATCAGGTCATTTTCTCTTTTTATATAAAAATAGCAAGCTTGAATAAAGTAGATACGTTGTCAAAAGATAGTAAAAAAATCTATATCTAAGGAGAAATAAGGCAATAGACTGAAAATGTAAAGGAGAGAGAAACTGGCACAAAAAGAGACATAGAATATATATTTTTCTATCCCAGAAAACCCAAACTCCAAGAAAACATACCCTAAACTGGGAACCTGCACAGCCTATTGATCTTTTATTGTAAGGATAGTGGGTCAACCCCAACTTTTTATCTCCATTCCCAGCCACCTCAATAAGGCTTACCAATGACTCTTTGTAGAAGCTCTGCATTCACCAATAACACCTCTGATTGGTTTCTGATATTTTCTCTTAGGGATTACATAAAATTTTGCTTCTAGCAGGAGAAATAACACATAACTGAATCTAAAAATCAAGTAGTGTCAGGAAAGCTCTAGTTTGATCAATTATGAACAGTCTGTGAACCTTTCCTCACTATGAATATAATGTAAAAGGAAGAAATTAATGGATAATGCACCCATGATAAATGAGGCACATATGTGCATGGAAATCAAGTTAAAATGATGGATAATATTATGTATTAATTAAGCAAAGGGGACATACTTCTTTTGTATAAAATAATGCTTTGGACCAACCATATTGTCTAAAGTGTATTCTTAGACAAAAACAATTTGGAATTGTAATCATTGTTAAGATATTGAAGGATAAGCAAAACATAAACAAAATGGTCAGTATTTTTTTTTCAAAAAAACCTACCCCTCATATCAAAATAGTGATAATAGCCTTTAAGTAATTTATTGAATTATGGTAGACGTGAAGACTTATGCTCATAAAAGACCTGTACATGAATGTTTATTGTAGCTCTACCCATAATATCCACAAACTGTAAACAACCCAGACATCCTTCAGTAAATGAACGGTTAAAGAAACTCTGGTCCATCGATATTATGGAACATTATTCTGAGACAAGAAAAAGGAAGGAAGGAAGGAAGGAAGGAAGGAAGGAAGGAAGGAAGGAAGGAAGGAAGGAAGGAAGGAAGGAAGGAAGGAAGGGAGGGATGGATCTTGGTGTCGTAGTAATTCCAGTACTTGGGAAGTTCAGAAATTTAGTAAGACTCTGTTACCAAAAAAAAAAAAAGAAAAGAAAAAGAAAACGGGGAGGGGATAAATTATTGATACACACAGTAACTTTTGTGAATCTTCAGAGAGCTTTGCTAAGTGAAAATCCTCAAACTTAGGATGTTACAAGTAATATGGTTGTACTTATGTGACATTTTTTAGATGATCAAATTACCAAATGAAAAATAGATTTGTGGTTAAAAACAATAGAGCAGCGTTTATCTCCTGAAACCAGTGAATGGGACCTTATTTAGAAAAAGGGTTTTTGCACATGTAATTAAGCATCTTAGAGTCAGAACATATTAGATTATCTGGGTAGACCTAAATCTACTAAATGTATTTAGAAGAAGCAGGAAAGAAGACAAATATTGAAGAGAAGCCTTGTGAAGATAGTCAGAGATGGGACTTTGGTCACCATAAGCCTGGGGACACTTGTAGCCACTGGAAGCCGGAAGGGGCAAGGAAAGATTCTCTTCTAGAGCATTGGGATGGAATACAGTACACTTGCTACTTTGATTTTAAACTTCTGGACTTGTGAGAAAACAAATTTCCATTTCCTAGCTTGTAGTGATTTCAAGAAAATAAGAGAAAGATAGCATGAGGAATCCTTATGGTGAGGGAAATGTTCTGAATCTCCAGATTTTTAATGTCAATGTCTTGTTATTGATATTTTAGTGTAGCTCTGCAAGATGTTACCATTCAGGGAAAGTAGATAGAAGGGTAGGAGAGTCTTTGTATTATTTTGCACAACTACATAGGAATCTACAGTTATCCAAAATAAATTGTAATGAAAAATAAATAAATAAGTAAATAAAATAGAAGTGCATTTTAACTGGATCTCTTCATTGCACTGTCTGAATAGTTTCAGGGTACCTGAAGAACATTTATTTTATAGTCCACCTTAATGCAAATATTTATACCCAATGATCAACAAACTGCCTTAGTATGCTTACAGCATTCTCTTAAGTTATTACTTGGAATTACTCATCTTTTAGCAAAATTACTGTAGGATTTGCACATCCAAGCTATGCATAGAATATTAATGATTAGCTATAATTTGTCATTTTGAGTCTGCTAGAAGAAAGTGGGGATATATAAATATGTACTTCTCATAAAAAAGGGAATTTGTAGTAGCTTATAAAACATATACGTAACATAAGATGAAAAGATAAATCAAGGTAGAGAAAAAGATAAGAAAAGTAAGAGGAAGCAAAAGTTAAAATTAGCCATAAAACCTGTCAGAGAGTTCTGTACACATAATGAAGTTGGAATGCTAATTTTTCCAGAGAACAAATATATAAATATGTAAAGATATTTAAGCAGGTATAAATTAGTCAACAGGCTTATGTCAAAAACCTAAAACTTAAAAATAAGTAGCTCAATTAAATATGTCAAGTTTAGTCACGGTTTAAAATATTCCATTTAAAATATATGCAGCACAATTTCAGAAGTAATTATTTCAATTCAAGAAGGGAAAATCTGCTAAATATTTAAATGCCAAATACATCAGTGATAGTTTCTGTTCATATTTTCAGACTTTTGTACTGGAAAAAAGGAAAAATCTGTATATTTTTAATATGTAATATTTTATATCAGCCTTAATAATGTGGGCAGTTGAAAGGCACAATCAAGAACAAAAAATGCATTTTAAAATACCCAAAGAGAAAAGTCATGGTACTTTTAACTTAAAGTGCTTCATTTAAACACAAAAAATAGAAATAAAGATGGTCCAACTTTATTGAGATATTTAAAATAAAACTATAGAAACTCATGCAATTTGCAAAAGTTGGCATCACTACAGATGAAAGCTCAGGAGTTCTATCTTTCAAAATGTAGAGCAATTTTCTATAGAGGTATAATTGTCAACTATAATGGTTTCTTTTTCTTTTTTTACTTAAAATTCTTTTTTTTCCTACTTCCAAACTACACCCCTAACCCTTTTTTTAATTTTTTTGTTTTTGAAACCAGGTCTCACTAGATTGCTGAGAGTCTTGCTATGCTGCTGAGGCTGTCTTCAAGCCTTTGATCCTCCTGTCTCAGTTTCTCAAATACTGGGATTACAAGCATGCGCTACTACACCAGGTTCTGTAATGGTTTTTAAAACATTCTGGGAGTGTCTTGGCTTGTCAGGGACCTACAGAATTTGAAAATAAAGCATCAAAATTTTCATATTTTATTAAGATTAAAATTAACTAAAAGAGCCGGGCGTGGTGGCGCACGCTTGTTATCCCAACATCTGGGAGGCTTAGACCAAAGAATCTGGGTTCGTGGCCAGCCTCAGCTACCTAGTGAGGCACTCCATAACTTAGTGAGACCCTGTTTCAAAATAAAGAATAAAAAATAGGGCTGGTGATGTAGCTCGGAGGTAGAATGCCTCTGGGTTCAATCCCCAGTATCACACGCACACACAAAAAAATTAAAAGATATGGCAAAACATGCAGATTATATTGGGACAAAAATAAATAAGAATTTCTAAGTATATGGATTTGAACCTCTACAAAGTTTTTATTTTTATTTATTTATATTTTCTTCTGTGGTACCTGGGAATTGAACCCAGGGGCATTGTATCCCTGAGCTGTACTCCCAGTCCTATTTTATTTTTTAATTTGAAACAGGGTCTCACAAAGTTGTGGAGGGCTTTGCTAAGTTGCTGATACTGGCTGTGAATATGCAATCCTCCTGTCTCAGCCTCCTAAGATCTCTTATTATCTTATTTTAAAATAAAATAGACCTAACATGGGGGCATTTGTAGTATTGACTTTTTTTAACTTCTTACATTATTTTGAAATTCTTTTTGTCATTGTTGTTGTTGTTGCTGGGGTTAAACTCATGGCCTGGTATAAATTAACTCTCTCATTGTTCATCTTTTTCAATAAAATTGAGATAATCTTTTTTTTTTCAAAAAAATGCTTTCAGGTTTGAATAAAAATATAATATAAGAAATGATTAACAATATTATATAATTTATACTTAAAATGGACAAGCAGTAACATGAGCATAGAATAAAAGAATCATTGCTGAAACATGAGAAAAACATCACTGGGGTTTGCAAACCAACTAAACACTAATTAATTTGAGGAAACTATAGGAAAGCTTGCCTACTGGTTCACTAAACTCATGTTCTTCTCTTATCTATTACATAAGTAAGGTATATCTGTACCTTGTCTGTTTTGTGCTGCTATAACAGAGCACAACATAAATTTATTTGACCTAACAGTTCTGGAGGTTGTAAGTCCAAGATCAAACAACCTCATTTCCTGAGAGTCTTCTTGCTCTCATAACATGGCGGCTGGCATCATATGGAAAGAGAGAGCAGGAGGGGGAGCACGAGAGAGAGCTGAACTTCCTCTGTGAAAAGGACTTACGCTTGCGGTAATAGCATCAATCCATTCAGGAAGCCAGAGCCTTCCTGACCTAATCATCTCTTATAGGTTAATATTGATGTTCTCAACACTTTCACTGGGGCTAAAGTTTCCAACAGGTGATTTTTCTGAGTATAGTCAAATCATAGCAATCTGCTAATGTCCTTCATGTTTAATCTGATCATATGGTTGAGGTCTACCCAACAGAATATCAGTGGAATTTCCCCCACTCCTCAACTCCACTGCTGTGCTGGCTAGAGATTGAGCCCAGGAATGTTCTACCACTAAGTTACATCCCCAGACTTTTATTTATTTATTTATTTATTTATTTATTTATTTATTTATTTATTTTTAATTTAGAGACAGAGTCTTCATAAATTGCCTAGGCTGGATGCACTGTTCTTACCCCATCCTCTAGAGTAGCTGGAATTGTAGGTGTGTGCTACCATACCCTGCTAGTACCCTGCTAGGAGGTTCCTTTTTTTTTTTTTTTTTTTTCTTATACTGGGGATTGAGCCCAGGGGCATTCCACCTTTGAGCTACAACTCCAGTCAGTTTTAGTTTTTATTTTTGAAACAGGGTCTTGCTAAGTTTCTGAGAGTCTCACTGAGTTGCTGAGGCTAACCTCAGAACTGCATTCTCCTGTTTTAGGCTCCCACGTATTGGGATTATAGGTGTATGCCACTGCACCTGGCCAGAAGTTTCCTTTTAAACCCCTCCCAGCTACCGTTGTTCATGGGATTTCTCCTTCCACTGACTGACCACACAGGCCTTTAAGGAATGTGGAGCCCTCAGAAACTTGCTCCCCTGAAGAATAATGTAAATGAACACCAGAATTACCTGCAATGGAGTATGGCAATAAAAATATCAACCTTAATTGTGTTAAATCACTGAGATTTTAGGATTTTGATGTACAACAGCTATATTATCCCATATAATTTGCCTTGAGGTGTACAAAGACCAATCATATATAACATGTAGTGCCAATGTTAAAATTATGCCAAGCTTATTAATATAAAGACATAAACGACAAAAGAAAACAAATGACCACCACCAATAAAAGCATTTTAAGATATGTCTAATATTTCAGGCACTAATGTCCAACTAGGGTCAAATATAAACTGGAGCACTAATTTATATTACCTCTAGACAAGTATATTAAATAATGTTTATGGATTCCTACCAAGGCAGTACTTTCCTTAAGTCTGATTCTCAGCTAATCCTAGTCCAGGAGATGGATTCTGACAAATAGCATTTCTTTTTCACTGTACAGTTTTCAGCAAAACCAAATTTGAATTCCCTATATTTTAACATGAATTAATATTTTATGAATAATAGTATTAACTGAGAGTATCTCAGAATTACATATATATATATATATATATATATATATATATATATATATATATATATATATAATTATAGCATTTCAATTTTGGAGGTACAAGGTCTTACCTAAAATCTGAATAAGAACAATACTGGCTAATCTTTTCAAGAATCTTTTTGCTGGGCATGGTGGCGCAGGCTTGTAATCCCAGCATTTGGGAGGCTGAAACTGGAGGATCCAGGTTTGCGACCAGCCTCAGCTACCTAGTGAGGCACTCTACAACTTAGTGAGACCCTATTTCAAAATAAAGAATAAAAAATAGGGCTGGGACTGTAGCTCCGAGGTAGAATGCCCCTGGGTTTCATCCCCAGTACCACAAAAAAGACATGTGCCACCACTCCCAGCTCATTCTGCTTCTTTGCAATCACTAATGACATATAATCAGATAAGTTTAATGGAAGACAACCTAGTAATGTTTTTTTAAACATACTTTTATGATGCATTGTAGTCTCACATCATAATCCAGTTCAGAGTGATAGACATACTTGCATGCAGCACTTGGTGAGCTTCCCCCCTGGCTCCCTCCCTTCCCCTTCCCCAATATTGAGATTGAGATTGAGATTGGCACCAGTAATTTCACATACATACATACATAACTTCAGCAGAGAATTTTTTATATACGTGGTAGATACCAGACTAAGTTCTGAAGATACAAAGATAAATAGGAAACACTAAGATTAGCTGAAAGAAATTTCATGTAAATAAAGGATAACAGTGCAATGGGACCTGTGAGCAGAGGTTAAGTAGAAGGCAGAGAACCCTGCGGAGAAGGGTGTGATGAATTCAGAATCTGGGCTGTTTTATTCAAGGGACATTTTATGGTGACGGCAGTGCCTGAGCAAACATTAAGGGATCATTGGGAACTCAGAGGAGGTGGAGAAGAGAAGAAAACTGGAACAGAGAACAAGGAGGTCTGATCACAACAACCCCATATTCTGTGCTGAGAAATTTGAACTTTTATCTTGTGCATGAGAGGAATAGTGAATAATTTAACTCAAACAATAACTTGAAAATATTTTTGTTATAAAAAAGTCACTGTTAACTATAGTAAATATGGGTATGTGGTGGAGAGACCAACTGTGACATCATAATAGATTAGAGATGGTGAAGGCCCAATCAGTTGACAAGTATCCTATATGTGGACCCATTAATTCATTCTACCACTTCAGTTATCTTTTCACTTTATTCCCAAAACATTCTATTAAAATAATTTTGACATTAAGAAGATAAATTTCTGAGATATTTTGAGATGGAGTGAAATTAAGAAATTTTAGAGAGTTAAGGAATATCCAGGTAAAATTCTACAATGAGCAGATGTATGTTTAGATTTCACAGAATAGCAGACTAAGAAATAAATGTGGGACTTACAGATACATGTGGTTGTTAAAACCAAGGACAAAGGAATATCTCTTTGGGATAGCGTTAAAAAGAGAAAAGATTGAATAGAAAATAAAAGGTTCATGTGGACTAAGAAAGAGGAAGGAGATTGAGAAAAAATAGTTAGAAAGGAAAAGAGGAACCTGGAGGAGTCCTCAGGACTCTGAGGAGATATCAGACAGACATTTTCTCAGGACTGTGAGTTGCGAATATCAAAAGCCACAGGAGTTTAAGAACAGTGCACACTGATTTGTTAAAGCCTTGTCTACAGCTGTATTAATGGCAGAAGCTAGATTACAATGGACTGAGTAGTGGAAGTTTAGAAACTAAAACTATTCATGTAAACTTCTATTCTCAGAAATGTGTATAATGAGAATGAATGTCCTAATGGAAAGTAGGGGAAAAATATGCACTAGAGGAAAGAACAGAGTGAAAAGTGAGTTTTTCTTTTGATTTCAATTTTCTAAATTGATTTGTTTGTTATTTATTTTGATAGGAAGAAAAAATGATAAGAGAGCATTAGCAGATAAAAAGAAACTGAAATTAGAATGAAGCCAAGTTAGTTATTACTAAGAAGTTGTGGAAGAAATAGAATGAAAAGACTCGAAAAATTAAGATACAGGTTGGAGACATTATTAGTAATAAAGGAGAGTCTTCATCTTCTGAGATCAGAATAAAGAATAAAAGGGTAAAATAAATAAGCACAGGTGTTAGTGAATGTTTGTGGTAGAAAGGGAGGGATGAATATACTTTCTCAAAGTAAGTGGTAGTTCATCTATTGGAAATAAGGATTACATTTATTATTTGAGTACAGTAGTAAAGTCCAAGTAACTTTAAAAAAATATTGAGCTGTTTCTTTTCTTTACCAAGCAACATTATATTTACTGGATATAACTGATTCTGTCCACAATCTTTATGGATTTATTAAAAAACATGATTATATATAAATCATTTTCTAAAATGTCTAGACTTCTTTCAACTGATATAACAGATAAAATGTCAAATTATTTTTATAGAGATATATCATTGTGATTATTCATATCCACACTAATAATAATAGTCATATTATTGTTCTATATTTATAAATCTACCTGATTTTCTTTTAGATTTTATTAAAGAATCATTTAATACAACAGGTATTAAATGACATTTTTCTAACCCACAATAGGCTTCTTTAATTGTTAATAAAGACTGTGTAGAGAGTACTTAGAAACTCTTCCTGAGTAGAGAAAAATCCCATTTATTATGAATATAAGAAGTTCTCTGTTGGCATGGTACAACATGATCTTCTCAATGATCAATTAATAGTAAAATAATTATGAAGAATTTCCTTTGGTGTTTATAATGTTTTAACTAGAGTAAAATATGAGACTATACTTCAAAGGAATGTAATATTTTAATCATTTTAGGGCAAAGAAATTTATGTGCTTATGTGCTTTAGAGCTTATTTCTCTAATCTGTGGCATTTGCATATTACAAAAAGAGAATTTTAGACTAAAAAATAGGGATATTTTTCCCCTGAACTGTTTTGTAGTAATTATATCCTTCTATATAAACATTGGGATTTTTCCGTTCTGATGTATTTGTTATGAAGCAAACACTAGAAATAGAACATATAACAGAAAGTTTTTGACGAATAAAATTTGAAACAGTCACACAATAAATCTGGCTTTTTTATATCATTGGTCTAAAAGTTATGTAGAAAACTTGATATAAAATAGATATGTGCATAGCATGTTATTGATATTTACATGTGTGCTGGCCTGTCAATTTTATTGAAAAGTTAATCTAAAATATTTATTAATTGCTTTTAATTTCTCACATGCTGTTAGATAACTTCTTGAAAATCACTCTCTTACTTAATATTGTACTCTTTTTGGTAAAAGGGAGAGTTTGTGGTTCTTAAATATTCATGAGGCACAATAGTTTCACAACAAATCAAATTTAATTAAATGATGCATTTCCTCCACTTACAAAAGGTTTATTAAAGGTTTATTTGCTCATGCAAATTAAAGTGTTAGAGTAAAAATCCACATGAAACTTGGCACTAACAATTAAAAAAATATATTGAAAGATTTCTCGCCTCACTGCAGTACCTTGCTATGTTTAAACTGCTCAGCTTGTCATTTAGAATCTTTAATGAAACCAGGGAGGAGGCTATTTATTTGCATAATAGGACATAATTTGCTGTGGTGAGGTTTTAATTATTTATAGGCTGTCTGAAATATTTAAAATGGCATCACTAAGGAGCATGAAGTGTTGGATAATGCCTTCATTTCAGGTTTCCTGCCGTTTCTTTTATGGGTCAAGCGATTTATTTCTAATTAGCATGCCAGGCTAGTGGCTTTAAAAACATAAGGAAAACAAATTGGTTTCAGTCTGTTTGCAGCTTGAGTCGTTGAAGATGGCCAAGGGTCACTGACAGAGACTGAGTGGAGTTAAGAGTTGGAGCCAGAAGTCAACCCAGCACATGGAAATCACTGACTCGACAAAGCCATACATTCCTTTGTGCACTGTTTACTGCACGTATTAGTTTCTCTTTGGGAGATAGTGCGTTATAGCTAATGGATTTTATGTTAATTGTCCCTTAAAATATTTTTTAACATTAACATATTTCTTACTGGAAATGATGTTTGAGGAACAGAAACATTCTATTTCCTTAGAAAAAAGACACAGTAATTATTTTGCACATAGGGAAAAACACAACAGTTTCAGAGTAAGATTGAATATTTAAGTATAATGCAATGCAATCTTATTTATATACAAGAACAAGAGCCTGTGATTAAAACACAATAGTATCCACTTTTTAATAAGCCGTACAGAAACACAGATATCTTAGAAGTTCTGAATTAGTAGAGTACACTAAAAATATATTAGATTTTCTAAACAGCTGTGCATTGCTTATGTTATAGTTAAAATGAAAAAATCTCAGGTATAATGTATATGGCTATTATTTTGTAATAAATTAACTTTAATTTGCTTACTTTTTCAAATATAATAATCTTCTCCAGTTTGAGAATTGTCATGTTTTTAAATATTATTATTGGTGCATTATAGTCTCACATTATAATATAGTTTAAGCACCATTGTACAGTCAAGAGAAATGTGTTTGGTGCAAAGGTTTATTATTCTTCTATGATGTTCCTGATGTCCCCATCATCATGCACATAGATTTAAAGTGGTGGTAGTGTACTGTTGTCAAACATTCTCTCGTCTGTCACCTTCTGGCCTCCAAACATGCATAGAGAGATTGCTGCCAGATGTCAAGAAACAGCCTTTGGGATGTTCTCTTTACCCTTTTAAGTAGTAGACAGATGCTCTTTTATGAGAGTGGAGTTTTACGGTTATCATTCACATGGCCCAGGTGATTGATCAAGGCCATAACATAGTCCACAACTGTATGGAAAACTTTTTGAGTCACTTTATCCTGAATGTAAGAAATGATTGCCATGAGTTATATTATGGTTTCTGAAGGTATAGCCATAAATTTTTGTTTGAAATATTTGAGTATCTATCACTGGTCTTTTTTATTGTCTGTGCATTTGTACTTTTTCCAGAGAGTCAGACTCATACAGTATTCAGCTTTTTCAGATTGTCTTCTTTCACTTGTAATGTGCGTTTGAATTTCTTTCATATCTTTTCATGGCTTGAAAGGTCATTTTTTTTAGTACCAAATAGCATGCCATTGCCTGGATTTACCACAGTTTATCCTTCAACTACTAAGGGCATTTTGGTTACTTCCAAGTTTTGGCAAGTATGAATAAAGCTGCTGCGGCTTTTGTGTGGACATATTTTCAACTCATCTGGGTAAATACCAAGGAATGTGATTGCTGGATTGTTGTGTGGTAAGAGTATGTTTAGTTTCGTAAAAAAACAAGACAAAACAAAACAAAATTGTATTGCTTGTATGCAAAGTGGCTTTCCTATTTTGCATTGCCAAGTGCAATGAACAAGAGTTTATCACATTGTTGTTTAACTTGCATTTCCCTAATGACATAAGATGTTGAGCATCTTTCTCATCTGTAGATCTTCTTTGGCGAGTCATCTCTTCAGATCTTTGGTACATTTTTCAATCATTTCACTCATTTCATTTTTTGTAGAGTTTTTAAAGTCCATCATAAGCTGGGTGTGGTAGCACACTCTTGTAATCCCAGTACTTGGGAGACTGAGACAGGATGGTCGCAAGTTTGCGGACAGACTCAGCTACTTAGTGAGGCCCTCTGAAACTCAGTGAGACTCTGTTTCAAAATAAAGAATAAAAAATAGGGCTGGGGAATGTAGCTCAGAGGTAGAATGTGCCTGGGTTCAATCCCTAGTCCCTCTAAAAATAAAAAAATAAAAATAAAAACAATAAAGTTTATTGTATGTTTCTCCTGTGGGTTGCCCCGTGTTTTTGATAATGTAAAAACACACTTATAATGAAAAACACAAGATCATGTTCCAAAGAAAGAATGGTCTTCCAGATTATTTGGTTTGCTGCTAAGGAAACTGTATCAAGGTACTGATACTTCTTTTCATGGACCATATCTATCATTACATGTTGAAACTGAATCTAACAGGTGTGGGAAGAGAAAAATCTCTAAATTATTGATCAATCACAAGTGTCCTTTCCTTTACACATGGCCAGAAAAAAAGAAAAAAGAAATTTAGTCCACCCCTCACTGGCAGAAGATACTTCTTATAGTAAAACAATATGAAGCCAAATTGGCATAGCTGGATTTTATCTGAGGACCTCTGGCTACCTAAGGTTCAGTTCAACCAGCATTTGTCTGGCAAAATGTTAGGCTTGCAGGATTCTCAATACATTCACCCAGGAGATCTGAAATCCAAAGGACTATGTCAAACCTGCTGTCATCAAATACATAGCCACTGAACAAATGAACAAACAAACAAATTTTCATTTTCTCCATAAAACAAAGGCCTCACTTCTACTTTCTGAAAACTGAATATGCTATCTTCCATATCCCAATCCCATGTATGCTGCATACAAAAATGTGGATGTGATGCTTCCAAATTAAGGTGAAAGTACTAAAAATTGAGAACATGCATGAACATGTACAGTGGGCACCTGTGTTTGTGTGTGTGTGTGTGTGTGCTCACTAATTTATGATAAGACATCTCATATGCATCTTTGAAGAATTAAAATTTAGAGAGAATCTAAATGAGTGTTTATATATAATAAAATTCTTGGACCTAAAACAAACAATAATTTTATTTCTCATATGTATGTACAGGAAAAATATATTTCAAACCCATAAGTCTCTCTTTCTTTCAACTGGTCTTTTAATGGGCTAATGTTTCAAGACTATGGATACTTTCATCAAAAACTACCTACAGTTTTATTCCTATGTTTAGATAAGAGGCCAATGTGTAGTCTATTATGTATTGCTATTGTTACACAGAAAATAATGATATTGTTACATATCCATAAGTATAAAGAACATATTCCCAAATCTAGAACAAGAAAAGAAATTAAATATTGTAATTATATTGATGTAAAATTTCAAGGTAACTTTTTAGAGAGAAATGGAAGAATATTTTGACAATAAAACCTGATGAATAAATTCCAAGTTGAGTGATTTTAATCATAAAAGAGGTGGCATAAGATTTGAACAATTATAAATCCGCTATAAAAATCAGACCCTAAAAACCCTAAAGTATAGGTTCTTAGTTTTCTTTATTTAGAAATAATAATGATATTTAATATTTGAAATTAGATCATTTGTATTATTTACCTCCAGAGACTTGAAAAATTCTCTGTAATTGCTACAAATTATTTCTACTTTTGTGTGCATGTGATTTTCTTTAATGGGGTCACTCTGGTTGAGTGGAATTGTTGCAGCAAGTAAAATGTCATTACACTTTCATAAAAGTTGAATTTCATAGACGGACTCGGTCAAAGTAAACTAAATATTCATCCTGATGATGCCAAAAAATCCTTCCTGTACTTCCAACTCTTAAAACTAAATTCCTTGCCTTTTTTTATTGCTGTTTTCTTGTTGTAGGTTAACTTCATGTTTGTATATTTTTGTTTATATTTATTTAAGAAATATGGTTGTATTGCTACCATATTACAAATTGCGCTCTATATGGAAATACTTTTATATGACAGCACAAACATGATCACCTGGTACGTACTACTTCATATTTCTTTTAGTGCAGACTATTTCTTTATTTTTTCATTAGCTCTTGTTCCTCTACTTCCCTTTTATAACCAAATTTCTCCTCTTTACCCCCACAGACTGACCTTTTATCCACCTTACTCCTTCTCCTCATCAAAGGCTACCTCTATTAACCTGATATGCATTTCTCTGTAATTCTTCCATGCTATTCTCATCACATATAAATATATGAACATACTGGACATATAGGACTTTATAAGTAGTTTCATAAAACAACAGAATCAGCAGTATATATGATTTTTCATTTGCCTTTCTTTCTTAAATACACAGTATGAAAACCTTTCCAAGGAAACTGCCTGACTTGAGTTTAATGACTGTATAAGATTTCATTGTATGGATAAACTATAAATTATTCAACATTTCCTTTGTTCATAGACATTCATTGTGGCTTTTTACTTTCTTGCCACTATTGATGAATGCTATATCATCTCGATCAAAAATCCTTAAAAACTAGAATTTCTCTTTTCATGGCACATATTCCCCCAAATTAGTTGCTAAGTGAAAAAAATTATTTTCTTTTTAAAATGTAGTTATATTTCTTAATATGCCCCTTTTCATTAATCTTTTACTGTTGCATTATAATTATATATCATACTGATCTCATAGTGATATGTTCGCATCTGCACATAGCATTGTTTTATGTCCTTTCCCAAAGCTCCTCTTTCCCTCCCTGCTCCCTCTCGCCATGCTATCCCTTTCCACTACTCTCCTGGTCTCATTCCCATGAGGTTGGTCCCTTTTCTTTCCTATTTTCTTACAAGCTTCAACATATGAGCAAAAACACACAACCCATCATTTTCTGAGTCTGGCTGATCTCACCTAACATGATGTTTTCCAGTTCTACCCATTTTCCTGAAGAATGACATCATTTTGTTCTTTATTATGGGTGAATCAACTCCATTGTGTGTATATATGTATATACATATCACTTTTTTTTTTTTTTTGCGGTACTAGGGATTGAACTCAGGGGCGTTCTACCTCCGAGTTATACCCCCAACCCTATTTTTTATTCTTTATTTTGAAACCAGGTCTCACTAAGTTGCAGAGTGCCTCACTAGATAACTGAGGCTGGCCTCGAACCTGGATCCTCCGGGCTCAGCCTCCCGAATGCTGGGATTACAAGCGTGCGCCACCACGCCCAGCTCTACATATCAGATTTTGAAAAGAAAATGTTTAAATAGTCTGACTTGCCTCCCTCAAAGGTTGTAATAAATTACATTTTCATCAGCAATGTGTAAGGCTGCCTTTTCTCACACACCTTTTCCAGCATGTCTTACTCTTAATGTATTTTCCACCTATCAAATACAAAGTGATATCCTATTTTATTTTAATTTACCTTTACCTGAAAAATAATGTGCTTGAAAATCTTTTCATATACTTGCTAACCTATTTAATTTGGTTTTTTAAATTACCTATTCCTATTCATTCTCCATTTTTCTATTAAATTATTTATCTTGATAAATTTGAAAAGTCCTGATCCTCTTTGTTATCTTTTAATACATTTTCCCCAAATTTATTGTGTGTATGTTGCATTTGTTTATAGCATCATTTGCAATAAAAATGATTTATATTCATATAGATAGGTATATTAACTGAAACTTTCTGAGTTTCCATTCTTGTCAAATAAATTCTCCTTAGCCCCTAAAGAATATATATGTATATACTGCTATATTTTCATAAGACAAATTTTGTTTTATATACATATATATGCATGTATGTGTAACACTCAAGATATAAATTGTATAACAGAAATGTAATATTTGAAAATAAAATGGACACTCAGGTACACCTCCGAGCTCTATTGGTATATCATTTTCTCTTCATTACATGTTGTTCTTACTCTCCCATTTTTGTATCATGTCTTTCTTTTTTTATAGTTTTAAAACAAACAGACACACACACATGTGCATGCTTCAAACCATGCATTGTTTAGTTTGGGGACTCTTAATATGAATAGATTCACAGAGTTTATTGTTCTATTTTTTTCAATAAATTTGTGGAATATTGTTTTTGTGGCATGGTATTCCAAGTTTAGATTGGAATACAGGACACATTTTATAGTATTTTAATTTTGTTTTACTCATTTGAGTCTTAATCCATCTAGCATTTCAATTTTTTTTTTTTTCCAGTACTGGGGATTGAACTCAGGGGTGTTTTATCTTCAAGCTACACCCCCAGCAGCTCTATTTTTTTATTCTTTATTTTGAAACCGAGTCTCACTAAGTTGTGGAGTGCCTCACTAGGTAGCTGAGGCTGGCCACGAACCCGGATCCTCCGGTCTCAGCCTCCGGAATGCTGGGATTACAAGCGTGCGCCACCACGCCCGGCTGCATTTCAATTTTTATTCAGTAAAATATATTTCTTTATTCAATTTTTATTCAGTAAAATTTATTTCTTTCCACATGGATAATTGGTTGTGCAAGTGGTTTATCAAAATTTGATTTTTTTTCCACAGAAAGAAAATGTCAATTTTGCCACATAGTAAATATATGGAATTTTTTTCATATTTTCTGTTTT
This sequence comes from Graphiurus murinus, assembly GCA_004027655.1. NCBI lineage: Eukaryota > Metazoa > Chordata > Mammalia > Rodentia > Gliridae > Graphiurus > Graphiurus murinus. The sequence continues at coordinate 143,536 of PVLC010000073.1, forward strand.
ATTTCGTTGATGTTTTTAGGTAGTTTTATATTCGTATCACATTGAGTTAATTGTTATCACTTTGAACATGATCAAGTTCCTGTTTAGGAAAATCCACAACCCTATCTCACACACACACACACACACACACACACACACACACGCACACACACAGCAGTACCCAGCTTTTTTCACAGTTTTTTTTTTTTTAACATTTGACCTTCCACACAAACTTTAAGATTATTTTACAAAACTTAAATAATAAGAACACCTGTTCTGATTCTAAATGGAAGCATATTATATTAATATAATGAAGTGGGTTGACTTTATTCCCAAATTAAATCTATTTGATAATCATGTATTATTGTTTCAACCCATTTTGTCTGTATTTTGCATACTAATATTTTAATTCAAAATTTTGCTTGCATATAGTAATATGTAAAATTGATCTTCCTTTTAAAATTGTCTTCAATCTAAAATTACAATAGGTCATAACATGAATTTGAGAGTTTTCTATTTCTTTCTAGGATCAGATACATTGTAAATAAAATGGAAAGTATGCTCCTTTAAGGCAGAATCAGTTTCATCTGTGAACTCATCTGTTCCTAATGACTTTTTCAATGATACATATTTAATCTTCTTCCCAGTCTCTACTCTAGTAATGGAGCTACTCAAGTGTTCTAATTCTTCTGATGCTAATATCAGACATTGAAACAGAAACCATCCATTTTATCCAAGATTTTAGATTGTTTACCATCAATGTGTACAGGGTTTATTTTCCCTCTACTTATTTTAAAGTCTTTCGTTTGTATTTGTTTCTCTGTTCTCATTCATAATATGTCTGTTGACCACCCCTCCTTTTGTGTCTATTAATCAGACTTGTAAAGTAATCTTAAAGCACATTTTAGACCTTATATATCCTTTATCCTGATTTCTTTCTTTTTTTTTCCATTTCATTAATTTTAAGTTTAACCTTACTAACTCTTCCATCTTGTTTATTTTGTTGATCTCTAGTTCTCTTCCTAATTGCTTCTATTTGTACTCAGTTCTGTATTTCCACATTTCTTCTTTAATAGAGAAAACATAAGAGGCCATCAATTCTGCTCTCAGTATAGCTTTTGCTATGTCTCATCAGTTTGGTAGGAAATGTTAGCATTCTCATTACTTTCCTGATACTGATTGCCTTTTGATCCAAGGGCAATTTAATCTTGTTGTTTTAATTTCCAAGTGAGGATATTGGTTTGTGTGTAACCTGCTTTTTAAAAAAGTTGTTAAATTTTTGCTAGTGGCCAACTCTGTGATAGGTTTAGAAAACATTCTACAGAGACAAGAACATACAGATACACACTACATACACACACATGTTCAAAGGTTCCAGAGTTCCATACACACACACACACACACACACACACACACACACAAATTGGCTAAACTATTTATTTCTCTTTATCCTTTAAATTTTAAATATATTAGATCTCTTTAATTCCCAATGATTTTTTTCTAAGTATATTTTAATTTGGTCATATGCAAGTGTATAGGTTCCCAGCTTTTGTTTTATAAATGCAAATTTTAGATATAAATCATCCTTTTATTACTTTTCTGAAAATAACATTACAAATATTGTTTTTTTCTTGTCTGTAGGTTATCTTTTCTATGATCTTTATATATTCAACTTTGTGTTTTTGTAATTCTGTATACTTTTAGAAGTATACAGATAAGTGGTTTTTATTTTTTAATTGGAGTTTGGGATATGTAAGAATAATTATATATATGCATTGTTTTTTAAAACAAGATAATATTATCCCAGGAATATACAGTGATTCTTAATTCCTTTTTTCTCTCCTACTTTTGTCTTCTTCCTGTCCCACAGCTTCAGCGACAAAAGTCCAAAAGAGTATATTTTCTTGTGCCTTACCCACCATTCCCCCATTTTCTCTACCAAATGCAATAAGTGGATTATTTTTTATCTTGCTACCACCTCAAACTTACCCCAACATCTAGGTTTTCTTGTATTCTGTAGTATATTGTGTTCTGTGCCAATATTAGAATTCTTTTCAGTATATGTTGACATTTCAATATTTTTCTTCATTACTTAGACTGTATTTTCTTAGAGTATCCATCATTGTCCATAATTGAGTACATGCTTACATGTGTGTGTGCATGTATGTGAATGCTTCTATCTATGTGTGTGCAGTGTGTATACATGTGTGCATTTAATGGGAGGACTACAAGACTCTATCTACAAGATTCTATCTTTTTAAAAATATCTTTTCCAGGACTGTAGTTGTTCACTTATATTTTTCTCCATCAGTTTCCTCAGAAGTATCTATGCAGTTTGCTTCACAAATTTTATATCTTTATTTTGCTCAGATAGACAATTTTATGTTCGAGCTGGGCGTGGTGATGCACACTTATAATTCCAGTACTTGGGAGGCTCTCTGAAACTTAGTGAGACCTTGTTTCAAAATAAAGAATTGAAAAAAAAAATTAGGACCGGGGGTGTAGCCCAGAGGTAGAATGTCCTTGGGTTCAATCCCTAGTACCACAATAAAGAAAAAGAAAATTTTATGTTCTAGAATAGGATACCAGGCTTCCAGTCCTATTGTGACGGGAGTCTACAGATGCTCTATTACCTTTTATCTGCAAATGTAACAAAGGATAACCCCAATCTGATTTTTTTTTCCATTTTTCTGGTCATCTTGTCCTTTCTCAAGGTCTTTACATTTTTCTCTTATCTTTTGTAATTCAAATTACAAATCTCAACTAAAATGGAATCAAATTAAAATATATGGAGAGAAACAAAGATAAGAAAACTAGACTGTCAGTTCAGGATATCCAATATTATGCTACTATCATTCCAAAAGGATAAAATCCAAGATTATGTCTGTCAGTATACATGTGTGTGCATGAGTGTGTGTGTGTATGTGTATGTGTGTGTGTGCGCGCGCGCGCTGTCGGGAGCAGTGATACTGAATAGCAAATTTTATAAAAATAATTTTTTTAAAACTGAAGGATGACAGCTTTTGTATTGATGAAAACCACCAAGTGCCTAGAACCATGAATGGAAAAATGTCTTCATCAGGATGCATTATTGAAAATTTAAAGCTATCAGCAGTAGAGAAAAATCCCATCTGTTTTCCAGAGGAAAAAATAGAACCCATAAAAAGGATTAGATTTCTAGCTGTCAATTACAAGACCATTCAACAACAATGTTAGTGTCTAGGGTGACTGTAGGAAAAATGTGTTAACACAAGGTAAAACAATTTCCAACTTGGAATTCTATACCCTGCCAAACTATTAATTAAGTGTGAAAACAGAATGAGGACATTTTCAGATATAGCAGTTCTCACAAATCTTACTTCTTCTGCACACTTTCTCAGGAGATGACAGCAAGATATTCTCAAGCAATAAATAAAGGGAAAAAAAAAAGAAGAAGACATGGGCCATAGGAAACTGGGCTTCAACATAAGAAAAAAGCAAAAGTCATTATTTCTCATGAGGATGTCAGAGTCTAAAGCAATATGAAAGGGTGCAAATGACATTGCACAGCATGCCTTAAAAACAATTAGATCAGACATGGGAGAACATTGCTGAAAGCAAATAATAAAATTAATAGTAGTAATAATAAGTGGTGAACTGATAGATTGGTTCATGTTTTTGACCACACTATAAAATTGTACTTCGCCAGAGCATTCGGGGGGAATTAATTAATGATGAGCACATGGGGAAATAGTTCAAAACACAAAAAATTAGGACTTCTTAACGAGAATCCACGCAAAATCAGGTATATTTTTTAAAAACAAAATAATATTTTACATAGTTCAGTTGTGAGTAATATTTCATAAGGACAAAACATAAAGTCTGAATATTGACTTAGCTCAAAATTATGGTAGAACTCTGTTGGGAGCCTGATAGGAAGGGAAGACTGTATGTATATGTATTTGTGTGTCTCATATAAGGCATAAGAAAGCTAAATATTTTAATACTAAGTAGGAAGGCACTTAGTATTAAAGGGTAGGCAGCATTTAAAATGGAAAAATCAAGAAATTTTAGTTGAAGTACATTATTTAGAAATATGGTGGAAAGTGTCATTAAAATCAGCCCATGGTGAAAGCAGTTACTAGATTTAGGCAGCCACATGTTATTAGACCTAAAACACTGTGTATATGACTTGTCAAACTACATATTCATTTGAAAACAGTACAAGTAAATAGAAAAGTGAAAAGCTAAGTATATTTTCCTTAATGTCAAACTAAAGCACACTTCATAAAAAATGTTAACTCAAAACTCACATTTTTAGCCGGGCGTGGTGGCGCACGCTTGTAATCCCAGCATTCGGGAGGCTGAGACCGGAGGATCCGGGTTCGTGGCCAGCCTCAGCTACCTAGTGAGGCAATCCGCAACTTAGTGAGACTCGGTTTCAAAATAAAGAATAAAAAAATAGAGCTGCTGGGGGTGTAGCCCGGAGGTAGAATGCCCCTGAGTTCAATCCCCAGTACCGCAAAAAAAAACAAAACAAAAAAACCTCACATTTTTAATGTATTTTTTGAGCAACAAATACCTTTCTGACCTTAGTTTCTATTCAATGAAGAGATAAATTAATAGCATTCAAATTTACCATGATGTTAAGCACATTTTAAAATTTTCTTGGTCTTTCCATCTGGGACTGGGACTGCATTATTGGTTGCTCCATTTCTGAGACTCCAGCTTTTGGACTTCTCAGTCAGCTGCTGGTCCCCCAGGCCTCTGTGTGCCGGTGGCCACATGGGACTACACTGCTTTGGACTATAAGCTGATCTGATAAATCTTTTTGTTATAAAAAAAAATTCCCCAAATACTTTTTTTGAAATGAGTCACCTATTCTTTTATTCAAAGACGTAGAAATAAACAGATGAAATGAAGCAATTCCCTCCCTGGATCTTACAAGAAGTCCACTGCCTCCACCTCTGCTCATCCACCCAGATCTCTGGCTTCACTTTTATTCAGTATTCTGCTCATCCACAGTATCCACTGTATTTTTATCCTTCTGAGATCTTATTAGGTGAATGCCTAAGTCATCTGATAAACTATTTTGTGTAAGATACACAAAGGAGCTAATTATAACTTGGTAACTATACATTGTAGAGTGTTTGCCTTCTGACAGGTTAGATGTTGAAGGGAGGGAGCCAATGTTGAGAATCACAGGAGCTATGTTAGTTGGAATTTTTTTGGCAGACGCATTCATTCATCACACTACCCCCAAACTCCTGTACTTGGGGCAGGTACTATGTTCTGCTCACTCTCTTTTGTGCCATGGCTATTCAAAGGCACACCAGGCAAGAATTTCATTACATTTATTTTTACTAAGAACAGATTGTTTTAGAATATTTTTTTCCTCCAGAGGTTAAGGATCCTTTATCTGTCAAACTTGCACCCTGTTAAACAGACACAGTGAATGCCTCATAGCAATCTCTCTTTTCCTCCTCCCCCTTCCTTTCAGCTATTTGGTTTATCATATTACTGATTGTTCAGTGAATAGTCATTGAGTGCCTGAATGTCATGGGTTTCCTTGCAGATACTTAAAGTATCTGTAGTAGGAATCTTTGTCTGAAGCAACAACTCAGACTAAACTTCAAGAGATGCTAAGTAATAAATAGTGTGACACCAAGTTTAGTATAAAATGCTAAGTATACTTAATATACTTTCTTTGCTACCATATCAAGCTCTTTTAAGTTTCAGAGAAGTGTCATAAAGAGGTTTTTTGAAAGTTTTCCATTTTTTCTCCTATATGTATTATATTATCTATTCTGGATCTGAAAACCACTGAGGGTATTTGAAATAAACTATCAAATTTGTTCTGTCTGATAAATCACAAAGAAATCTGCTTTAACAAAGAGAACTTTTCTAAAATTTATTTGAAACATATGGTTGTTAAAGTGCTGGGTTGATGTTATTCCCTTTTGAAAAGTCTAGTAGAAAGCTATTTTAGTTGGATATATGTGAAACTTGATTATTAAAATATCACTATCCTTCTGACTAGCAACAGTTTTAAGATATAAACAACTTTTTATTTTTAAGAAGTGACATATTTTCTGTAATTAAATTGTACAATAAAAGATGAATGTGATATTATTTCATTAATGCACTTGTCTGAGAACCTTTTTTTTTCTTAAAAATGGGAAATGATCTAATCTTGAGATTAGGCTAAAGTCAAATTAAAATAGTTTTGGAGAAGTGGGGTCAAAGGAATATTTCAAAATTAAAGTTCCTAACATCTTTTTTTTTTTTTTTGTAGTAATTCGTGCAATATAGCATACATCTTTGTTAAGTACAAGTTGTTAACAACATATTTGCACACAATTCTCATTTGACCCCTTCCCCAATTCCCACCCCGTTCCCTCCCCCTCGCTCCCCCTCAGGTTCACTTCAGTGAGTGACCTTGATATGATTGTGTAAGTACATCATGTGCCTTAGGGTGTCCCTCTGCCCCATGCATCCACTACAATTAAATCAACTTCTTTGCTTATCGAGGATCTCTCCTTTTCATCTGGAGACCCTCCTATGCTCCATCTTCTCCCTAGCATCCACATATTAGGGAGAACATATGCTTCTTTACTCTTTGTGACTGACTAATCTCACTAACATAATGTTTTCCAGTTGCATCCATTTCCCTGCAAAGAACATGATTTTGTTCTTCTTTATGGCTGAGTAAAATTCCATTGTGTACATATCCCATAGTTTTGTAATCCATTCATCTGTGGTTGGACATCTTGGCTGCTTCCATAGTTTGGCTATTGTGAATTGAGCTGCTATAAACATAGATACACATGCATCGCTCTGATAGTTTGGTTTCCATTCTTTTGGGTATATACCCAGTAGTGGTATTGCTGGGTCATATGGTAGGAAAACAGTATGGAGGATCCTCAGACGAATAGGAGTGAACCTACCATATGTCCCAGTTCCTAACATCTTTGCTCTGTACACAAAATATTCTTAATTTTCATGTCTCTGAACTCAAAGGACCATGCTAGAAAGGAATTTGTATATCAAAGTTTTAAAATGCCCTACTCAAAATTTCAGAAATGAAGGATAATTAAGTGGTTATATGTTAGTATTCTTAATTATCTGAATAGAAATTATAATGAGTATTAGTTATGTTGTTATTGTGGCAAAAGAATTGAGGCCAAATGCCAGTCCTCGCATTGTATAACAGTAGTATTTCATTATAGGTTAGTTTTCTAAAACTTGTTTCCAAATCTGTGAAATTCAGATAAACATAGCATTTAGAGAAGATTTTAACTTGGCCAACTCAATATTACTTAAAGAAGAAAATCTTTTACTCTTTATTGCATATATGTGGATTTCCAAAGAATAATTAAACATTATGTTATTCACATTTCACTATCACTTAGACACAGGATTCATATTAGAATCATGTAACAATTGATGGTTATTTTGATAATTAATAATTATTTTATAATTATTAAAGATCATTTAATTCTGTTTTATTCCTTGCATAACTTAGTTATCCCTTGTGGAAATTTAAAATAAATTCACACTTTTTTCTCCCATTAAACATTCTCATATACCTTGGTCATTTCCTGTACCATTTTCTGTACCCTATTCTAGACATTTTCCTGATCATCATTTTTTTTAAATTTAAATTCAGCTGAATTTCTAAAATTCATTGAAACTGTGAAATCTAACATTCCCAACAAATCCAGTAATATTCACCTTGCCAGAAACTGAACCTCTAGTCATTATTGTCAAATAAAATTGAGTTTGTATTTGGCTTATTAGAAATTTTCACGTCATTCTATTCATCTATTATTTAGTCATTCTAACACAGTTGAATTTGTCTTTCATTTAATATTTAGTTTGGTAGGATTTGTACATTATGCCTGGTATATCATATTAGAGAAGTCACAGTTTCTGTATAACTTTGGTACTATTGACTAACAGTATTCCTTTAAAAGTCAACTTTAGTTATCATATGTGACTTCTAAAGTAGTTCTCTTCTAAAGTAGTTCTGGATCATTTTGATGATCTTGGAAGATATATTGTTAGAGTTCATGATAATAAAAGGATACATCTTTAAAATAAATCATCAAGCTGTTCTCTGGGGTATGATTTTTCATATCTTATGTTGATATATGGATTCTCTCAAGGACCAGATGTTGGCAACCTATGTAATCTTTCTCCAATTGGATAATTAGCATTCCAACTGAAAAGTTCAGAGTCAACTTCACATGGTCTGACTTTCTTAAGGTAGATTAGGTTTCTCTGTTCCTGTAGTGTTGTCCTTTACACAATGTGTTAGTCCATTTTAATGTTTCTCTCCTTGACTAGCTTGGCTCTATGAGAGCAGACACCTAAACTACCTAATCTTATAATACAAGGGTTGTGATAAAGTTCCAGTTAAATATTGGTTGAACCAATGCCAATCGCAATGTCATGTATGGGCAAGAGAGCCAGTGGGGAGGAAGCAGGGGGGCAGCTCACCAAGTGCTGTGTGCATGTAAGTCACTATCATGAACTACATTATGATGTGAGACTATAATGCACCAATAAAAGTATTTAAAAATAATGAAATAATTACTGATAAAGGTCTCTTATTCCTTTGTTATTTGTTCTCTGAATGTGATAGTTTTTTTTGTTGTTGTTGTTGTTTGTTTTTTGGGGTTTTTTTTTTGTCTTTCCTTACAGTACATTTTTGTGTTCAGTTTGTCTTTTTAAGTAGTGACATGTTTCAATTTTCTTATTTCAATTTGTATATATTCTATAGGTATTTTATTTGTGATAAGCACAGAATTACATACACTATCCTAAAGTTGTAGCAAGCTAATTTGAATGAAATCAACTTAACTTTAATCTCATATAAAAATTTTGTGGCTGTAAATCTCTAAACCCTCTTTTATTTTTGATGTCCCAAATTACATCTTTGTGAATTGTAGTCCCATAACATGGACTAATAATTATCTAATGCACTTGTTCTTATATTCTGTGTAAAATAAAAAGTGGAGTTATAAAACAATATATATATATATACACATATATTGAAAAAATGAATGAGTGAATGATAGTTGGATGAATGAATAGATAGATGAACAAAAGTTTCTTAAACTTTAAATAAATTTGAGTAGAGTATCTTTAAAGAATTTTAAATATATATATATATATATATATCTTACAGTAGTCTAAGTTCTACAAATGAATATTTAAAGATAAATAGTTCATCCAGAAGTATGTATGTTCAAATATTCTCAACCAAATAGTCTTATACATCCAGGCCTAATGACATACATCTGTGATCCCAGTACTTGGGAATCTGAGACAGGAGGATAGCAGTTTCAAGACCAGCCTCAGAAACTTAGGGAAACTCTCCGCAATTTAGTAAAACCCTATTTTAAAGCAAATAAAATTAAAAGGGCTGGGGATATAGCTCAGAGGTAGAATGCTCTTGGGTTCAATCCCCAGTACCACAAAATTAAATAAATAATAATAAATATTCTCATATATTTAAATACTAACTTGTTTATATTTACATGAAATCTAAACACGTAATTAAAATTGGATACAGACTACTTAGTATTAGTGAATTTGTCAATTAAGAACTGACAAGCTCATAACCATATAGTGTCATAATTGTTAGAAATGCATCCCGTTGCTGGGCGTGGTGGCACACGCTTGTAATCCCAGCATTCGGGAGGCTGAGACCGGAGGATCCCGGTTTGCGGCCAGCCTCAACTACCTAGTGAGGCACTCCTCAACTTAGTGAGACTCGGTTTCAAAATAAAGAATAAAAAAAAAATAGGGCCGGGGGTATAGCTCAGAGGTAGAATGCCCCTGAGTTCAATCCCCAGTACCGCAAAAAGAAAAAAAAAAAGAAATGCATCACGTTTAAAAAGAATATTTGTGAGTCTTTTATAAAAAATATAACTTCTTTTTATTTATAGATAATCATAGTTAAATATAACAGGTGTATAAAATTGCACAATGCAATGAATTTGTTAAAATGTGCTCAGATAATGGTTGCTTCATGAACAAACAGTATACTAGTTTGCCAAAAGTTCCCCTTTTGCTCTTTTTCTTCTGTCCCTTTAATGTGATATTACGAAGCTGGGGTTATGAGCTCATACAGAAACTTCTGTGATTTAGCATGGGTAGTAGGGAAGCTGTAAGGAATCAGATAAATACTTTCTTTAATGAGCATTTTACTTTTTAGTTTTATTTATTTTGTGGAGCTGGCGATGGAATCCACAGTTTCATGCCCACTAGGCAAACACTCCACCAATGAGCTACATAAAGGTCTGCTTTTATTTTACTTAACAATATGACACAATAATTTTGACAAAAAAGACCATTCCCAGCATTCTTAGATTAATATTGTAATATAAAACTATATAGTAATTTTTCACATTTATATACAATTTTTTTCTAATTTATGTTCTTTTTTTATTTTTTTAATAATAATTGGTGCATTATAATCATACATCTTTGTTAGGTACAAGCTGATAAAAGCATATATGCACACATTTCTCATTTAAACCCTTCCCCAATTCCCACCCCACTCCATTGCCCTCCCTCCTTCTCAAGTTCAGTTTAGTGATTGACTTTGATATATTGTGAAAGTACATCATGTGAATTAGGGTGCCCCCACCCCTCTCCATCCCCTTCAGTTAAGTCAATGTCTTTGCTTATCGAGGGTTTCTTTTTTTTCATCTGGAGACCCTCTTATGCCCTATCTTCTCCCTAGCATCTGCATATTAGGGAGAACATATGGTTTTTTACTCTTTGTGATTGACTAATCTCACTTAACATAATGTTTTCCAGTTGCATCCATTCCCCTGCAAAGAACATGATTTTTTTCTTCTTTATGGCTGAGTAAAATTCCATTGTGTACATATCCCATAGTTTTGTTATCCATTCATCTGTTGATGGACATCTTGGCTGTTTCCATAGTTTGGCAATTGTGAATTGTGCAGCTATAAACATAGATACACATGCGTCGGTCTGATAGTTTGGTTTCCAATCTTTTGGGTAGATACCAAGAAGTGGTATTGCTGAATCATATGGTAGGTTCATACCCATTCATCTGAGGATCCTCCATACTGTTTTCCAAAGTGGTTACACCAATTTGCAATCCCACCAACAATGTAGTAGGGTTTCCACTTCTCCACACCCTAGCCAGCTTTTGTTGTTGTTCATGTTTCTTATGATTGCTATTCTGATTGGAGTTAGGTGAAATCTCAAGGCAGTTTTGATTTGCATCTCTCTGATTGCTAATGATGTAGAACATTTCCTCATACATTTATTGGCCATTTGTATTTCTTCTTTTGTGAAGTGTCTATTTAGATCCTTTGTCCATTTTTTTATTGGGTTATTTGTTTTCTTAGCTGTGATTTTCTTGAGTTCTCTGTAAATCCTAGATATTAGACCTCTATCAGAAGAGTAGCTGGCAAAAATGTTCTCCCACTCTGTGGGCTCCCTGTTGAGGTTCTTGATAGTTTACTTTGCTGCACAGAAGTTCTTCAGTTTAATGCAATCCCAAGTATTGATCTTCCTTTGAGTTGCTTGTGCTTTTGAGGTCTTGCTGAGAAAGTTTTTCCCTGTGCCTATGTGTTGAAATGTTGGCCCTATGTCCTCTTTAAGTAGCTGCAAGGTCTCTGGCCTAACTTCCAGGTCTTTGATCTACCTTGAATTGACTCTTGTGCAGGGCGAGAAAATGGGGTTTGTTTCCATTTTCCTGCATATGGTTAACCAGTTTTGCCAACACCATTTGTTAAAGAGGCTATCTTTTTTCCAGTGTGTATTTTTGGCTCCTTTGTCAAAAATCAATTGACTGGAAGCATGTGTGTCTGTTCTGCGTCTTCTATTCTGCTCCATTGGTCTATGTGTCTGTTTTTTGTGCCAATACCATGCTGTTTTTATTACTGTGGCTTTGTATATGCAATTCTGATATGGTTACTTAAAGATTAAAAGGAACAATACATTTCTGAGTCCATTCTTTGGTGCTTCTGATACCAGTTACATTTTGTTTTGTGTTTTTGGAATAGATTTTAATTCATCTATGCTAAACAATAAAATAGCTTTTATAGCACAGAGAGTAAACTAACTTTAAAACAAGCTGGGAGTAGTAGCGCTCACACTTGTAATCCCAGGATTTGGGAGACTGAGACAGGAGGATTGAAGGTTCATGGCCAGCCTCAGCTACTTCGTGAGGCCCTCCTCAACTTAGTGAGATCCTGTTTCAAAATACAGCATAAAAAAATAGGATAATGGATGTAGCTCAGATGTGGAATGCCCCTGGATTCTATCCCCAGTACCAAAACCAAAACAAAAACAAACAAAAAAACACCTGTAGGTGCTCAGCTACAATGTGGGACACTAAAGCCTTTGGGAGCTTGCTTAACTTTGCTAACTTTCTCATTTGTCTCCCCTCATTGCTCTGTTCATATATTATACACCTGACGACACATGTTGGGAATCATTCTTATCAAAAAGGGTCATACAAAATATATGTGGAGTATAAGGAATAAAGCACAAAGCATGAAGCCAATTCCTGGCTACATAAATATATGCAACCCGTGTATCACCACCCACAGTTTCTCTCCCACTTCAACTTCCTTCCACAAAGAGGATAGATTTTTATCCTTTTCCTTTTCTCCATATCTTAGTATCCCTTTTGTTGCCATTCAAAATTATGTTGTTCTTACAAGTATACTTTAAAGAATTCTCTATGTCTGTTCTTGCAATCTTACCATTCATTTTAATATTTGCTTACTTATTGTGGTTGGTTTTATTTGGTCTTTTATTTTGTGCTTCCTATCTACCATGTTTTTTTCTGGATGGTATTGTTTATATTTTCTGTTGAGTTAGATTTTCTTTTCTTACATTTTGTCTAATATTTGAAATTATGTACTCCATTTTCATCCTCCACATTTGGTACCTTGTTTCGCTTTCTCTTAATGATATTTAGTATACATAGTTAAACTTTTTTGCCAATGCCTATATCTAATTGGCCTCTCCATTCTCTGAAGCCCTAATCAATGCATGTCTTTCTGCTTTCACTCCAGATTCACGGTTTGGACTTTGTGATCATCTAGAAATTTATCAAAGCTTATAGTACCATTAGTGTTTAAAGTCTTTTTTCTGAGTTTTTCCAAACTCATCATTACTTCTTGCATTGTAAATCTTCCTTGAGGCCTGGTGTGGTGCACACCTATAATCCTAGTATTTGGCCGGCACAGACAGAATGATCACAGGTTCCAAGCCAAACTCAACAACTTAGCAAGGCTCTCAGAAACTTAGTGAGACCTTGTTTACAATAAACAAACAAACAAACAAACAAGGCCTGGGGGTATAGCTCAGAGGTAAAATGACACTGTGTTCAATCCCCAGTAGCCCCCTCACATACACACACGAAGTTCCTTTAGGTGGTGGATTTTTTATTTCTCTTGTAAAAAACCATTTGTGTTCACATCTTTTTTAAATGCTAGTTTGATAATGAATCAGATTCTATGTTCAAGCCAATTTTTCCTCGGAAATTTGAAGAGTGCTTGACATTATCTTCAGTGTCCTATGTTGCTGAGGACAAGTCTGATAATTCTGAAGTGGATCTGATAGGTTTTCCCTGTCATATTACTGATTTTAATTTTTATCTTTTCTCCCAAGTCATTATATTTTTAGGTATTTCCCCCATACTTATATTTTATTTGGCATCTCATTTCTGAAATCCCATGTGTCTGAAAATTATATTCCATTACTTTTAGATTTTAACTTCTCAGATGGCTATAAAATAGTTAAGTAAGAATCATTTTCCTATTAACTATAAAATTCAATTGTAACATAGCATTTAGTGATAATTTAGTGAAAGTTCATTTTCTCTGCTTATATGATAGTAGAAGCATCTTTTCCTTTGATTAAGAATCCTCCAAATATGCCCATATATGAATATTTTTACATTTATTTTTCCTTTTACATAAAGAGTTTTTCCACTTTGCCAGCAATAGCATTTTTTTCAGTCCACTAGATTTGCATTAACTAATACAATCTGTTATTGCTTTTCTTCTTTCTTTCTCTATCTGTAATACCTATAATTATGGGGCTTGAGTTCCAGGAATTGCCTATCATATCTAGTAACTACTTTTTTCAATATTTCCTTTTCCATTGGAATTTAAAGAATACTTGTTAAATATGTCAGTTAACAATGTTTTTTATTATGTGAAATATATTTTTATTCTAATTAATTTTTCAATTTTGAAAACATTATCCTTCTTTCTTTTTCATACTCTAACCCCCATAGCTATACATGCAATATTCATATACACACAAATTCTGCTTAGAGAGAAAAACTGAGTGATAGAAATTAAAAATGAGCAATTTATTAATAGCATAGGTAAGTAGTTTTTTCCTTCAGAGTTGTCACTTATATTATTGAATATATATTATGCTTACTTCTAAAGCAACAATATTTTTCTTGCTAATTTTATAGCTTTATTTTTACTGTTTTTTGCATTTACTTTTATATCTAGCAGGAAATTATATTTGTTTGCAGTATGGGGCATCAATCAGTTGTATTGTTTCCATTTATTGAATAGTTTTTATTTCTTATTAACATACAGTGAAACATCTGTCATGTTTCCATGGATCTTTTTTGAGCTCTCTCTTGGTTTGTTTTTTAATTAATTTCAGGCCAATAGATAGTGTTTTAAATACTGTAACTTACTTTTTATTAATCAAACCTTCTATCTCTTAGGGTAGTTACTCATATCATGTTCACCTTCTAATCTGATTTTAATTTTGTATATTTATTCAGCCAAACAAATTTCAACATCAGATGTATAAATTTTGTGGAAGACATTTATTATGATTATGAATAGAAATAGATTGACTTATCCTTATAATCATTTTATTATAAGGATATATATATATATATATTTCCAATACTAATATAGAATGAACAATGAGCCAGATCCTTTTTTGTATGTTTACTTCAATGTATTCATCTAATCCTCATAAAAATATGATGAAGTAGTTTTTTTACTGTGTCCATTTTATTTTATTTTATTTTATTCAGTACTGGAGATTGAACTCAGGGGCATTCTACCTCCAAGCTATACCCCCAGCCCTATTTTTTATTCTTTGTTTTGAAACCGGGTCTCACTAAGTTGCGGAGTGCCTCATTAGGTAGCTGAGGCTGGCCGTGAACCCGGATCCTCCAGTCTCAGCCTCCCAAATGCTGGGATTACAAGCGTGCGCCACCACACCGGCTTTACTGTGTCCATTTTATAGATGAGAAAACTAAGACATGAAGAACTGTATGAGTCTTGCCCCAGGTCAACCATAATATTGTGGAGTTGGTCGTTCAACCCAAGCTCTCTGGCATTACATTCAGGAGTCTGAATGTATCACTAGATAATACTATGCTATACTATCTCTTAATTGCCCCTCCTAATATCCTATTGGATGTACCTTTTCTTTCTCAATGTTTTTATCTTCATATATTAGAAAGCCACCCTTGTAGGAATAGATTTTTTTCTACTTTATCATTTCTATATCACCAAGAACGGTTCCTGGCACATATTTGACACCTAAAAAGTATTTCTTAGAATTAATGAATTTCAAACATAATAAACCTCAATATTAAAATACCTTGAGCTATTGAAGTATATAGAACTCTTTAGAAAATACTCACTTTTCTATTAATGTTATCTTTACAATGAATATCAATAAATGATGCATTATCTTTAAAGCTTATCTAATTGGTCATCTGTCATTTATGCATTTTCAAAGTATATGCATTTTTCCTGCCTCTTTGAAGATAATACTATCACATCCTACTATATGTCATAAATAAAATCCTAAAACAAAACATTTTATCCTTCTGGTATCAGTTTTAAAGAACTCCAAGCACTGAATATATTTCTCCAAAAGCAATGAATGACCTAAGTCTTAAGAATTCCTAATGTTAGGAATTTTTTTTAGATATTTGTCACATGTCTATGATTAATTCCATGCAAACTGTGGTAACTTTGAAATCAAAGGTAGTTATTGTTTCACGGTCTTAGATAAATACTTCTTAATTTGCCTTTTCAGGTAAAGAATATACCATCTCCTAATCTAATAGTTCTCCATTTCTATTTCTCCATTCCTGTATAGACTATTATTTATCATAACCTTCATCTAGAAGGTATCTTGTGCAGATACAATCACCCTAACTGATTTACATCAGTGCACTGATATATTCATTAATATACGTCTAACTTGCAAGAAAGATGAGGGCTTCATGGGATCATAAGATGATTTCCTAGTTCTTTGCATATCCTTCTTGTAAAATTCTTAATCTTCACAGACTAACTTTCTGCTTTGTTTTTATAAAGTTTCTACTGTTTTACCACTTAAGTATACCACATTGATACATGTCTACTTTCTTTAATCTCTAATATTTTCCTCCCTTTAAAAAGATATTTTTTCATCTTAAGTATAATTTAGAGAATACAATTACATATTAGATTTTCATGCAAGGACTAAACTAAGAGGGAAGCACTGCTGATGCTAGAACTTGAGATACAAAAAACAATGCTATGGTTAGATATTGTGTGTCCTCCAGTGGTTCATATGACGGGAGCTTGGTCCTCAGTGTGACATTGTTGAGGGGTAGTGGGACCTTAAATAAATCAGACTGAGTGGGAGGTGGCACTCATTGTGAACATTGTGATGGTCCATTCCCCCTCTCTTCTTCCCCCACTTTGAGATCAAATTTTTATGAGTTTTTCTTGTGTGTATTTTAATATATGAGATTCATGGGATAGTCTGGGAACTTAGTATAAATATTGTTTGGTAGTAAAATTGTTTAGCCAATTAGGACAACTCTTTAACAACTTCTGAAACTCATTCAATTTCTAATATGGGTACTTCCTCCAATTATAAGTAAAAATAGTTTTTATCTGCTTCTTAGAACCTTTAAATTAAATGCTGTATTCTGTACTTCTAGCAATGCTATTTTTCTTGTCCATAGCTGCCTGAGGTATCTCTGATATTGGAGGTCATTGCTGACCAAACTGGTCCTCTCTTATAGAGCTAAGCACTTGCCTAGGTCAGCCCCAGGAATCAAGAGATGAAAGAAATTTGCCCTGGCTTTGCCTGTTGCTTCATCACTCAAGGTCACCCTTAATGGAATGACCTTCATATTTGGGAATAGGCTTAGAGAAACACATGCACTCTACTCTTAAACCTCAAAACCATATTATTAGCATAATAACTATATACTTTCTGATTCAGTGCAAAACAGTCGCAGCAATCATACTTTATGATTATCAGGAATCACTTCAACTGGAAAATAAATGCTTACAATTGCAGGCTCTTCGTGATTACTGAATCTCATTTCTACGGGGTAAAATGTGATTATTAGGCAATTTCTGTGTGGCAATCCTTCCTTCACCTGCCTTGTTCTGCTGAGAATTGATGATTTACCTACACTTTGTACCCTCGTGATCATATATATCATATTATATCCATTATCTTATCTTTATCTTGCAGTTTTATCATAATTTAACTTCATTTCCATAGAAAAGGTCACTATGATCTCATGGGTTAATATGAACTTGATCTTGTTCTGTTTGGACTTGTTCCTATTTTCAGTAGCTGTATTCCAGAACCCATTGCTATGTCTGCTCTGATCAGAAAAATGGCTCTCTGCTAATGTGATCTGAGGATTTTATTTCTAATATTAACTTACATATGCATAGGTAAATTGATTTTTCTGAATTTGCAAAAAGTTGATGGAAGATTCTTTATTGGGAACCTGAAAGAATTAACATGATCTTCACTGTTTGATACTTGATTGCTTATGAATGAAATAATGTTCATTGAGCGACTATAATTAGAGATCAGTGATCTAAGGAGCTAATTACTGAAGATCAATGCTTATGCTATCCTAAAAGTTTGTTTTATATCAGTCTCAAAGTGTTTATTACATGAGAGATTTTCTTTTTAAGCACATAAAATATCAGTACTTTTATTAGATAAAGTTTATTAAACTCAAATATGATCCAGTAATTTCATATTAGGCAAATGCAACATAAAGCTGGAATTCATTTCAATTACAATTCCTTTCCCACACGTTAAAGCTATTTTAACCTTTAGCAGCATACAATTATTACAGAATAGATCATTTTTAATGATTCATTATGTATGAGGTCATTTGACAATGCAATTAGCTTTGTGATGAAAATTTCTATTCTTTTGATCATTCTGTACCTATAATGAATGAGGAGAGTTTTACATCTAATTTCCTGAAATTAGAAGATTAAAGATAGAAACAGATTCTTGTATTTAAATGAGACACAAAATGACTAGATTGCATTAGTCCTTTTGCTGTGCACCCTGGAATTGCAGAACTTTGCCGTGTTACTCCTTCCTCTCATTATTCATTCAACAGATCCATTGGTACTGTACTGTCTGCTTCCATTATCACCAAAATTTTCAAAGTGTGATTTTGACTATGATCTGGAGATTAAAGTTCTCAGGAGTGGCATGTATTACTGTATTGTGCACATAACTAAGAAATGAAAGCAAAAAGTGATAGAATTTCTAAAGCCCTCCATAAACGGGCAAAAGAAAATGGTTTATTGTCGCGAGGTTTTTGTTTGGTTCTTTCTTTTAGTCTTCTTTGGTTGTCTTGTTTTTTCTTGCTGGCCGCACATTTACTATATATCGAGTTAAGTTATGTTGTGTTATTTCCAAGCTCTTTTGCATACTAGTTACTGAGGTAGTATATTTTCTGTTTAAAATGATTTCAAACTAAGAGCAAATTTTTTAGTCAATGAGATATATATGGGCTTTTATTCTCCAAGTAGTATATATAAAAACAGATTTAATTAAAGAGAAAACAAGATAGAATGAGTTCTAGATATGTTAAAATTTGGTTAAGAATGGACACATTGCTGAGGCACATACATGTCTTTGTGATTTAAGCTAATACTCTCAAGTTACTTGCTGATTTTAGCTCATCAGAAAGAAAGATAATTTTATATTGTGCTAAGTGATGGTTTATCCTTAAAAAATTTAATTTGCATGTGGTTTAGGTTTGATTTTCAAATTCCTGAATTTTGACCAAAACCTCCACAGTATTCAATAAAATATCTTTAACAAGGACGATATCAAAGGCTTATAAAAGTAATTTTTACAAACATGATTTGAAAATTACCTTATTGTTTTTTATAAACACACGTCCCATTTCTCTATGTTTTTGTTCCTTTTAAAGAGAGATTGCTGTGTATATAACATTTATGTTAGCAAATAGAATAAATAGAACATAAAATTCTAAATATAGAATGGTCAAAATCTTATTACAAGTTATTTTAAATGGAATTAGCTCAGTGTATACTTTTAAAGCCATCCACATGATATTTTGAAACGTTATCCCTTATATATAATAGTATCTGATATATAGGGATTCTCAGCAAAGCCACCCTGGGACATAAGCTGATGGTCTGGGTTTCCACAACTGCCCGTAACACTAAGATTCATAACCTCTGTGTAGAGAAATACAGAAAGAGTTTGTTTGTTTGTTTGTTTGTTTGTTTTGTTGTTCTTGGGTAAATTATCATAGAGGAGTTTTTTACCCATATATTGTGGATCTCTCGCTCCAATCCATCACAACATAATAGAATGGAGATGTTCAGCCTCCTGGGCACTTTTCCCTCTTTGCTTTTTCAATATCTTCCTGTCATAGGGTTATTGGTGATCTGGAAACTATTACGTCTTCCATCATTCGTTCTCCATGACAGACCCACACTTGCTTCTATAGATCGGCTATTAATTTACTCCATTTCACAAATACCTGAATCTACAACTTATGAGCCAGACCAGTTCCATGAGAGGTAGTTATAGGACCCGAACCCTGGTGTGTGTGTGTGTGTGTGTGTGTGTGTGTGTGTGTGTGTACAAGATAGACATATACATAGGAGACATCACTATCCCCCAATTTATACACATGATGAGAAGCTGAGGCATCTTTGGCTGGAGGCATTTAGGAATTACCATGCATTAAGATGGCATCTTATAGCTATCTAATTAAAAATACCATTCATAAGAAAATTAGAGAGGAAAAATATTGAAAATGGAAAGTTTTTCAACTTTTTTTTCTGTAGCATATTCTGATGTTCTTGGCTTATAATATTAATAGTTAAAGCAGTATACTTTGTTTTCAGTGCTAGGGATTGAACACTGGGCCTTGTTCATGCCAAGCAAGCATTCTACCACTGAGCCACAAACCCAGCCATAAGCAGTACAATATTTAAGAATATCCCTAGGAAAGGAATCTCTAGGAAAAAAAATATATATATATGTATATATACATGTATATATATATATGTATATATGAAATATTGAATACTCACTTGAACTAATTAATACACTATTTTGGTAAAATATGAATATGTGAATTGAGGCAAGTCTTCTGTTTAAAATAATTCTTTATAAAATTTGTAAATATCTTTCTAATTGCCTCTAATTTTAATCATAAAATTTATATGGCTTCTCTTTAATTTATCCCCTCACCTTCTAAAAACCTTGGTTTATTTTCAAATATTTAATAAATAAGTGTTTCCTTCCTTCTGGAAATATTTATGTACACACACACGTACACATACACATACACACAGCAAGATTTCTTATAATAACTTTACTTTTATATTTCTCCTCATTCTTTAACATTGTCTCACCAGACCTAGGTATCACTTGTAATAATCAAAATGATTATATATTACTCCCAAAGCAAATAGTATCATATATAATAAAGCCATCTTTATCAAAACAATGAAAATGTTAATCATAAAAATGTAGCATGTAGACACTAGAACTCATTGTGCTTTAGTTTTTTTCTTTTTATCTTCAATTTGTTGGTTTAATTTTGTCATCTTCCTAAATCAGGTGAGTGTTTGAGCCTTTGTTATAGTACAGTCAGTACTGAAATAATATTAAAAAGTCTGTAGTAAACTTTTTCTGTTTGGTCAGTGATCTCTTTTTTAATCCTTTTCCAAAGGCATGCACAAAGAGTCTGATTAGATGAGCTACTACAGTTTGTATTTTGTTATTTTATTTGTAAAGTATCTTTATTCTTATAATGTCATAAGTAGTTATAAAATAAATATCAATAATATTTTAGGAAAGATTTTGAAAGAAAAGGCTACAAAAAAGTTTTACATGGTCCATTTTGAAAAGATCAGGAACCATTTAAGTCTCAATGAAAGCAATATCCACATGTTCCTTTGCCCAACATTTCTATGAAGTCAGAAACACTGATTTTTAAACAATAAAGTGAAAATAATGGTAATGGAAAAGTAAAATAGTAATGATGATGGAATCTTCCAGTGAATTAGTTTTTGAAAAGTAATAATAATGATGTAATCTTCCAGGGAATTAACTTTCAAAGGGAAATGCTTTATAATACGCAATAAATGGTAGCTACTCATGAGTTCATCATTACCCACCTGCCTATTGCTCTAATGAAATACATAAATGATTCAAAATTATAGTCTGTAGATTTTCAAATAAATATCCATTTTTTCTTATCATGAGAACATTTTTGTGTCCTTGAAACAGGTTTTATAATGGTAATAATGTAAAGAGTTACAAATAAGGATGAATCTTCTATGTCACTATCATGAAACTATTAATAGGTGGTCTAATGCAACCTGTTTCTTTGTTGTTTAGGAACTTTTCTGGCTCCGTGTTATCTATTCTCTCAAACCAGGACTTAGCCTAAAAGCAGAAGTATCATATCTATCTTAAAAGAATTAGAATACAGATTTTGTATCAAAACTACTGACAGATCTTGCTTTGAATGATGGACTTGGCTTGGTCATTCAGTTACGAAAGCTGCTAGGAAGAAGTGCTTCAAGTGGAATTCCCTGTTTGTCCTAGAAATAGCAGAAGTTCTGATAAAACATTGATAATGTGCCCTTGGCTATCTGAACTGCTCTGCCGCTAGACACTGGCAGCCTGGACAGTGCATGAGCTCTCACTTTGAATATTGGCTTTGAATTTATTCCTCTTCCCCCCTCATATTTCCAACATACCTGATGAGCATTGTGCCTTATTGGTGAGAATGGATCCTGGAATAAATACGATTTGAGATTGTCCAAAGGTTATCATTTGAAGATTCCAAAATCTTATTACAAACGAAGGAGAGAGCAAGAGGGAAGGAAAGAGCTAGGCTACATTATGCTTACATTTAAAATAAAAGCTCATGTGGCCTTAATTGGAAAAGTATGGCACGGTCACAAGGCTATAACACAAGATTATAACACAAGTGCATATCACATACTAAGAAGAGGAGACTTTAAAAACAAGAGCCACCTCGCCCAGCTGGTTTTATAGAGGTGCCCTTCCTTGCTAACTTACGGCACACCCAGATGAGACAAGATGCAGAGATGGTAACAGTAATTGGCGCGGGCTGGTGTAGTAGGCTCGCCCAGGCTACTCACAAGCAGTACCAGCTCATGCTCAGTGCCCGAGTCCTGTTCCTTGGGTAAAACTCTTCCTATGGATGTGATGCTGAATTCCTAGGGAATGGAAGTCTCATGTTATGCACATGAGGCTGGTAACATAATGGAGAGGAAAAGAAATATACATGGTTTTGAGGAGTAAGAAACTCCATGCACTAGGAATTTGTTAATTTACACATTGGCAAACTGCAAACATAGACATCAAGATGAAAATGAGTCCTGTGGATTTTTACATATAAGTGCAAATTAGGGAAGTGCTACTAGTTCTGTCATGTAAGAGGGCGAAACATATGGCATTCAACTCTCTACTACATAAGGGGGAAGAAATAGAATATTTTTTCTTCTGACACTAGTTTCTTCCTTCCTCTTGGGAAGAAATAGAATATTTTTTTCTTCTAACATTAGCTTCTGCCTTCCTCTTTAACATTTTCTTTTGTAATAAGCAGGCACTTAATTTTAAGCTAGTTGTAGCCATTATTCTCAATATAAGTTTTATAATGTAAATTTCAAGAGTTGGTCAATTTTTCATATCTCAACATTTGCTTTTTTGTTGTTGTTGTTGTTGTTAAAGAAAATACCAAGAGTTAACAATTATTTTCTTTTGTGACAAGGCATAGGATATGTTTTTATGATTTTGTGAGTGAAGGGAGATATTTAATATTTCTGATAAAAATGTTCCTTAGAAATGAGAAAGATAGCCAGGTATGGTGGTGCACACTTGTAATCCCAGTACTTGGGATGCTGAGACCAGAGGATCCTGGTTTGTGGCCAGCCTCAGTTATTTAGTGAGGCCTTCCACAGCTTAGTGAAACCCTGTTTAAAAATAAAAAAATAAAAATAGGACTGGGGGTATAGCTCAGAGGTAGAACACCCCTGGGTTGGGTTCAATCCCCAGTACTGCCAAAAAAAAAGAAATGAGAAAGATATGATATTAACCTTTGATGACTACTTCTATTTGATATTAGATGGAGAAAAGATTATGAGGAGAAATATTGCTTTTGTAAGAATTAGTGCCCCTATTTGGAAAGCTGGGAAATTTTTTACTTTACTCACTAGTTCCCCTTTATACACTTAACCAATGATTTGATAAATATTGCTCAGTGCCTACCATGTTCAACAGTACTAAAGGCTGAAGAAAAAGGAGTGAAAAATGAAAATCATTCTGTCTGAAGACAGATTTAAATGCCTAATCGCAAATTAAGTGCTTATAATTGCTAGACATGTTATAAAAAGGAAGAGCAGGGTAAAGAATATAACAGAGGGTCAGAGAAAGCTTGCTTCAACTGTTTGAACAGAACACTGACAGATACACAGGAATGATCTGAACAAGGTTGGGAGGCGAACAGAGCAAAACTCTCCAGGCAGAGGTCACAGCATGTCCAGGGCTCTCAGGTTGGGAGGACTTGGGACTTTTACAGAAATAAAAGAAGAACCATGTAATCAAAAAGCAGAATAAAGAATAGGAATGTCCTAGGAGACGATGAAGAGTTTAGAATCATCAGATTTTTAGTTTCTATTATTTAGTACGAAAAGGAGTCACTGGAAGATTTTAAATATATTATAAGCAGTAAGTTTAAAGCTAGAAAGTGTCTTAGGGATGCAAAGTGTTAATTTCAAGGCTAAAATAGCAGAGATCTTTAGACAGTGAAATGTTGGAAATATTTGTCTAAATTCCTCAGAAAAATTTTTAGTGGAGACTTAAGGGTTCTAGCATCCTGTCCTGGACAGGTAAGTTATATAGGGAAGAGGGATGGAAATAGACAGTACTATATATATGAGAAGACTCTCATAATAATTTTAGGTAATTGTTGTATCAAAAGTGATGAAGAGATCAATAATTCTCTTCATTAAATTAAAATGTTATACATATTTTATAATATAATGATATAATGACTTAAAAAGGATTGCAGTTGGGTGTCATGGTACATGCTTGTAATCCCAGTACTTGGGAGACTGGAACACAAGGATCACAAGTTCAAGACCAGCCTTAGCAACTTAGCAAGGCCATTTAAAAACAAAAAAGTAAAATGGTTTTGGGGTATATCTCAGAGGTAGAATGCCCTTGAATTCAATCCCTAGTACCAAATTTATATATTGCCACCAAGAGGCAAGTGGCACTGTTGTGTCTTACTTGGGGACTTGAGAGTGCTAGTTCTGAATCCTGACTTTGAGTTTAAATTATGGCTCCGTACGTAATGCATTTGGGACCTTGGCAAAAGGACTTAGTCTCCCTGTTCAAAGACAGATAGATACTTTATAAGAATTAAAGTAACTAAGCTGGGCATAGTGATACAAATCTGTTATCACACTACTTGGGAGGCTGAAACAAGAGTACTGCAAGTTCAAGTGAGCCTCAGCACTTACTGAGACCCTCAGCAATTTATCGAGACCCTATTTCAAAAAAAAATCAAATTAAATAATGAAGTAAATTAATAAAGTAATTAAGAAGTATGCTTACTGTATTTATTGGCATATAATAAGCACATGATAAATATTAACTAGTATAGGTCATGTTATTATAAAAGTCTAACTAAAGAATTAAACATGTAGAGATCAACATCTCAGATGAAACAGATCTCATCAATCCCTGATCTTGAACCTCAAATTCCTAATCTTTTTTATTTTATTTTATTTTTTGCAGTACTTGGGATTGAACTCAGGGGCATTCTACCTCTGAGCTATACCCCCAGCCCTATTTTTTATTCTTTATTTTGAAACAGGGTCTCACTAAGTTGTGGAGAGCCTCACTAAGTAGCTGAGGCTAGCCACAAACCCAGATCCTCCGGTCGGTCTCAGCCTTCCAAATGCTGGGATTACAAGCATGTGACACCACGCCTGGCTCTCAAATTCCTAATCTTTTTTTTTTTTTTAATCTGCCATTTATGTGTCCATTGAGAAGTAGACTAGATTACCTAACTATTGATATGGGAATAAAATTTTTACTTTATTTAAAATGATTGAAATTTATCCAGTATTTATATTATGAAGTGAATATAAAATTTTCAAACCTTTTTTTCTTTACCCCACAACACACATACACATGTCCAGACAAAAGGAATTTTACAAAATAAAAATGGCTTGACTTTATTTTATTTGAAGCATAATAAAAAGATTGATTTACATAATAATAGCTGATGTAATACTGAATACAACTGGATCATTTGCTGTTCTTTAAACCTGGCTGTTAGCATGGCATAGTGATACACTCTTGTAATCCCAATACTAAGGAGGCTAAGACAGAAGGATCACAGGTTCACAGCTAGCCTCAGCAACTTAGTGATGCTCTCTGCAAGTTAGTGAGGCTGTGTTTCAAAATAAAGAATAAAATAGGGCTAGGGGTGTAACTCAGAGGTAGAATGCCCCTGGGTTCAATCCCTAGTACCACAAAAACAAAACAAAAACCAGCCAAGATATTCATCAAAAGATGAATGGATTACAAAATTATGGGATATGTACACAATGGAATTTTACTAAGCCATAAAGAAGAACAAAATCGTGTCATTTGCAGGGAAATGGATAGAACTAGAAAACATTATGCAACATGAGATTAGTTAGTCACAAAAGTAAAAAATTGTGAAAGCTAGTGAGAAAGTGGGTCATAGGAGGGACTCTAGATAAAGGAGAAACCTTAGATGAGCAAAGAAGGCCACCTAACTGAAGGTGATGGGAGGGGGAAGAGGGAAGCACCCTAATGCACATGTTGTACATTCACAAACATATCAAAGTCAATCACTAAGCCAAACATGAGGAGGGAAGGGGGAGAGAATTGGGTGGGAGTTGGGGAAGGGTTAAATGAGTGCTGTGTGCATGTATGCCTCTACCAGCTTGTACATCCTTAAGATGTATGATTACAATGCTCCATTAAAAAAAGAAAAGAAAAGCGGGGCATGGTGGCACACCCTTGTAATTTGAGCATTTGGGAGGCTGATACTGGAGGATCTGGGTTCGTGGCCAGCCTCAGCTACGTAGTGAGGTCCTGAGCAACTTAGTGAGACCCTGTTTCAAAATAAAGAATAAAAAGTGGGGCTGGAGATATAGCTCTGAGGTAGAATGCCCCTGAGTTGAATCCCCAGTATCGCAAAAAAAAAAAAAAAGAAAACTTGGCTGAAGAATAGAAGGTTATAGAGAGTAGATAGGAATTCTCACATTTCTTGCCAAGACAAATTTTGATTAATTTGTCATCTATCTGGATCAGTAAAGTCATCTCTATCCTATATGCTACACTCTGCAAGGCAAATATCCTGGGCAGCTCAGACCCATGTCATCCCTGTGTGCACCGCTCCTAAAATTGACTGAGAGGGAGAGCATTGGTTAGAATAACACCACACATGCTGTCCTCATCTTCTATAATCTCTATGACCTCAAGCTTCTGAAGTTAATCTGCATAATTTAATAAAGAACTAGGTTTATTTTTATATTGGTCTCATCACCTAAGTGAAACAGCCACAGCCACAGGTCCCTGAGATATTACTGCTTCAGTCAAATTTTCCTCCTGTCTCCTTCCTCAGCCTGTCACTTTTATTTGAAACTTCCAAATTCATGCTCCTACTGTTTCCCACATTTAAAACTTGTGACTCACCCTTGCCTCTCGCTCTCTTATAAAATTTTCCTATATTTTAGTATCAAGTTACCTTCTATTAAAACATTCCCTACCACTACATCCCATATAATGTCTTCAGCCTCTGAATTCTCAAAGAAATATCTCCCCATTTTCTAATTTAAATTGCACTATTAAGTTAACATATAATGAGTAGGTTGTTTCTTCCCTAAGTCAAACTTAATTTCCTAATGAGCCAGGATTGTTACTTACACTTCTTTGTATTCACAGTAACATCCATCAGAGACTTACTTTACTTTGAAGATTATAGACTGAAAGATCACAGTTTGATTATAAAAACCTAATTGATTGTCAGGCCACTTCTCCATCTTTCCTACTTGAAAACTGCCGAAAGCGAAGCTTACACAGACATGTGAAAAATCACAGGGTTGCTTATTGTTATGTTTGCTTTATACCTGTGTATAACTTCTACATGGACTAGAAAGAAAGGGGAGAAAAAAGTTCTTGCATTTGCATAGTATCTAGCTATGTGAATAAAAAAAAAAAAAAACTATTCCTATAAACCCCCAAAAGAGAGTTTTTCTCATTTTTCATATTTAAAGTGCATGAAGTCAGTAAATTCATAAGTAAACATAGAGTTTGTTCTTTTGAGAGCAGCAACTCAGGGTTTAGTCTACCAAATCATACTACATATGCAAATGTTGTTTGAATGCAATTTAGCTGCATGCTAAGCAGTACAGAAATCTCAAGGGTCAAAGATTTGAAAATGTCTGCAGCATGGAAATCATACAGGCAAATGTTTGATGTACAGATGGGTGTACTAAAATAGGTCACGGTTAGATGGATTCATCTATTTTATTCAATCCCTTATTTGGAATTGTTTATAGGGATTTTTTTTTTTTTTTTTTTAGTATGTGTAACTTTGGTTTCAGTTCTACCATGAATTCAAAATGGTGTTTCAGAGTCAATATTAGTCCAAAATATAGCATATGTTTACTATGTGGACGGTAGGAGCTTTATAGAATTCTCTAGGGAATTGGAATAAATTTCAAAAGAAATTATTTAAATCCAAAGAAAGAACACTCATGTACTAGAGATCTCTCTCTTTTCTCTCTCTCTGATTAGGTGTGTTTTTGAACTTCATAATGTAAATTTTTCTGGAGTTATATTATTTTTGCTTATCTGAAGAAGATAGTTGGGTTCACTCCATTACAAATGTTTGTGAATTGCTATTAGTTTAAATTCTGAATTATGATAGATTTTTTTCACTTAAGTATTTTCATTTTTTAAATGTAACTAATTATGTAGCTCAATGAAATACCATTATAGTCAGACATACATTTTGAAATTCATATTAAATATAAAAAATAACTACATAGAATACAGTATATATGTTTAATAAATTTATTATAAGAAACCAGTAATGCTTAAAGTTTCTAATATTTTAATATTGAAAAAATTTATTATTTTATTTCATCATTCATTAAGTATTCCTTAAGTACTACACATTATGGTGGGACTATAATAATAAATAGGATATATTTGATCCCTACACTGGGGAAGGAACAACCTAGAAACAGGAAGGGAGTTTACAAAGATGAAAACAAAAGAAATATGAGAGCTGACTCAAGGGTTGAGGGATTATAATGTCAAGTGTTTAACTTCATAAGCATTCTCTGTGAAATAATTGCCTATTATGGAACCCTCTATTCATTAAATTCTGTGCCATAAGCTTCTTTTCTTTTTTCTTATATATACTTTTATTGGTGGATTGTATTCTCACATCATAATGCATTTCATAGTGATAGTGGCATACATGCACAAAGCACTTGGTGAGGCCCCCCACCCCTCCCCTCACCCATACATGGTACTAAGATTGAAGTTGGTATTTTCACATATGTACATAAAGTTAGTAGAACCATTTCTTCATTAATTCTCCCTCTCACTCCCTCTACCCTCCCCTAACATTTTCCTAGAATTTCATGTTGATAAAGCATTCCCAAAACTTCCAAAGTTCCTTAGTAACTAAGAGTCTACAAATAGAAAAAGACGTGTTCCCTGGTCTCTTGCTCAGTTAAGCACTGGACTCTTTAATACATTTGTATACGTAGTTTAAGCAAGCCCTGAAATGTACCACAAAAATACCATTACATATTTTAACTCAAAACTTTTAAAAACAACAACAAAAACATTATTTAAATGACCATGCTGAATTATGGAATAGTCTCATTCTTCTGAGGAAACTAACTATATAAATACATATGTGAGTTATGACAGAACTTTGAATTGGCTTCACTGATAGGACTTTATAAGATAAAACCAGATTATTTTTAATAAGTGTCATTTTTATCTACAGAATGAGTGTGTTCTATCGGTTATATTAATATTTGCCATTGACTATATTTTATGTATTATATGTATGTATATATCCTGTATCTTATCACTGAAAATAATTAAAATAAATATTTATAGTCATAAATCAGACAAATCTGAATGTTGACTTTATATGATCATAAAATTAAAAACAATGTGATTTTATATGAACATTTTAATTGACATTTTACAAAAAAATATAATTAGAATCAGTATGCCCGCAACAGTTGCTCATATATGCTATTTGTAATGTACAATTTAGAGGAAATTGTAGCCAAAAACAATTTATGCATGCTTTATCCTTCCTTCCTTCCCTTTCTATTTTGTATTTAATTTTTGTGTTTGTAGTACTGGAGATTAAACCCAAGGACATTCTACTTCTGAGCTACACCCCCATCCCTATTTTATATTTCATTTAGAAAAAGGGTCTCTCTAAACTCCTGAGCACCTCACTAAGTTTCTGAGGCTGGACTCAGACCTGTGATCCTCCTGTCTAGTCTCACAAGTACTGGGCTTACAAGGGCCACCTTGCCCCGGTTCTAGTTTTTTTGTTTTGTTTTTTTGTTGTTGTTTTGTTTTTCTATGAATTTAACAGTAAGCCAATATGCTGGGAGGAGTTATCGGAGCAACAGCAATAGTCATTCCAGGCTTATGCATTCTACCATTCGTTGTACGCCTTGTGATCAATGCCTTTGTTAGTATATGAGCAGATTTACATGGAATAAAACTGCAAGCACTGCCTCCCGCAGGGCCTAGTAGTCAATGACGAGTTCGATTTTCTCAGGGCAATATCAACCTAAGACAGGACTCATCGAGACCCCATGATGGGTAAGATTATACACCTGGTAGGAAATGACCTAAGACAGGCACAGTCCTTCTTGTGTTTTAAAATAAAAACGGGGGAGTTGTGTGAGCCCAGCTGGGCCCTTTCCCTGCTGGCAGTTGCTATCTGCATATATGACTAATTATACTGATTTTTCTGCTATGCCTACTTTGGCGTCTCGAAATCTGGTGATTGCTCCTAGGATGCATAGATGAAAGACCCTCCTACTTCTTAGAAAGTAAATATATGACTCTAAAGGTTTATGGTTTTATCACTCTAGAAAGTTTGCTTGACCAGGCTATGTTAGGAATGTGGGCTATATGTGGAAAACGAAGAAGTGGTGCTAATTGTGCTCTGTCAATAATTGATATGTCATAAATGTATACGTAACCCAGTTGTACTCAAGAAATGTATAAAAAACCTGAGCTGAATAATAAAATTTTTTTAAAAAGTAAGCCAATAATTCTAAAAGTACCTGCTAATTTATAGTTGATTCTTTTTATTATTTCATCTGATTGTTTTCACTGAGAATAATTAAAGGGAAAACTTAGAAGATTTAAATGTAAAACATTTGATTTTAGTTGATTGAGGTATAAATTACATGAAAGATCAGGATTGGAAAGATAGAGATCAAAGAATAAGAAATATCAAAATGTCAAAGCAGCTAAGTCTTAGGGTAATGAAGGAATAGAAAGTAGCCTGGTATGGACAGTGGCTTAGGTACAAAGAAAAGCAGGAATGTTACTTAAGAAAGGCAAAAGAAAGTCATATTCTTCATGGCCATTATGGCCCTAATAAACAGCCTAGAATTTATTGCACGCACAATTTTAAATAATTGAGGATTTGGGAGGATAGGAAGTATGTGTGTGTGTGTGTGTGTGTGTGTGTGTGTGTGTGTCTGTGTGTGTGTGTGTTGCTGGGAATTGAACCCAGAAGCATTCTATCTCTGAACTATACTCCCACCCCTTTTTAATTTTTTGTTGTTTGTTTGCTTTTGTTTTGAAACAGGATTTCACTAGGTTGCTGAAAATCTCACTGAATTGCTGAGGCTGGCCTCGGATCTGTGATCCTCCTGTCTCAGCCTCTAATCTCAGCCTCTGGGATTATAGGTGTGTGCCACCATGCCTGGCTCTGAGTCACATTTTTATGACATGACTCTGTGTGTTGTTAGCTCTGTGTGTTAGCTCTTCTTTGCCCATGCAAAGAAGAGCTAGAGGAAAACTATAGATATAGTGGGTTATAGATCTAAAAATTGGCAGGGAGAATGAAGATTTGCTTACATGTTTAGGACGTTTTGTATACATACTTCAAATAGATCTTGGTAAAGGGTAAGTTTTGATTGATGTGTACATGAAGGAATCACAGCCATAGATGCTTCTATTGTTTCCAGAAATATAGAAATATGAGGATCAAATATGTACAGGTGAAAATCCAGACCTACATTTGACCATGTTAGCTTTGAAAGGAATGCTAGACATTTCATTCCAAAAGTTAAATAGGCATGTGGATGGTTTGGTTTAGGACTCAGGGAAGTATGATAGTATGTATCACTAAGTGGTATTTAAATGCATAAAATGTAATAGACAAGAGAACAGACCTTAAGGCTGAACTCTGAGACTCTCCAACAGAGGTTCGGTGGAGGAGGAAAAGAAAGAGAAAAAGCTAAAACCACATCTGAGGTGGTCAAATATAAAGAAATGTCAAAATCTTTTTTTTTTTTTTTTTTCAGAACTGGTGATTGAACCCAGGGACATTCTACCTCCAAGCTATACCCCCAGTCCTATTTTTTTATTTTTTTATCTTGAAACAGGGTCTCACTAAGTTGTGGAGTCCCTCACTAAGTAGCTGAGGCTGGCCACGAACCCAGATCCTCTGGTCTCAGCCTTCCAAGTACTGGGATTACAAGCATGCGCCACCACACCTGGCTTGAAATGTCAAAATCTTAAAGGCAGAAAAGTCCTAGAATGATGAAGGATTGAAAGTGGATTAGTACAGAAAGTAGCTTGCGGAGAGAGCACAGGTTCCAAAAGCCAACTGAGTGTTTCTGGCAGGAAGAGGTAGTCAAATTTGTCCAGATACTGGATAAAAGTTGATGATGCCCATTGGAAGTATAACCAGTGGTGAGGATTCAGATGAGGAAGACATAACTACACCAGTGCATGTCGAAGAATAGATTGTGAGTGGACTGGAGATAGAAACTCAGACAATTTTACTTGAAAGGTTTTCTGGTAAGAATTGTGTGGAAATGCTCCTTGGCCTGTTTTAAGACTGGATGAATCAGAGCACAATTGTGGGAATCATTCTGTAGGGAGAAATAGTTGAGTGAAGGCAAGAGGAGTAGTTGAAGGAGAAATGTTGTCAAAAAGGCTAGAGAAAACTTCAAAAAATGTAATTTTTTTATAGGAACAAAGTAAAATGAAATTAATCAATT
Organism: Graphiurus murinus; assembly: GCA_004027655.1. Classification (NCBI taxonomy): domain Eukaryota; kingdom Metazoa; phylum Chordata; class Mammalia; order Rodentia; family Gliridae; genus Graphiurus; species Graphiurus murinus. Next base: position 176,193 of record PVLC010000073.1, read on the forward strand.
AAGTATTTTTGCTTTCGTTGTTTGCTTCTGGATAGTTTTATTCTGTGTAGAAGAAGGCCCAGAGGTTCCGATGCAAACCATATGGTTAGAATTTTACTTCTCCCACTGGTGTGCTCTGGGGCTTGTCTGTTCACCTAACTGTTTTATAGACTTGTGATAATGCAGGAAATTGTGTCATACAGTAGACACTCTAGTTAGCACTGGATTTGTAATTGCCTTATTGGTAGTATTTCCTGAGTTTACTATCCGTGTTCTTGTATTTGCTTAATTTGACCTGGTTGCTTAGAAATATTAAGAGTCTTCCAAGAAAACTACCAAATTGTATAAACAGAATGATTTTCATAACATTTTAGTTTGATCAATAGAAGTAAAGTTTTTCTTCGCCTTATGATCAGATGAAATCTTACATTGGTATAATCTGTCGGGTCTTTTAAGTGATAGTTTATAATATTCAACAAGGTCCCATATTACCTGTACCTAAAAATTTATGACCATAACAATTGGCAGCTACGAAAAATCAGCAAAAGCTACAACACTTTGATTAGGCACTCCTTCAGGATAAGTGCTGCTCCATGAAGCAAGAAAATAGATAAACTGATCATGGCCACATTTAGAGTTTGCTTAGTGCACTGGTCAACTATTTCTCTCTACCTAAGTAATTTTCAGTATTCCTTTTAATAAATTTTGGAGATTCTTTAATGTACCAATTTGACAATAGACTATTTTTCAAATAATATTTATGATATGATACTTGTCTATTTTTATTTATTGTTTATTGTTCATTTTGTTTATTTTATTATTATTTAACATTTAAGTTTTAGTTGTAACCTATCATGTGCTAATTCTGTAGCACATGGAATAGAGTACCAAACGTGACATCATCATGTAATCTTGGACTTGAATTCATTCAGTCTTCTTTCAGGACCAACTGTGAGTCAGGATCAGTCTTCCAGGTACTGAGCTAAGCAAGTCCATTCATCTCAGCAAATTACTCTTTGGATTAGGAAGATAAAAAGTTGAACATAAAGTGAAATTAAGTTCTATGAATTACAAATAAAACAAAAAATAGAAGATGAAAGTGGAATTCTGCTTTTAACAGAGCTATAAAGAGAGAACTCTGTGACAGCATAATGCTAAGATACAGATATAATCAAGTGAGTAATAACTGGTACCTGAGGAAAGGTATTTGAGGAAGAGAAAATAGCCAATGCCTTGTTCAGGGAACAGCAAAGAGGAGGTCCCTTCATCATCCTAGACATCTCATTTCTGTTAATGTAGCTTACTTTGACTATAACATCTTTTTTTTTTCTCAAAACTTCCTTCAAAACTAAACTACTAACTAAATTTCTTACAATAGGCTTTCTGTGTGTCCTTGTTAAATGCTTCCTCTGTTCTTATACAAGTATATTTTGAATCCATGAAGTGCAGAAATTACTTCTACTCTAGTTATTGCATCCATCTCTGCAGCATATCAAAATTGTTTTTGATTCTATTCTGATTATGATTATGTTATTCCCTTTTATGTCCATATTTTATACAAATATTATAGTATATCATTGGTAAAGTACAATGTCTGAAAGCATCTCATGATTAGCACATTTTTTTCAGTGTGTTTGTATGTATAACTGCATGGTAATTATACTGGCATATTCAACATAAAGCCTAATCTATTGATTATTTCATGGTAAAATATGACTACATATAATAAATTTTCAATTAACTTCAGATTTATGCAAGCATTTTTAAGATCTACCTTGGGATCTGCCTTCTAATTAACCCTAATCTGAAAGCAATATAGTCACACCAAAGATATAACCCAGTGTACTGATGACTAACATGGATCTTGGAGCTAGAATGCCAGTATTTGATTTTGACAACTTAAATTGGCAGAGAGAGCATAATTTCTCTATCTGTAAGATACAGACAATAAAAGTGCAAACTGGATAGTGTTATTAAGATTAAATTAAATAATTTTGTAAGGCTTTTTAAAAAATCATGACATAAAAATGACACAAATAATAAATGTTTTTACTCAGAAAACTAAAAATAATTCAGTACTTGATTCAGTATCATAAGTGATAATGTTTTATATTAAATTCAGAAAATCTACAATATTTGAAAATAAAGGCTCTTGTTTTGTTTTGTACATTTGTTTTTATTCTGCAAATGATGTTAAAATTAGAAATGTAACACTGATTATTAGTGAGCCCAGGCTATTTGACTAAACATCAAAAGTAGTTTCAGGAATTATTTTCACTGGTTTTTTTTTCTATAACAAAAAGAACTGTGGTGATGTCTACAGTATGAACTAAAAACTTAAACTCATTTGTTTCTTTATTATGAATTATTTTATTATGTGAAAATATCTTTTTTAGTTGTTATACACAAATATTTGCTCTTTATGAAAGTACAGTGAATATATCCAACATGCTGCCTTCTATAAAATGTTTAAATAATCTTCATTGTTCTTAGAACATATATTAGTGACAGTGACAACAGAATCACAGAGATGCCCTTGACAAGAAAGAGTGATTGTCCCTGGATTCCTGTATTGAATGTAGGCAAGGTTATAATGTGCGGTTATTGGTGATCTTGACCATCTTAAAATTTCTAGATTCAATTTCTTCAATGTTATAATGAAAGAGCTGGTCTTCTTAGTTTCTGAGGTTCCTTTCAACTCAAGATAGAAAACACCTAGGAGAGAATGATACTAAATCTACTTAAGTTATTCAACAATAATAAATTATGTCATGCCTAAAATTACAAACATGAACTATATAACTTTGCTATTCTTGAATATACTACTTAAAACTGAGAAGGATAGCCTCTGACTAATTCTATTTTGTAATAATAAAGTTGATAATTAGGCCCTGATGGTTAGGTATATACTCCTCAGCTCTAGATTACCACATACTTTGCAAGTTAAAGTCAATTAATTTGATATAGTATGTTTCAGTTATATTACCTGTATTGTGAATTATCAGATGTAGAACAACTGATTGTGTTCTCTTAGCAAATAATTGCATTGTATTTTTTTTTAATATTTCTTAAACTTTGAAGAGTCATCAGATTGTGTTTTCAAACTGAATATTACATAAACTTCTAATTGCTGCTATAAAATTTTATATAAATTTAGTATCCTAAAGCAACACAAATTTATCATCATATAGTTTTGGAGGTCAGAAGTTCAAAAGGAGTCTCATTAGGCTAAAATCAATTTACCTGATTTCTTCTAACAGACTAAAGGGGAGAATTCATTTCCTTCCCATTTTCAGCTTCTGCAGGTGTCTCCTGTTCTTTGGCATGGGGTCCTCTCTTATCTTCAAAGTCATCAATGGCCAGTCAAGTCTTTCTCAGACTGCATCAATCTGGCACTGATTCTTTTGCTTCCTTCTACCATTTTTGAAGATGCTTGTGATTCAATTGGACATAACCAGATAATCCAAGATAATATTCTAGCATTTGACTAACAACCTTAATTCTATCTGCAATCTTATTTCTCCCATGCTATGCAATGTTACATATTCAAGGATACAAGGATGAGGATTTGGACATCTATGGGAGACCATTATTCTCTCTGCCACACGTCTTTTTAAGGATATCCATTAAGAATTCAAGGACAAGCCGGGTGTGGTGGTGCACACTTTAATCTCAGTACTTGGGAGGCT
>PVLC010000073.1:179960-247234 GCA_004027655.1 Graphiurus murinus
AAAAAAAAAAAAAAAAAAGAAGAAGAAGAAGAATTCAAGGACACAAATCCTATTATGGTGGTTTACATAGCAAAGTTTTCGTATTTTACTCATAACTGTAAGTCTGGAGATGGGCAATCTGGCATATTTTCCACTTTGTTATCAATATGTTCAGAATGTTATCTCTCTCTACCCCCCTTGGGAGTGTGCCACTTTCACCTCTATCTAACATGTCCATGTTCTTAGCAGGAAGAAGAGCCAAAACGAAATAGAGTTGTGCTATTTAAAAGTTTTTCCTAGCCACCCTACTTAGTGACCTCTGCTTTATACTTTATTGGCTATAGCTCACATGGAGATATGTAGCTTCAAAGCAGCCAGAAGAGCTTAGTATTTTTTATAGGCTCCTTGTTGCTCAGAGGAAAAAAAAAAAAAATCAACATTACTTCAGTGAGAAAGACAGGATGTTGGGTAGACAACATCTGCCTGTTCCTTAATTTATACTCACAACAGAAAAATCTCATGGAGGGACGTTAGAAAACATGATATCTAAAATATAATATGCTTATTAAATAGTTTCAACACTGAAATACCCCCAAGGTCTATTATTTTCCTATTTGGTGTACCATCTGTATTAAATCAAGTCTTTTTTTTTTCCTTTTTCTCAAGTGGCAAATTATTATCTAAGAATGTGCTCCATATCTTCTGCTCTAGTGATTCTCAAAATCATAGTGTACATGAAAATCGCTTGGGAATTTAATTGAAATTTTAAACTCCCAGTCTCCACCAAAGATTCTGATTCAGAGGTCTCCGGGGGATCTGCATTTTAACAAGCACCCTAGGTATTTCTGATGCAGGTGGGCCACAAACACTGATGCTGTTTAAAAAGTCCCCAGCAAGCACACCTGTACTCAATTTAACATGAATTTATTGAGTGCCTGCTATTTAATTTGTACTAGATATCGTGAAGGGGAAAAAACAAAACACAAAAAACCTGATCCTTCTTCTTAAGGAGTTTTCAGTGAGGTGGTGCAGAGTCCCACTTTCACTAATTTAATGTGAGAAGAACCCTGAGAGGAGAAAATAGCAGAATGGAATTTTTTTCTTAGCATCTGCCACTATTAATTCTTGCATGCATATTTTGTGATTGTTCAATGCATTACGGCCTTTGCCACTAAATATAAGTACCAAGAAAGCAGAGAAGTATGAAGGCCAAAAAAGCCTACATAAGTCAGGTGTGGTGATGCACATTTGTAATCTCATCACTTGAGAAGCTGAGACAGAAGGGTCACAAGTTTGAGGAAAGCCTCAGCAAGTAATTAGTGAGACTCTCATCAATGTAGTAAGACCCTGGTTCAAAATAAAAATAAAAAATAGGACTAGGGTATAGCTCAGAGGTAGAATGGCTCTGGATTCAATCCCTAATAACACACACACACACACACACACACACACACGCACTACACTACATAAAGGAGAAGGTATTTCTATGGGTTTGGGAGAGTCTCAAGAAGGAAAACTATAGAAAGAAGTTCTCCAGGCTAAAGGACTGATATGAACAAAGTTGAGGATAACATGGAAGCATATGACCAATTAAGAAATATACAGTTATCTTTAATGATGGTTCAAGAGAAATTTTCTTGCTATTTCTTTTCTCTTTTGTTTTAAAAAGAAATCAAGTCTGACATTAGATAAGAGTTAGGAGAAACTATTTAGTTCTGACCATTGTTTGCTTGAATATGAGTAAGATTATTTGTATTTTGAAGACATTGTACAAAACTGTTTAAAGACATTTTTTTCAAAACTGTTTAATCTATTAGTCCATTTTCTCCATAAAAGTTTTACAGATTCAGTAGGCTAAATATTATAAAGCTGTTCTATAGTTTAAACACACACACACACACACACACACACACACACACACACACACATACACACACACACACACACACTCAGAAACCAAAAATTAAAGTCACTTGGTGATGGTGGAGTTCATATTTGTTAATCAATGCTCAACCACATCTTTCTTTTAATTTTTGAAATATGCTGCTATAATCGTATTTATTTAAAACTTAAGGATGTACAGATATCGAGTAGTATGTAGATACAAAAGATCTTTGATTAATTATTTCTTATATTTATGTAAGTAGAAAAGTCAACTTAAAACTTTTCTTGTTATCACTGAAAATTAGGTAGTTCAGCTGTGACATAACAATAGAAGAGCCATGTCTTTTTTAACAAAAAGAATGTCTTTCAATTCTCCTCTCATCTTTTTATTCCATCTCTTCTTTGACATAAAAGACACACTGAGAAATTAGAGTCAGCTTAGTGATAGTAGAAATGATAAAAGGAAAGAGGCCTATGATCTAATAAAGAAAATTAAGGACACTTAATATGTGTGTCTAAGAGAGATGATGACAAATGGGGGTATGATAACTATATATAAATACTTGTGATGGTAAGTTATAAAAGAGAAGGAAGATTGATTTTAGCTAGCCAAGGTCTTTTAATAAGGAATAATGATGTGAAGTTTTAAAAAGATAAAAATTTAAGTATAATGAAAAATGTTTCTGTCATTGAGAACAATTAGAAAGAATATTCTTCCCTGTAGACATGAGCACTAGAGATGATCAAAAACAGACAAGATAAAACCTTTGGGGGATCTAACAGAAAGGGTACTTTATAATGTCCAATTTCCTGATCTGAGCAGGACTTTCTTCTGTAATATATCCTTAAGCACTTGAAAAAATTTAATGATCCATGAAATGGGAATTCTTATTTCAAGAGGTAGGTCATTCCATAGCCTTTGAAAAGATCTGTGGTTGAGGCCAACACTCCCATTACCTTCCTAGGTCCCATATATTTCTAAGTTGACTGTTATTTCCTACCCAAATATCTTTTTTGTTCTCTATTTTCATTTATGTGAATGATTAAAGAAAGGCTATTTTATAAGAGTAAGCAATGTTCTCTTTATTTCCTTCATAGTAGTCCCTATTTTATTATCTATGAATTTCTGTTCTCACCAAAGATTCTTTCTCCAAGTTGAGTAATTATGATATATGGTAGACTATAAGTTCAAATTCTCAGTGATTTGTTGCTAATTGCCTAGTTTGAGATCTCCATAGATTATTACTATAGATATTAGGTTAAGCAGTTCTATTAAATGACTACCAAAATCTCCAAGTTTATTTCTGGATACACACAAACACACACACAGACACAGACACACACACACACCACGGATGTAGGTCTCTATCAAGTGTCTTTATGTTTATGTTTCTTAGATTTTTAACTTCATCCTCATACTGTGTATATCCCATATGGTAACCCTAGAGTAAAAGAGTAATATATATTAAATTATTGCCCTCAGTGCTTTAAAAATATTAATTTCAAAATGATGTATAGTTTAAAATAATTAATAAATAAAGGCTAAGAATTTAGCTTCATGTAAGGATCCAGTGAAAGCAAATGAGAAAAATGAAAATAATGCTAGCAATGAAAACAGTACAAATAGGAGAATCTAAATTTTATTTCAAAGGGAGAAGCCATAGAAAGATGAGATTAATTATCTATTGACAATTGAAATAAAGAGCATCAAAATGAGTCCCAACCATTTAGAAAAACCAAGATAGGCCATATACTTAGTATGGAGACAAATATCTCTGTTTTAATATATAGATATTTTCTTGTATTGAGAGAGTTTTTCAAAATTTTTCTTAAACATTTGATTTTGTCCCTAAGAGAATCTGAAATTTATTGAAATAAATTTGATCATCTCCCCAGATTATAATGAACCCAAAGGTAATCAATTCATATTCTTCTAGTTTTCATAAAGAACTATTATATATGTATGTGTATACTATATATCTATATATGTATACGTGTTTATAGACAGAGAGCAAGACTGTGTGTACATGTATGTTTCTATTACCCTGAACCTCATGATGATGTATAATTACAATGTAATAAAAGTATATTAAATAAAAAGTAAATCAGATTTTATATTTAAATTTCCTTTATGCTTCTAAAATTATCTTGCTCTGGAGATACTACTACTATCAGTCTTCTAAGAATGCTGCATATTTCCTTCAATTTCAGAAATTTAGGGGTTTCAATTATTTTAGAAATCATGGCACAATTGGCCCTTTGCAGAATCTAGTAGTTGAGAAAATAGATGGTTTCAATCTGTTCTAGTACTCAGAGGACTCAGTTCCAAATATTTGTGCATAAACAGCTTCACCATTTGTAATGCCCCTGTTTCCCTTTGGCATCATGTCTTTAGTCTTTAATCAGATAGTTCTGTCTTCAGCTTGGCCTGCTTTCTGTTCATTATTCTGAACTCCCAGAGAGAAACAATTCTGGTGTCTTCTTAGCAAGACTTAACCATCTTCTCATCCATCTCCTCTTCCTCTATCTCCATTTTTCTCTAATTAAAACCAAAAGTAAAGAAAAAAAAAAAAAACAAGGAAAGGAAAAACAATAGCAATTCATCTTTCCTATAGTCAGTGTAAGCTTGGCCAAATTCTTGGCTTTTCTCTACTTTCTACAAGGATCAATGTTAACTCACTTTGTAACTGGGAGTGGCTACACTATTGTTTTTATGTTACTTGAAGGACTATCTTTATGTTATGCCTGTTTTTTATTAATTCTTTAACATTACACAAATTTTAGTGTAATTATTACCTTTAAGATAGACCAATTCCTTTTCTTAAACATTTTAAATAATTGATAAATTTTAACAATTAGAAATGAACTTTAATATAATATTATGCAACACAGTAGTAGTGAAAGAAATATAGTCTTAATTCCAAAGTATAATTTGAATAAAAACAAACATACTGTAGGGCATTATGTTTATCAAACAAGTTAATCAACAATGTACAAAAAGCATCACAAGTTTTGGGTTCTTTGAATATTATTAATCTGCCAACATGGCAGTTACTTGAAATTATCATTCAATTGTTGCAACTATTCCTCAAATCACAGATACAAAAATGTATACTTATTTGACTATGGTGAATGTGCCACAAATAACTCAATGTTTTGCATAATTTTTAACACTCCACATGAAATAACATACGTGTATATACACATACAGCTGCAGACTCTGAGTATTAGTGCAGTACAATTACTGGTTTCAATTCCAAAGCATTGTTACACATCTACTCCTCTTCCTTTGTGCTTTTTTTTTTCTTAAAGACTGCCATTCAAAGATTTATCTTAATAAACCTTGGAAAATCCAATAGCAGCTAAATTTGTGAACATTTTGCTATAAATGCTTTTATGAAAAGAATGTATTATGAAATTAAAGATTCTTATCAGATATTGATAAAAGAGAAACAAATGTCAGTCACCTAATATATTTAATAAAAAGGCACAAATTTTATCTCTGCAGTGGTCATTGATGAAGTTTGTTTTTCTTCAAAGGAAAATATTCAACAATTCTTGCTGCTAGAACTGGTCATGGGGTTTCAAATATTCTTTTTCTTTGATTAGACATGGTAATATTTTCTAAGCTTTGTCTTTGAGAAATTCTGAAATAACTTTTAAGCTCAAAGATAATTATGAGAATTCATTATCTCTTTTCCCTTTTCATTAATCTTTTTATTTGAATAAGAAATATTAATAAGATGATAGCTTCATATATCCTCTCTTAAGGAGACCTTCCTGGGGAAGAAATGTTTGAAGAAATTAGGCAGAACTTAGATCTATATCTTTCTGTTATTACTTTAGCTGTTGGAGAATTCCATACCCCAAAGCTCTCTAGGATTTTAGTCTAAAAGTTTTGTTTATACTTTTCTTTTACTTTTTAGTGACTAAAATGTATTCTAAAATCATTCTCTGTTATTTTTTTTCTTTAGAAGACTTTATTTTAATATGTCCTTTGTAACTTTGGAGAAGTTACTGAAGATATAAATAAGGATTTGCCAATGGGAATCTAAAATACATGTCTTTCAGTATTTGTAAAGAAATGTTATTTTAACCTTTGGAGACATGAGAAATGTCAATATTTCTTACTGAAAATTTAAGTTTCTTGATCATGATCATTCTCTCAAACCATAAGGAACTTTGTATTTCTAGAATATACAGAGGAAAATGTTTGTTACACATTTTCACTGTTCCATTTATGGTTCAGTTACCTTGAGTGCTATTTAATAAAATATGAAAATAAAACCAAAAAATGAAAAAGAAATAGAGGTAAGTGTAGTTTTCCACCTATGTAAACATGAAAGTAAAGGAAAATTTAATCAAATAATTCCTTAAATATTTAAAGATGAAAAATACCTAAAACAGTATTTGAAATTCTAACCCCATGCCTGTTCTAACCATAATTCTGAGATAATATAAATTAGAAATAATTTCATATGTGTGAAGAAAGAAAACTTTGCTTATAGTTTTTAAATTTTCAGAAAAATCTTAAATAGAAAACTGAAAATAAGAGCTGGGGATGTAGCTCAGTGGTAGAGTGCTTGCCTAGCATGCACAAGGCTGTGGGTTCAATTCCCAGAACCAGGAGAGAGAGAGAGAGAGAGAGAGAGAGAGAGAGAGAGAGAGACAGAGAGAGAGAGAGAGAGAGAGAGAGAGAATAAAACAGTTTGGGACAATGGGAATAATTATTTAAGCTGTCTGATACTCTATAGAGATGAAGTATGAGTAAGAATGCATGAGTGAGGTCTGGATTCACATCTTACTAACACTTTTAATTGATGTGAACTTGGTCAACTACATATAGGTTAAAAAAATTCAGTTTCTCCATTTGTAACATGAACATCATTGTACTTATTTTAGGTAACTAGAACAAATTTCAGTCAACAGATAATTTAAAATATGTTTTTCTATTCTTCTATAACAGGAGTTAACTTTAATATACTTCCCAGTTACTCTGGATATTAGGGATTTCATATCAGAAAAATCAGGGATTCACACTACATCTGTTCTTCCAGGATTACGTTTAAGTTATTAATGGCATGGAATCAACCAGATATGTGAGAGATCAGACCTAATCCTTGACACATCTTCTGTGTGATATATACTGTGGTAGAAAGAATTCCCAGAAGACCATCATCTCTGAAAGACAGTATATTTTCATCAGCAAAGTTAAATAGGAACTCAGAAATCTATTTGCTTAGCCAGACTACCTTTTTTTCCTTCCATCAATATTCACAGCTATAGGACTCACAGGACTAAAGGTTTTTGTTTGTTTGTTTGTTTGTTTTCTTTTAATCTTTTACCCTTGTGTTTTAGATTGGGTTCCCTGAAAACAGACACCAAGATGGTGAGTTCAGTGCAAAAAGGAACGTGTCCTTAAGCAATGCTTTCAGGGAATGCATGATTAAGGAAAAAGCAGGTAGGCAGAAGGAAGGAGCAAGTCTTCCAGGTGATTGTAGCTGGTTCTCTGGGATATTCTGGAACTGGGATACAATTTAAGTTTGGTCCAAATTGAGATTATGGAGCTAGGAGTCCCATATTCTTGCCTCAGCTAGTCTTAGCTATGGGTTACCCTTATAATCTTGGAAAGGCAGATCTATTGGGGTTATGCCCAGCTAGAGGGTTAGGAGTATTGTCTGGGCTGAAGAGATTTAGGCAGAATTCTCCAGTCTGTACAATGATATGCTCTTTGATCTGCTCAGATCACTTTGGTTTTTAGAGGGATTTGTTCTACCTGGGAGAAGATTCTCAAAGACTATGGTTGGTCTTGTTCCCTGGGAAATTTCCAAAGAAAGGTTGAGCTCTTCCTGTTTTCATTGTTTTTCTTTGATGATCAGCTCATGAAGGCCACCATTCCAGCTTCTTTCTCCCAAATATACAATGCTCGTGTCTCTTGGTTGTTATGTTAGTCCTAAAACACTTTCATCTGGGTGAGAGTCTTGGAAGTGGCTCAGAACTCTGTTTCTGATTAATCTAGCCTGTCTTTTGCACCTGCATCCTGCCAAATGCAGAGAGTTTGGGGCAGAGGAGGGGGTACTGCCAGATTTGTGACTCCAAGCTGATGGGTTTTCCTCCAGTGCCTGTTCTTTTTAGCTTTGCCTCTGCTCCCTACTTATGGGTTCTTGATAAAGTATGGCGTTTAGTCTTTATTCAATCTAGTGTCAAGATGTCTACAGTATAAAAGCCTAATTTTTTTTTTTCAGTTCTCCCTTGGCTAGGGGCAATTAATGCTATGGAGCACATGAGTAGAAAGTGGCAGGACATAATGTGTTGCAAAAAGGAGGTCAGGGGGGCAGCATCACACTGCAAAACATTATTAGTATTATCCCTCCAAACACCTATAGAGTTGGTTTTAGATTTAAACAACATAATACACTTAAAGTGCTGTTTCGCTGATAATAGTAATTGCAATATTAATTTCCACTTAAAAATATGACACCAAATGAAAAAAAATGACATAATAACTTTTTCCTATTCCATGGTCATGATATATGTTAAGTTAAAATAAAGACATGATAGCAAAAGAGGATACACTATTAACAATAGAAGTATTTTTTAGACTACAGTATTTTAAAAGACATTGTAAATGTAAAATGAATGCATTTAGTGAAATTTTCTGAAATAAAAATCCCCAAATTTCATTAATAAATTAAAGAATAGTCATGGTATACATAAGAAAAGCAAGAACTTCCATGATAAGTATAAATAGGATCATATGAGAAATACATGTGGATCTCAATTGATTCAATCAATATTATAGTGATGTACATTTTCTGATAAATCATCACTAAATGACTACACATGGATTTTCTTTTTGTAAGATTGCCATGAATTAGATGTTACAATATGAAAAATTATACAAGTCACTTTATATTTCATTATTAATTGGGTGTTTCTCCAGCAGTCAAGCCAGGCTCATTTGTTGGAATGGAATGCCAGTGCTTAATGTATCTAATAATGTCTTCTAAAGGATGAAATTACTCGCAAGGGAGAGTCTGAAGAATAAGATCAATGAACTTATATTAGTGTAAATTATCACTGATTAATGAATGCAACATTGGGAATAGAAGTTTACTTAGAATTTACACTTACTGCCAGTTTTGCAAGTTTAAGTAGGATAAGTATGCCAAGTATTAAAAAAAATAAATTATAATGATCTGATACTTATAGCTGATAAATTATAGTTAAATTAAAAATTAAGGAATTAATCTATATGATATGTGAGATAAGAAATATTAAGTTAAATTACATTTGATTAGGGAATAAAAAAGAGCTTTCTAATATAGTTTTCCCAACATATAATCTGCCTCCAAATTGAGGCTGAATTTACCATTTGGGAGCTAAAACTAACAGCTTAAAAAAGTTTGTTAAGTATTCAAATATGCCTAAATTCTATTCTTCAATTAGCTCTGCTGAGGGAAGTGAATCAATATAAAAACACTTATTTCAATATTATTTAATTTAAAACTTATTAAATGGAGAAATGAGTGAATGATATATTTGTTGCTACTTTCTATTTTCTTGAAAACATAATAATTGGGTCACATGAAAGAACAGTCTCTTGACTAGGAATTCCACTTGTGGAAAACAATATTGGCTATCTCATTCTTGTTCTGTTCTGATATTCATAGGGATAGTTGATCCCGATGATGGAAGGTAGGGAACTTACAATGAAAGTGTTCAAGTTTGGTGGTGTCAAAGCAGACAACTACCCTATATGTGATAAATATGGCCCTGCTTCTGTGGCTCTCTTAGGATGATGGGAATTCCATCCTCAATGGGTAGTATTCAGAGGGAATAACTAATGGATCAAGTGTTGTATGCTTAGGAACCTGGGTGCAGCTTAGAGTAACACATTTTTCTGTGGTGATTGTATTACTAATGGGAAATGTATAAATGTTATACTGGTTTACAAAAAAAGAAGATAATTTTCCAATTAACACAAAAATATCAATTCAAATTTTTTTCAATTGTAAGTGCACTAAGTATCAGCATAACATACAAAATTAAGAACTAAAGATAGTAGGTTAAATTCTTATTTTTAAATAAAATCTATATCCCATTTGAAGATTATGCAGTCTTCCAAAAGCATATCTCATCCTATAAAACTATAATGGACTTAATATTTAAAATAAAATGAGTAAATATAATAGGGTTATATGATAAAAATGTACAACTTTGAAATGAATTTTAATTCATGTCTTTTTGAAACTGAAGAAAAAGTTTTCCCATATCCACATATTCACAAGTTATCATATGATTTCTACTTCAGTCAATATTGTTGACATAGTTTTTTAGGGAAATCATATAAGTGAAAAAATACAGTACCAATAAAATAATCCAGAAGTACTTAATAGATTTATTAAGTATTAATATAAATTAGGAAGATATGGATATTTACATAAATATAATAAAGACCTATATAGTACTCTGACTTTAATTATTTTGGAAGGATACTATGAGGAGTGTTATATACTAAGGTGATACATGTACAACCATGTTTATGGAAGTATAATTCCCAGTAGCTAAATCATGGAGCCAACCCAGTTGTCTCTCAATAGATGAATGGATAAAGAAAATGTGGTATATGCACACAATGGAATTCTTTTTACTCATAAAGAAAAACAAATTTATGTCATTTTCAAGAAAATGGATTGAATTAGAGAATATTATGCAAAGTGAGATCATCCACTCTCAGAAGGTCAAGGGCTCTAAGTTTTCTCTCATATGTGGAAGCTAGAGAAAAATAGGAAACATAGGGGACATTAAATAATTTGTAGAGAGATCTGTAGAGTAGTTGAAGGTGATTGAGGGTGGGAGTTTGGAGGGGAAGAGGGAGGATTGAAGAAAGAAACAGTTCAAATAGTACTATGGCAATATGTGAAGGCATTAGTACCAATTTCAATAACATGTTTGGGGAGGGAAGAAAGAGGAGCAGGATGTAATATAGAGGGAAATATACCAAAAACTGTATGCATATATATTTTTATCTCATTGAGGCTTACTATGATGTATAATTGCAATGCACTAATAAAATAGTTAATAGGAGATTGAGAAGAGTGAGAGGAAGAGCGAGAGCAAAGGAAGCTGGATGGAGTGGCACAGACTTGTAATCTCAGTACTTGAGAAGGTGATATAGGGGGACTGCAGATTCAAGACCAGCTCAGCAATTTAAAGAAATCCTCAGAAACTTATCCAGACCCTGTTTCAAAATAAAAATTAACATTTTTGTTAATCAATACCTAGATAGATAGATAAGAGTTGAGGGTATGACTAAGAGATAGAATGGCAGAACTCCCCTGGATTCAATCTCCAGTACCAAAGCAAAACAAAATAAAACAAAAAACAAAACAAAAAAAAAAAAAAATTGAAAGAGGGAGAAATACAAAGTACCTGCTTTTAATTCATACAGGACTTATATCTTCCTATTTACTTTGTTATTAGCCATTTGCTTTTTTTCCAATATTCCAACAGTGCTCTGGATGAGCTATAAAAAGTCTTTCTGGGTAGTCTCAGCATGTAGTATCTGTTCAAAACTTCATTCTCAACATGATCTTTTTACCTCTGAAATATAACCATTTCCTGGCAATATATTAAGCTCCATTTAACAAATATCTATACTTCTATAAAGACTCTGAAACTAGAAGGAAAACAAGAGAAAATAAGTGCCTCCTTCAGTGGGCTTACTTTTGGGAAGGGAGACTAAGTTTAGGAAAATGGAAAAGGGACAGAAAGAGCAGAACATTATAAAAAAATTATTTTGATATTACTTAATTAAAAGATGCCTTTTCCCTTGTTAAAATATGGATCTCTAATTGATACAATTTTCCAAAGACAATCACTTAGATTTAAGTCCCTTCAAGTCATCATTACCTTTTTTTTTTTTCCTCAAAACTTTCTGATTCAAGTAATCTCATACTTGATTAAAATAAAACAAAATTCTCAGCTTTTTGTCATCTTAGATACCATGGTATGTTTCTTCCCATAGACTGAGAAAATTCTTCCAAGTTCCTTTTTTATTTTTTTTGAGAATCCAAGAACAGTTTCACTCTTTGCAGAAGCCTTATAGTGACCTTGCCAGACAAGAAAGAAAATTCCCCCCTGTTTACCAATGCCTGAATACGGTGGTCATTTGGAGAAAATCTCTCTTTCTTTCCTGAAGTCTCTTATATAGGAGCAAATGGATGCCCTAAAGTTCTGGGTAGCATTCAACCCTCCATATTTATTTCACTAAGGTGATATAAAAGTAATTTACTTTCCTATTTTCTAACATCCCTATGACAAATTCTTTCACTAATACTCGTCATTGTATTTGTTAC
This sequence comes from Graphiurus murinus, assembly GCA_004027655.1. Classification (NCBI taxonomy): domain Eukaryota; kingdom Metazoa; phylum Chordata; class Mammalia; order Rodentia; family Gliridae; genus Graphiurus; species Graphiurus murinus. Next base: position 192,185 of record PVLC010000073.1, read on the forward strand.
TCCCTTTGGCTTAAACATTCTGACGTTTTCATCTAGAATGACCTGTAAATTCCCCACTTGTCTTTAAATACACAGATAAAAGGTAATTATCAGAACTGCCCTGCTTTTGCTTTTTTTTTTTTTTTTTTTTTTAATGTGTGTGTTATTTTCTCTTTTGTGTACTCCTGTGACACTTCTTACATAATGTCTTTTGAGATATGTGCATGAGTCTGTTTCAATGGTTTGCCAGTCTTTCATTCTGTTGTTTGCACCACCTGCCTACTACATTGTGGCCCTCTAAAAAAAGACAGTCTCCCATTTATCTTTATACTCCTAGACCCTGACAAACTGCTTGACATATGAGAGGTTGTTCAAAAATACTGAGAAATGAATGTTCAGCCAAATTATTTTACATCTCAATTTAATATCTATATTGTTATACTCTAATAAAGTTATATTGTTTGAATCTTATGACTTGTTCAAAAAATAGTAATTTTCAGAAAAAAAAAGTTTTAAAAATCTAAACTTGCAGGTTTACTTGATGGTGGTTACTAGTCAGCTTTAGAATTGATTGCATCATAAAATAAGCCAGAGCTTTACATGTAAGAAGTGGAAAGCTTAGACTATTTCAGCAGAGTTAGAAAGCAGATGTCTTCTGACTGGTGAGAGACTCAGGGTAATGTCCCAGGGGTGGGGGATGATCTCTGTTTATCTGGACCAGAACTGCATGCAATGGCAGAATTTTAAAGAAACTTGAATGGATATTCTATACTGATGCCTAACTAATGACTCTGTTTTCACATTAGCAGAGAATATGGAAAAATGACAAAATAAGAAAAAGTTTACAAAGAAGCAATGTGTTCTCTTTTCTCTCTGTAGTTTTCTCCTCAAGTTAGTTATAATGAGGAAAACAAAAAAATAAAAAGTACTGTTTTGGGTTATTGCTGTGGAGACTGTATATATACATATATTTGTTTGAGGGATAAGTATAATTTTTTTAAATATCAATAAGGTTAAAATTAAGAAATAAAATTATACATTCTTTGAAAAGATTTTGGATTCTATGTATAAAGCATTAGAATACATTAAAACTAAATTTACATGACTGAGATGAAATCATATTAGATAAAGCACTGATTTATAATAATTAAAAATTTAGAAGAGAGTAAATTTTTTATCATTTCCATTAACCATGTATAATTTTTTAAATCCAAATTATGTAGACAACTTCTTTAGTCCAGTACTCTCCAAATGTGAGGAACAAAGAAAATCAGCTCATGAAATAGTTTATAATGTGTACTTTTAGATGTTTTCATGTGTTTACATTTTTTTCTAAAATGATGATAATTGAGAGGAAAATCGTTCTCCAAATTTACATAGTTAGTGCTCATATGCCAAGATTGTACAAACATACACCAGGGAACAGCTTGCATTAGTTGAACACACACACTTTAAAACAGAGTTAATATTAACTCAATAAATATTTATTACGTTACACTCTTTTAGACATCAGAGACTTATTTCTCAATTACTATATCTTCCAATCATACTAATTGTTTCATAGAGTTCTCACCAAAGCTCTCTGATTTTATTACATGCATAACTAAGCTAGAGGAGGCAAAGTGAACCCAAAGCTGGCTGGCTGAAAGAGCTCAAACTTTTTAACACTGAAGATCTCGAAAATACACTGTCTTAGTTTGTGATCAATGTCTTTGTCAAGTTACAGAAAGTGAGGATAAACCACAAGAAGGAAGAAAGGAACGAAGGAAGGGAAGGAAGGAAGGAAGGAAGGAAGGAAGGAAGGAAGGAAGGAAGGAAGGAAGGAAGGAAGGAAGGAAGGGAGGGAGGGAGGGAGGGAGGGAGGGAGGGAAAGGGACCACAGAGGACGTGGAAGTGAGCATATAAGAATATTCAATGTTTTGCCAGGTGTGTTGGCGTACAGTACTTGGGAAGCAGAGACAGGAGGATTTCAGGTTTAAGTCAACTTAGTGAGATTCTATTTGAAAATCAAAACTAAAAGGGGCTGGGGGTATAGCTTGAAGGTAGAATGGTCCTAGCTTCAATACCCAAGCCCATAATAACAGAAATAAATTTGAAAATAAAGAAACAAATAATATTTGAACAAAGAATATTTTGCAGAAGTCAAGTAGGCAAAATTTGTACTTTTTTTGTTGTTCCTCGTCAAAAGTAACAACACACCTAAAAAGTTGAGGCGAGTGAGAATTTCTGTTACTTTTCCATTATTAGGGAGGTCTTGGTTTGATGGAAAAGTTGTAATTCGAATCACAACAGAAGATCATAAAGGGGAAATGGTAAAATCACATCTGTAAAATTACCATAAGCCCAGAGTTTCTATCTTTGTATCAAATACTAACGGAGCTCAATGATAGAAGGAATTTGAGCATACAATGTCAGTGAGTAATGGCTATTATTGTCTGATTAAAGTTTAAAAACTTGTCACATTTTGTAGAAATTTACACTAAACATAAGACCCTAGAAAATATGTGAAAATGTAAATGGTACAGAAAGCATGATTATAGAATAGTATTTTCATTTTTAATGTATATTCTATATAAAATATTTCCTCCATGCTCATAGGTGTTACTTAAAATTAAGGGAGGGGAAGGTTCCTGTGTCTTAACTGTAGAATTTCTCATATGTTATTGTACTGTTAACCAAACTTATTTTCCTGTGAAACCTTTTTTGTTGAATATTGCCACAGGATAGATATTGGGAGATATTGTTCTAGAGGTTAAGTAGAAAGACAAATAAATTACTGGCCCATTTGCCAGTAAAATACCTGACAAGGAAAATCAAAATATGCAGAGGGAATTACCATTAGAGACTTCTGATTTCAATTCAATTAACATGAAGTAAATAAATTTTATGACTGAGAACTTTAGCTTTATTAAGGAGTTGTTAATGTTAGTGCAATTGATATGTCTGAAGGAAGTTTGACTGAGAATCAAATATAATTATTGTAGAAATATAATTTCACATGAAATATTGAAGTGTACTTTCACAATCATATGAAAGTCAATCACTAAACTGAACTTGAAGGAGGGAGGGGAAGGGAGTGGGGTGGGAATTGGGGAAGGGTTAAATGAGAAATGTGTGAATGTGAGCATGTATGCCTCTACCAGCTTGTACCTAACAAAGATATATGATTACAATGCACCAATTTAAAAAAAGAAGAAGAAAAAGAAAACATCAAAAAAAAAAAAAAAGAAAAGAAATGTATTGGTTGGCTTTTTTATCTTTCCAGGCTAAGAAAACACAACCAGAATTAATTAACTAATGTATTTATTTATTAATTCATTAATTCGAAAGACCTATAAAGCTTATCCAGTTTCTTTCAATCTCATTCATTTACTCAGATCATAAAGATATTGGATTTCATGCCTATGAGAACAGTATGATGGTGGTGGTGGTGATGATGATGATGATGATGATGATATGAGTGGTACATTGAACCCAAGGGCATTCTACCTCTGAGCTACACTTTATTTAGTTTTACAAATAAATTTCTAGATTTCAGAACCAAAATTTCTAGATTTATGAACCAAAATTACAAAAGTAAAAAAAGAATTTATTTAAACTAGACTTCTTTAGTTGCTTTAGTTGCATTTTATTCTGTCAATATTATTGAATGTTAATTCATATAAGGAAATACATAATTGCTTATACTTTTCTGGCAGTAGAAATCAATGAGAATTTATTAAATTTTACTTATATTACTGTAACTAGGGCAAAACATATACCTTCTATTGTCAAAGTTTAATTTAAATATACATCTATAATTTTTTCTGTTTATTTAGAAATATTTAGTAAGAGTAAATATTGCACTGAGAAAATAGCTGTGTAAAAGAGAAGGCTTATATACCATGGACACTCTGTATTATTAGAAGTTAGCCAGCTTTCCATCACTGTGACAAAACACCTGATATAATCCACTTATAAAGAGGAAAGGTTTATCTTGATTATCAACAAAAAAGAGTGGAAGGAGCCTGGTCCCAATATCCTCTTCAAGGGTATGCCCCTAGTGACCTGCTTCCTCCTACTCCTAATCCCACCATGGGCTACAAACTATCCTTAAAGTTTAAAAACATGGGTCTTTGAAGGACACGTAAGCAAACCATAGCACTAGCAATTACCCAATGTTGTGTTAAGTACCACAATAATTACATATTCTCAATAAAGTAAAGCATTTTTTCATATATGAAAACAGTTAAATATAAAATGAACACTAAGTAAAGTTGACTGTAGCTGTGTGATTTTTATAATTAACTGGGACTCTATAATTTTGTGAAGAAGTTCCTGAGGATCAGACAATTATCAGGAGCAAAAACTGAAAAATAGAAAAACTTTATGATTACAGAATTATACATCTCTTGCCAAAGTATTCATGCATTTGAGTGAATTAGCATAATGCTCATTGCTCTAAGAAGGTCAAATCTTTTTTGTTTTTTGTTTTGGGGTTGTTTGTTTGTTTTTTAATGGTGCTGGGGATTGGACCCAGGAGCATTCTACCTCCGAATTACACCCCCAGCCTCTTTCATTTTATTCTTTAAATTTAGAAATAGGTTCTCGCTAAATTGCTGAGAACCTTACTAAATTGCTAAGGCTGGCTTTGAACCTGCAATATTCCAGTCTCAGCCTCCCAATTATTGGGATGACAGGGATGTGCCACCCTGTCCTACTGGTCTAATTGTAATGGCTTAAAAAGGATATTTTATGGTCTCTTGGTGGCAGTAATCTGATGGAAATGTTTCTGATTGACCGGTGGCCTTCCATGTGATTAATCATAGACTCGAATACCAACTGACTGTGAATCTCTCTTACCCTCTTCAACCTTTAGCTAATAGGTTGGGGAATCAAGCATTAAAGAAAAAAAAATCACTTCCTCTCACATTCCGTTGGTTAGAATTACATGGTTACTTACTCCTATAAGCAAGGAAGGATGTGAAATTCAATCCCTGACTCTGTATTAAGAAATACAACATTAAATTGTATAAACAATGAATCATTGTTCCCACAAAGTATGTACCAACCAAGCCCATTCTTTTGCAAGAGACTTTCTACTTTTTCTTTCTTGTTAAATGCTAAATAATCTAAAAGTATAAACAGGACTAATTACCATTTTGTTCATGGCATAAATCACCCTGAATGAAACATATTGGCCACCCCAATGAGTTAATCATTCAGAATGTTTACTGACTACTTTATGCTGCATATACTGTCTCCACAACTGTGTGATCCCCAGAATGGAAGCAAAACCACAAATCCTCTACTTTCATTACGTTTACATTCTAGGGAGGGAGAAAAGTAATAAAAAAATTATGGACAACATATTTTTAGGACTCAATCATGACCAAAAAAAATGTAAAGAATAATAAGAATGTGAGGGCTGAATTCAGTTTCCCCAGTAATTATATGCCCTCACCTTCCATTATACCCTAGACTTTGACTGCATTTGGAGACAGAGCTTTTGGGTGTAATTAAGGTTAAGGTTAAGGAAATCACATGAGCAAGCTCTAATCCAATTTGAATGATGTCCTTATAAGAGGAAATATGGCGACCCAAGGAGACACCGTGCACACTCGTGTACAGAGGGACAACCCTGTGAAAAGACAGAAGATGGCAGCCATCTGTGACCAGGAGAGGCCTGATAAGAGGCCTGCCAGCCACTCCCAAGCTCCAGAACTGTGCAAATATAAGTATCCATACCCATTGTGTGGCATCTTGTTACAGCAGCCCTACAAAAATACTGAAGGGCCTTGTGTTTGTACTGAATGACAAGGAAAGACTTCCTGGGATGAGGTGGACAGATGAAACCTAAAATTCAGACTGTGTCTAGAATGAGAGTCTCAAGAATAGTGCCGGTGGGGGACATGGCCAGTGCAGATCCCAGAAGCAGAAGAGACTGTGGAACCATACGGAAATATTGGGATTGATGTTTTTAATTATTGGTAGGAAAATTTAAAAAATCATTAAACTAGAGGTGCTGTTTTTTAGCAAAGATAAAAACAAGAGCTTAAGATAATAAGAACTAATAACTTCTTTGATTTTCAACACATACTGTGGATTAATTTCTCAGGATCTGTGAATTGGGCATTTCATAATTCTAGATTGTGGTTATCATTTTTCTATAATTACCAAGGTTTATAGATAAAAGTAATCCTTTTTGTTTATTCCCATTATATAAATATGTAAAAATTTTAAATTACGCTTAATGATAAATGATACTGTCAGTGTAATTTTCATTAAAATAAGTAAAATTGAAGACATACATAAATGCTTAAAATGAAAGGAATAAAAGTTGAATAGTGTTAGATTTTATTTTAAAATACACATGAATATTTAGATATAAAATACTTTAGATTATAACTTAGAATTTTACTTGTAACTGATTTGTTTTTGTTTTTTCTTTGCTTTACATGATTTTTCTGTGGTGCTGAGGTTAATTAATTTGCATTCCACAATTTTAAATCATTAATTGTTCATTAGCTCCTAGCTAAAGAGCATGTAGCTAACAAACTAATGATTGCATCATTGAGCACTTAGTTCTTCAAAAATAATCATTTCACAAAAATAACACTAGACAGGGTTCTGAAATTCTGAGAATACATAATAGTTTATGTGGTTTTGGTTTTAAATACTGAATAGCATGTGATGCTTGTTGACATTGAATGACTAGAATGAGATACATTTCTCTCCTTATGACAACCTCCGGTACCAAGGCCGTCTTCTAGTTCAGTTTCATTTAGAGGAAGAAGAAGGAGAGAAGGAGAAGGCTAAGGAAAACTAAAAATCATTATCTAGAAGTAGAGTCAAGTTTGTGCATTATTAATTCAGTTGCCCAACCTAAAACTGTCCAAATAGAACATTGAAAATGTGTTTAATTAAAGACAATGACTTTCTATGAGCTGTCAATGTAAAGATCTCTAATGTTCCTGTAGTTTAAGAAACAAATCCAAGATAAGTTCCTCCCAAACATCTGCATATTCCCACAGTGTTTTTATTTTGGTACTGGGCATTGAACCCAGGGGCATTCTACCTCTGAGCTACACCACCAGTCCGTTTTTATTTTTCTATTTTTATTTTGAAACAGGGTCTCACAAGTTGCAGTGGGCCTTGCTAAATTGCTGAGGCTAGCCTCAAACCTGTGATCCTCCTGTCTCAGCCTCCCAAGTATTGAGATTATAGGTATGTACCACCACACCTGACTCAATACTCTTTTAATTGCAGCTAGTCAGAAACCAACCACTGATTTGGGCTTTTCACAAGAAATATTCATGAAGCTTCCAACCACCTGGTGATGCATAATCTGAATCTAATCATGATGAAATATCAAACAAATCTAAACTGCAGGATATTCTGTAAAATAACTAGCCTATACTTTTCACACATGCAAACATGGTGAAAGATACAGCCCTTATAGACTGCTTCAGATTAAAAGACTAGACATAAATTGTAAGTAAATGTAATATGCAATCCTGAACTAAATCTTCTATTGGAAGGGGAAATATACTCTCAAGTATATTATTAGAAAAAACAACAAAATCGAGAAGGGACTACAGACTAAATAAACCATTTGAGCCGGGCGTGGTGGCGCACGCTTGTAATCCCAGCATTCGGGAGGCAGAGACCAGAGGATCCGGGTTCGCGGCCAGCCTCAGCTACCTAGTGAGGCACTCCGCAAATTAGTGAGACTCGGTTTCAAAATAAAGAATAAAAAATTGGGCTGGGGGTATAGCTCGGAGGTAGAATGCCACTGGGTTCAATCCCCAGTACCACAAAAAAAAAAAAGAAATATACACAAAGACAAGGCACTCAGGCTATGTTTGAAATTATTTTAGGGAAAGAAGAAGTGACATTAAAAATACCAAGCTAGAGCCAAGCACCTGTAATCCCAGTACTTGACAGGCTAAGACAGAATTGCAGGTTCCTGGCCAGCTTCAGAAACTTAATGAGGACATCAGCAATCTAGAGAAACCTGTTTCAAAATTAAAAATAAAATAGGGCTAGGAGTGTAGCTCAAGATAGAATGTCCTGGGTTCAATCCCCAGTAACACACGCACACACACACACACACACACACGCACGCACACACATACACTACACAGACTCACTCACACTAAGCCAGGCATGGTGGTGCACACCTGTAATCCCAGTAGACAGTAGGATCCCTGTGAGACAGTAGGACAGGCTCAGTAATCATCAAGATCCTATTTCAAAATAAAAAATATAAAAGGGATAAGGGTGTATCCTGAAGGTAGAATTCCCCCGGTTTCAATCCCAGCCCCCAAATACATACATACATACATACATACATACATACATACATACATGCTAAAAACTAAACAGCAAGTACCATTTTCAAGTGTATTCCAAATAAACATGGTGTGAAATTTTCCTCCAGTTGCTGTATTCTGTGTTTTCATTTCCAAAAAGGAATGCTTTATGCAGGAGAAAATGAATTCAGGAAAGGCTGTATTATGTTTCACCCAATTCAATAAATTATGATAAATTCTGTAGATGACACTAGAATATTTTACAGCAAGGATAAATAACTTTGCCAAGAAATTAAAACCTTGGAAGAGCAACCAGCATGTTTAGTGGCTAGACTACCAAACAATAAACAACTAAGACACAACGGAGTCACAAGAAAAAGAGTGACTCTCGTGAAGGATATCTGGGAGAGGTGCCATTGAAGTAGGACTGCAAAGAAGAAGGAGGGAATCACATACCAGTAAGGAAAGCAGCCAATATTCTAGAATACATTTTGCAAACACATACAAAAAAGAATCTCTATTCTGTTTGGATACAAACTCAAATTAATTACATCTGTAAATATCTACTAAAATGTGAGTATATATCTGAAGGAAAAGTTGAAATATATATATGAATATGAATATATATATATATATTCTTATGTATTCTTAATAGTACTTTGGAATTATAGAATCAAATGTGATCTAGTTTATGGTTTATAAAAATAGATAAATTATTTATATAGATATTCTCTACCTAATGGTATAAATTTAAACATACTTGGATTTTGCTCATCAAGACAACAGATCCAAATAAATAAATAAATAAATCATCAATATTCCCCATATTCATGAATAAAGAAAGTTGGAAGACAGCAGTCATTTTTTGGAAAGAAGGTAAGTTTCTATTTGTCATGGATGCTTTGCATAGTTATTAAAGACAATTTCTCTTGGGGGAGTAGTTCTGGACTGTGTTAACGGTAGCAGGGACTGAATAAACTCTGAGAATTTCTAATAAGTTTTTCTCACAGTCAATAAAAAACCCCAAAATACATGGATTTCATGTATTTTTTCTTCAACTATAAAGAAAATTAAGTGGACTGTCTATCCCAGTTCCCTCCTGAGTACAGGTTGCTATAATATTTGTGTTTGATAAAAGACTTTTTATCTTTCATAAGGACATAGTGCCTAATTTATCAAACAATATATATTGCAATTCTCAGCTGAAACATATATCAAAGAATGAACAGTTTGAAATAAAATAAAATAAAATGATACAAAAGGGAAAAAGGCAGAGTGGTCCAGAGAGAGAAACATTGAAAAAAATGATTTATCCCAGGTATATACGTTGCTCAGCTGTTTATTCCCTAATACAAATATCCTTGGTACTCTAGTTTTTCATCTTATATTTCATTCACAATAGATGAAATTCAGCTGAAGGTGATAATAATTGATCTTCTTTTAACAGGTATGTAATCAAATGCTGACAATTTCCTGGTTACTACCACTATAAATATATATGATTATAAATCAGATCATCGAAAAATATATGATTACTGCATTCAGGTATCTCTCTCATATCAAAATGTGACAGATCTTCAAGATCATTAAATAGCATTCAGTGAAAACAGCCATTAGCATGAAACATACAAGATAGTGAAAATCCTGACATTTTTATTTGACCCAAGAATACATTTATGAAGTGACTTCACTTGGTAAATAATAACCACCAAAACCCCATACTACTTATATTCATGTATTTTCCCATTTATTTCTGAGTTTCGTTTTCTATAAAGAGTAGCTGTGTATATTGGGGAGAGGGGTGGCGATCCAGCCAATGTTTGAAAAAATCCAAAACATTTTTGTTCAAGTCGGTGGAAAGGGGGCTATTACCCTTAATCAGCATTTGCTTCTAGTGAAATATTGCTTACATGTTGTAGAACACAACTGTACCCACAATCATATATATATGTGTATATATATATGTGTATATATATATATAAAACAATATTACATATATGAACTAATGCTCACTAAATAAGACTTTTAAAAAAAATACTGATTTATCAATCTATTGACTGGCATCCTTTGTTTCAAAGTAGCCCAGTGCTTTAATGAATCACTATTTATTTTAAAAATTAGTTCATTGTTTGCATTCTCAGTGAGTATCAGTGAACATGAAAAAATAGAAATTTCATTTTCTAGATAGAATCATGTAAAGACATAATTGTTAGCAAAGCACACTGCCATTCATACATTTGACAAATAGGAATCCAGCTCCTACCTGTGAAAGAAATAGTACTAGAAGATGGGAATATAGAGGCAAATCTGTTATACATCTGGAAATCTAATAAGCATGCTAAAACATGAACATCAGTAACCTCATGTAAGGAAGAAAGCTTTGAGTGCAAAAGGATGATGAGATTAAGGGGAAGAAGTGGAGAGGAAACATTTTTTATAGTGCTTAGCACATAGCAGACATTGATTCATCTGTTCTAGATGTGTTGATTTCAGTACTATGATTGCCCCAGTTTTACAGAGGTGGAAATTGTGACTTGGCACAGTTACTCAATGGTAGAGCCAGAATTCAGAGTCCAATTCCTATATTCCTATAGTTCATCCAATCCCTATAATGCTCATAGACATATTGTAGGTGTTTCATAACTTTATTAAATGAATGAGAAAAACATGGTGGTCTATAAAGCTTTAACATGGAGACTAAAGATGACCAGAGTGGTTGACCAATTTGTTTGTAGAACTGGAAAGGAGATGAGCATGTAGGACTCTAATTATTTGAATGGGGATGGAAGGATGCATCAAGCAGAGAAAGGGAAGAAATGAAGATGATTTGAATGATGCAATTTTGGAAAAGTGGATACTACGATTCAGTTAATGGAGAAATTATCACAAAGAGGCACAAGATTAGGAAAAATGGCTTTTTTTTTTCAATCTATTGTTTGAGGCTTAAAAGAAGCATACATAAGGTTACAAAAATCATTGTTGCTGGCCTTTATGATTCCAGAGACTCAGTAGACTGAGGCAGAAGGAAGGCAAGTTCAACACCAACCTTAGCAACTTATGAATCCTGTCTCAAAGTAAAAAAAAAAAAAAATTAAAGTGGCTGGAGATGGCATCTTCCCAGTGGTAAAGTACCCACTAGTTAATCCCCAGTACAAACAAACAAAAATAAACACCAACAAACAAACAAAAATAATATAAAAGCCAGGCACGGTAGTACATGTACTTGGCAGACTAAGACAGGAGGATTACAGTTTCACACAGCCAACTTCAGCAACTTAATGAGCCCCTCTGCAACTAGTGAGACACTGTTTAGAGGTGGGGGATTGGCTCAGAGGTATAATGCCCCTGCTTCAATTTCCAATACCACACACATGTACACACACAAAAAAAGAGAAAGAGAGACCAAGAGAGAATATATTTATCTCCACTGTTAAATAAATAGTTATTACTAAGAATATGCAGTAACAAATTACTCAAAGATATCTGAGAGAAATTAAAAGAGATATATAGTGAAATATCATAAAAGGGACCTTGCCAAATTGGTTTACTCTTATCTCTTCAGAGTTACTGGCTTGCAAGTGAGAAGAACTTTAAAAAGGCAGAATAAATATCATCAAAATGTCCATCCTCCCAAAAGCGATCTACAGATTCAATGTAATACCCATGATTACCAAGGTCACTCCTCACAGACATAGAAAAATCAGTCCTTAAATTCATTTGCAACAATAAAAAGCCCAGGATAGCCAAAGTAATTCTTAGCAAGAAGATCCACACAGGAGGTAGTATCACAATACCTGACTTCAAACTCTACTACAAAGCCACAGTAATAAAAACAGAATGGTATTGGCACAAAAACAGACACATAGACCATGGAGCCAAATATAAGGCTCAGAAACAGACCCACGTGCTTACAGTCAATTGATTTTTGACAAAGGAGCCAAAAACATACACTGGAAAAAAGATAGCCTCTTTAACAAATGGTGTTGGCAAAACTGGTTAACCATATGCAGGAAAATGGAAATGAACCCCACTTTCTCACCCTGCACAAGAATCAACTCAAGGTGGATCAAAGACCTGGAAGTCAGGCCAGAGACCTTGCAGCTACTTGAAGAGGGCATAGGCCCAACACTTCAACACATAGGCACAGGGAAAAACTTTCTCAACAAGACCCCATAAGCACAAGCAACTCAAAGGAAGATCAATACATGGGATTGCATTAAACTGAAGAGCTTTTGTACAGCAAAGGAAACTATCAAGAACCTCAACAGAGAGCACACAGAGTGGGAGAACATTTTTGCCAGCTACTCTTCTGATAGAAGACTAATATCTAGCATACACAGAGAACTCAAGAAAATCACAGCTAAGAAAACAAATAACCCAATCAAAAAATGGGCAAAGGATCTAAATAGACACTTCACAAAAGAAGAAATACAAATGGCCAATAAATGTATGAGGAAATGTTCTCTATCATTAGCAATCAGAGAGATACAAATCAAAACTACCTTGAGATTTCACCTAACTCCAATCAAAACAGCAATCATAAAAAAACATGAACAACAACAAATGCTGGCGAGGGTGTAGAGAATTGGGGACCCTAATACATTGTTGGTGGGATTGCAAATTAGTGCAACCACTTTGGAAAACAGTATGGAGGATCCTCAGATGAATGGGAATGAACTTACCATATGATCCAGCAATAGCACTTCTGGGTATCTACCCAAAAGATTGGAAACCAAACTATAAGACCAACGCATGTGTATCTATGTTTATAGTTGCACAATTCACAATTGCCAAACTATGGAAACAGCCAAGATGTCTACTGACAGATGAATGGATTACAAAACTATGGGATATGTACACAATGGAATTTTACTCAGCCATAAAGAACAAAATCATGTTATTTGCTGGGAAATGGATGCATCTGGAAAACATTATGTTGAGTAGATTAGTCAGTTACATAGAGTAAAAAAGTATATGTTCTCCCTAATATGCAGATGCTAGGGAGAAAATGGGGAATAAGAGGGTCTCCAGATGAAAAAGGAGAAACCCTCAATAAACAAAGAAGTTGACTTAACAGAAGGGGATGGACAGAGGGCAGGGGGAACACCCTAATGCGCATGATGTACTTTCACAAATATATCAAAGTCAATCACTAAGCTGAACTTGAGGAGGGAGGGCGAGGGAGTGGGTTAGGAGTTGGGGAAGATGTTCAATGAGAAATGTGTGCATATATGCCTTTATTAGCTTGTACCTAACAAAGATGTATGATTACAATGCACCAATTTTATTAAAAAATACTTTATAAATATCTGCTATCCATGCTTTTAACTACTTTGTCTATGTTTTAAAAATTGGTATTATTTCAAATGAACTCTTCAGTGTCATTATTTCAGAGAATGTAAGTGTCAGAAATTATCATGAGGTCTAAAGTTATTGCCCTCTTCCAAAGCTTCATTAAGCAAATTTAGAATGAATAAAATTTTCTCTGATTAATTGCAACATTTATGGAATTTCTCAAGAAAACATTCATGGTTTATTATTATTTATAGTGAAATAAGTGAAAATTGCTTCTAGCTGAGTTTTGTGGGTTACAATATTATATTTGGATGCAAATAAAAATAGGACTATAAATTTAGCTTGTATAATAGAATTTAAGTAAGTAGGTAGTTATAATCTATTCAGTTATATTAGTTATTAATAGATGAGAAATATAATGTTGATTTCATACTTTGGAAGTATGTACTAGATAACGTAATTATCCTTTCCTCAATTACATAATTAGAATGGTACCAATTAAACAAGGTTATGTCCAATCTCATTTATATAATTTTGCACAATTTTTTCTGGAATTTTTATAGTCTAACAATAATAGACTCCATGATAAGTTAAGAAAGTATCTAATTTTTTCTAGGTATGAGCCTTTTCCTTTCATTGGACATACTGGAAAACATAACTGCAGAAGGGGAGGGAATAAGCCAAGATCCCCAAGTCTAGCATAATGTCTATGTTGGTTTTCTTATATAAAGCACACTGACTTATGTATACTGCCAAAAGAAAGCTTTACAAACTAGATTATAGTTTGATATGAATAATGTAGGACCTATTTACAAATTAAACACCTATGACTATGTAGAATACTTAGCTTAGTTATAGACACTAGCTGATTTGGATATTGCTGAAAAAATATAAAAGTATATGTTATCCATATAAAGTTTATTAGCATGTAAAATTTTTGTTAACTTTGCCACCCTTTTCTCCTAGCTTAGTGCAATCTGATATGGTTACCTCTTGGAAATCACTGGAAAACTGTCACTTGTTTAAGGGTTTTTATATGGTTGTATGCTTATTTTGCTTTTGAAATTTTTGATGAAAAAAATAGCAATTTGCTATGTAAGATGATATGCCAAAATATAGTAATTAAAACTATATATATATATAATGTCGTTATTTTAAGCACATTGCCATTCACATGGAAATTATTAAACTTATATTTCTTGAATAGATTAAGGACTTATTAAAAAATAAGACCACCTGTATCCATCCCTTTGCATCTCTTTACAGGTAATCATATTATCCAACTTCTACAAGAGTTAGCTCTCTTTCCTTAGAGGGAAATCGCTTTGTATTTGCTCTCCCAAACTCAGCCTAAGGCCCATTTTCTTTTAGACCTAAGTTCAATGTGTGATGTAACAATAAGGAAAGGTAGGTTTACTAGGTTGGACCAAAGTCATCTTCAAGCTTCTCTTTATTTATACACTTAGCTTCGAGTTTTCTCCCTTCTCCCCTGGACAGCCTATCAGAAGCCAATAATCCAATAATGTTACATTTCCAGAGTATGTATTATCCATCATTGAATAGCATGACTTATGAGAATATAACACAGTAGATTAGAGTACCACTATTTCTGTCTGACCTCTCCATGTTTCTACCATAGCAGCATAAGGTAAAAGTGTCTTTTGGTCAATATCCAATATATAATCCTGATCTTATAAAACCAAATATCTGACATATATTCAACTACTCCCTGATTTCTGTCTTAATTTCTCGGGTGCTTATCTTTGTCAATCATTTAATAATTTGGCACTTAGTTGGTAATGTCTTCACTATTTAAACATTTCATGAGTGAGTTTGGAATGATAACAAAATGGAATTAGAATTTGGGATCATAGGCATTTATTTTTAAATCCCAGAGTTCCTACTGATATTCTGGTAAATAGGAAAGAAACATACCTACTTTTATTCCTACAGTTCATCATTTATTCAGTGGGGTAAATAGCATCCACTTCTTATGGCTGATGTGAATTAAAAGCAGTGCACATAAATCACATTGCCTAGTGCCTGGAAAATAGTGGCATTTAGTAAATGGTAGTTATAATAGTTATTGAGGGTTTTATTATGATTACCATATTTCTCATTATGCAAATAAATGCTCTTTGAAGACTAAGCCTGTCTTATATTTAGTTTATGTCCTCTACAACACTATAATACTACTAACCACATGCTAAGGAATGAATGAATATATGAATATAGTATTTTTCAGAAATTCTTCATAAATCTTGTTTAGCAAGTGAATAACTGCAAGGTGAATATCACATTTTATTTTAAGTGGCTTTTCAATAGCAGTCATCATTAGGATCAGTTCCCCTGAGGCTGCTCGCTATTGACCATGACCCCAGTAGCTCTCAAAGCTTATCAAGCAAGCTCTTTTGTTTTATGATGTCTTCCTGGTAAGCTTGATTTGCCAGAATTTTTAAGGAAATCATCAATTACTTAGGTTGTTCCATACTCATTTTGATCATATTACATCTCCTAATGTGCTTAATATTTTTATGTACCCAGATAATGTAAGTAGTATATTCACTATGATTTTTTTTTTTTTTTGTACTGGAGGTTGAACCCAGGGGTATTATACCTCTGAGCTACACCCCCAGCTCTTTTTATTTTTTAATTTTGTAACAGGGTCTTGTTATGTTGTTGAGGGCCTTACTAAATTGCTGAGGCTGGTCTCCAACCTGTGATCCTCCAGTCTCAGCTTCCCGAGTTTTGGGATTATAGGTGTGTGCCATAATGCCCAGCTTCCACTATGATTTCTTAGGAATAATTTCATCAGAGAACTGAGAAATGACTGCTTTTACCCAATCTCTGAACTACCAGAAATGATCATATTTTTTAATTCTACATCTCTATGAAGTTTTCCTTTACATTTTAAGCTTAACGAAATTTGGCATCACACCAAGATAGTAATCATGCTATTTTTAATTGCCAGCCATCTGGAAATAGTTCAGATTTTACCCCTTCATGTCTATAGTTTTGAAAATGTCTTTAGAAATTTGCCTTGGAAAGTGTTACAGACTCTGTCTCCTTCTACCGTTGACCCTATGTTAGATCCCTCTACAATTATTTGCATATCTATGGAGTAGAAGACAAGCTATCAAGATTTTATTTTATTTTTTAAATATACTTTTTTTTTTTTTAACTATACTGGAGATTGAACCCAGGAGCATTCTACCTCTGAGCTACACCCCAACACTATTTTATTTTCCTAAATTTTGAAACAGGATCTCAGTAATTTGCTGACATTCTTACTAAATTTCTGAAGCTGTCCTTGAGCCTGTGATCTCCCTGTCTAAGCCTCCCCAAAGCTGGGATTATAGGCATGCATCACTATACTCGGCTTTAAATATACTTTTATTGGTGCATTGGCAATGCTATCAGTATTTTAAATGCCTACAGTTTTACATGACTATGGGTAAGTGTTGCTGGTCCTATTCCCTGGAAAGCAGACTCTGACAGATTAGCCTATGGGAAGGATGGATGCTTCTTCATTGACCAGTCAGTAGATGCTGGTTGTCCTGGAAGAAGGGATAAAAATCTAGAGTGAAGAGTGAGGCAGCTCTTTCCACCTGAGGGAAATTTTAGGAAATGGGTGGTTTGCCACCAACCTCCTATGTAGTAGCTGGATATAGAATAAGTCCTTTCTTTATGAAGAGGAATCGAAGGGCAAATGTGCCACACTGCCATTCTAGTTCCACAAAAGTATGTAGATAATTATGATCTAGCTTTACATACCTTGATTAATATGTATACAATTTTTTAAAAAGATAAATACATTAAAGCTTTTAAATAACATTGTTTATGTGATGATAAATTAATAAAGCTCTTAATGCCTAATTCATAATAGAATATCTTCATTGCAAAAATCATATCCAGGTTCTTTAGATACTGCATGATCTCTAACTTTTCTCAAATTATTCAGCTTTTCTTCATTTTCAAGTTTGATTGGACAACAATTTTGTGTTTCAATAGAGTACTTTCCTGAATATATAACATATTCAGTGTTGACTATGAGAGGAGGTTTGAGCTCTTTTCCTAATCTTTCTGCTGCTGACATCCATGCCACAAGATAAGTCAAGCTTGTATTTTCATTAAACCCATTTTGTCTAAGATATCAGGTGTCTCCCTCAGTAAGCAACATGAACTTCCCAGCTATTTCAAAGTGAGCCGCTATTATATCTAGTGCTATGAAACAAACTTAGAATGTTAGTGAAGTTTCAAAGGAAACCAAAATTATTAGCTTTGGAGTACATTTCATTAATATTGGCAAGCTTAGAAGATTTAGGAAAATTCTTTTTTCATATTTGTTCAAACCACTGTCCAACTGGAAAGAGTGAGGCATTTGGAAGACCATGCCCAGTCTTCTGCATCACGGTTTCGTTTCATAGAGGGGAGTGTCTCTCCCCTCTGTGTCACAGCAAAAGAATGGATGGGGGGCAGTAAAGGCATATAAATATATTAAATGAGAACAGGAGGCAAGGGTATCTTCTACATTAATATAAGTTGTATTAAAGAAACCATTTGGTAGAATAGATTAATAAAACCTAATTTGTGTAATGAAATACACATAGAAGAGAAAAATAGGACTGTCTCTTTCTTGAATATCCTTCAGTTGTTTCAGAACTATTCTCTATTAAATGAAACAAAATTATTGCCCTTTCATTGCAGCCTAAAAAGCTTTAAAATTATAAACAATATTGCAGCTGACTGAATCGTTATCCTAATGGGATATTCATCAAAAGTCTATGAAGATTCACAATGAGAAGCTTTTATAACTGAAATCCAAATGTGATGTACAATGGTAATTTAAATGCATGTGTTCTTATCTCAAGAATTGGCTTGAAAACAGAAGTCTTACTTTGATTAAAAAGAGCATTGCTATGGACATGAAAAATGATTGGAGTACTCTAACTATACTGCACGATGAGCCGGTGAGGCCTCGGATTTTGACTGGCATTTAGGATCTTCTCATTTCCCCCTCAATCACCCCAACTACAGATTATGCAATTCTCAATCCATTTCTGCTCTCCCTTTATTCATGTTTTCAATTTAGAAAAATAAAAGTATTATACAAATTGACACATCATTGCTGTTTTCTTTTTTTTTTTTTTTTTTTTTTTTTTTTCGGTACTGGGGATTGAACTCAGGGGCATTCTACCTCCAAGCTATACCCCCAGCCCTATTTTTTATTCTTTATTTTGAAACCGGGTCTCACTAGGTTGCGGAGTGCCTCACTAAGTAGCTGAGGCTGGCCGCGAACCGGGATCCTCCGGTCTCAGCCTCCCGAATGCTGGGATTACAAGCGTGCGCCACCACGCCCGGCTCATTGCTGTTTTCTTAAAAAGTATACTCTTAAGGTTATAAGCACCTGAAGTCACCTGTTACTAATTCTAAGTCACACTTTTCTAAAATTTTACTAGTCCTTTTTGTCAGATACTGTCCAGAGAAGTGCTACTGAATGTAAAAATTAGTCTTACCACAGAAGCCAAAATATAAGTTTTTTGAATCTTGCAGGGGATAACTATGTGAACTGAAACAAAAGATTGGATTGTCAAATCAGATTCACCCAAATCAGATATTAGCCATTATCAAGCCTTACTAATAATTTCAAGGACAATTGATCAATATGATAAGCAAGGACAAAACAGGGCTGCTCATTTATGCATTTTATTACTTCTTAGATTCTCTCAGAAATAACAAATAGAGTGAAAAGCTAGAGCACAGATTAAATCAATCAATGTTAGATTTATTCTTTATCATATCTGGCATAGGACAAAGTTACTTAGTAAAATAATAGAATTCTTAGATTAAAATTAAAACATTTTACCTGTATATTGTAACTTTTCTTCTCTTTCTTCCCTATTTTTTTCAGATAATTAATTTTTGTGTCTTAAATTTGCAGCCCATAAACCTAGTTACGCTAGCTCATAGATCGTCTCTTTGAATGTAGAAATAGAAATGTACCAGTGATTTCTGTGTGGAAGATTTCTTTTCACATTGGACATCTTAAATATTGCTTTAATCTTTTCAAAAATATTTTATTGCCAATTCATCTAGAGTGATGTGTATTCAGATAATCAATTAAAAATCCTGGAGTTTCAAAATGGTTTTACTATAATTGTTGGAGGTAAAAAGTCTCGTTCTGATGAAGATTTCACAATTGTTTGAACACTTAGAAGAAAAAAAGTTTTAGCTGAGTGTGGTGGTGCACCCTTCTAATCCCCACACTTGGGAGGCTGAGACAGAAAGATTGCAGGTTCAAAGCCAGCCTCATTAATTTAGTGAGACCCTCAACAACTTAGGGAGACACTGTTCCAAAATAAAAAAAAATAAATAAAAGTCTGAGGGTGTACTTTGGAGATAGAATACCCCTTGGTTCAATCTCCAGGAACAAACAAACACACACACACACACACACACACACACACACACACACACACACACAGAATAGAAAAGAAAAAAGAAAGGAAGAAAAAAATAAGTTTTCACTAGAAGTAAAATAACGATGAAAGATACTGCTTTCTTTTTAAAAATATTTTAAGTACAGATATTTATGAACCTATCCACAAAATAAATAGGTGATTCTGTATGCATTTTTCTCTTTATGATGTTAATAGCTAATTTAGTACGGTAAAAGGGTTATTTTTTGAAATTTGAAAACAATATGTTTTATTAGGTAAGAATTGTAAATCCTAAAGTTTAAAATCATTTTTATTTCACCCTGTAATTTTTGCTGTCCAAATATAGGACTGAATTTTAATAATGTTTGATGCAAAAAGAAATCCATATTCAAATCCAACTTTCTGGGAGTCTATTAGGCAAATAGTACTAAAAATAATAAAGTCTCCTTTCATCCACAAGAAAAGTTTCTCAAAGGAAGCTGTTAGGTTGAAAAAGAAGGAGACATTTTTATTTGGTAATTTTCTGAAAATAATTGTAGGTTTTAATATCCCCAAAACAGAATATTCATCAGGTTTGGATTAAAACCTGAGACCTATGTACAAATATTTCACATCTGTTTGCAGATTATAATGACTACAATTCATAGCGTTTTGACTGAAAATGCAGCAATGGGGACTCTGCACTTAGTCATAAACATAAATTAAAACAGTCTGGGCTCAGTGCCCAGAGGATCTAGTCCAACAAACAAAACTGAGCAAAGAAATTTCTAAGATGAAGAGCTAAAGACATGGAGATAATGAAAGATGTATCAAATGATCTGACAAGATCTTTATCAATTGGGGAAAGATTGGCATAACTTGATTCAGTAATGTTGGATAGCTGGACAGAATCATGATCATTTTGGTTGTGGTGATAAGGTTAAATGATAGCATTGAAAGGAATTTTCTCATCAAGTCAAATAAGCTGAGCCACACATCCAGAAGCTCAGTGGTCAGTGCTTTCATTCTGGAAATCCAGACTTCTGAGTTTGAAGGGCTACTTCTTTCTTCCTCTTATGACTTTGGTTTTGTCCTTTCTCTCTTGTGTTCTAACCTCATGCATATATTGTATCTTTGTTACTCCCCAGTTTCAAACCTCCAAGTGACTCGCCCCCTCATTAAGATGCATAAGAAGCTTTCTCCACTGACTATGGAGAGAGCTGCAACCCATTCAACCCTGAACATATGCAGAGAGACAGGGGCAGAAGTGAAAAGCAGACTCTTTATCTTTATACTCAGGTGTTTCTGTGTCAATGGCTCGAGATAGCAGAAAATACTGATTCATCTTGGCCAAGCCCCACTTTGGGTGATGTCCGAGTCAGCACTAGTGAACAGGCACCATCCAGAGCAGGACCACATGTGCAACAGAGTCAGGATGCAGGCAGTATTATATATCTTGACATATTTGAGGGTCGAATATTAGAAGTAAATGTATTAGCTTAAGACTGTGAACTCTTTTCCCTAATGGAATAAAAAGCATGGGCCTTATTTCAACTATAAGACTCTTTATTAAAAGAAAATTAAATTCAAGCACATATTTTCAAAGTTGTACAATTGTATCTCTTGACTATTCTAGTACTTGTAAAAACACTTATGTAGCTTGGTATCCTCATTTATTGCTATGGAAAATGGGGCTCGTATGTGATAAATGCTTCGCCTACGGTCCTGGGGTTGGTGATTGTCATTTGCCTGGCTCAGAACCTATGTTTAGGGAATCCCAGTTCAGTATACTTTAGCAATGTGTCATAATGGCTGGATGGAGCCAGACGGCCTGAATTCAAATCTTGGCTCTGCCATTTCTAACTGGACAACTTTGACCAAGTTAATTAATGTTTCTGTCTTGCTTTTTTCACTTGTAAAAATGAGAATAATATGCTATCCACACAGAATGGTTTTACAGAAAAATTGACTAACCCATATCAATTTTTACTTTACTCTGAAACAGACAAAAATATTGACTAATATTATGTTATAATCATAAATTTATAGCTGTCCCAAAAGGAGAATATGTATGTACATTTAAGAATACATACCTTCAAAAATATACTTTATTTGGAAGTTCAGTTATAAGGATACTGTATTAGATAATCATAAAGTACAATTAATCCATAACCCATATAGTCAGGTGATTTCTTTCTTTCTTTCTTTCTGTTCTCAAACCTGCAATCCTTCTATCTCAGCCTTCCAAGTACTGGGATTATAGGCATGCATCAGCTCACCTGGTTTATCTTTTTTAATAATACAAGCTGTAGAAGCCCTCTCCTAATGACACTTGTTGTCAGTAGAACCTTACAACATTCACTTCCTGCAAATGGTGTAACTAGTGCTGGATCATTGGCCAGATCAGCATACTTACTTTGGTGTTTCCCTTTATAAAGCAAGTGGCCTAATGGTAATTGTAATTATTCTATCTGAACTGTATAACAAGAAGGAAAATGTTCCTTCACATATGATAATATCACATCTAAAAAATGTGAGTTTTTCCTCTGTAATGTTTTATGACTTAAAAATTTCAGTAGAATATTAGAACCCTATTGAGCTACTGCAATAAAAGTGCAATTGTAGGTTTTTGCAAAGTGTGGTACTATGTAAAAGTGAGTGGATAAAAACAATTATCAGTTAAATGGGCAATTCTGTTATTTCAAAATTATATGAGATTATGGAATAATGTAATTGTTCCACTCTTTAGCTAAATTGAGAAATAATTGGGTGTTTATTAGTAACTCTTGGATGCAGAATATTGGATTTTTTAAACCATGCATGGGAAAAGGAATATATTATGAGTTTCATGTAAAAATATATGTGGTTTAATTCTACTGACTTTTAATTGCAGTACCAAGCAATTTTGAAAATGATGCATATATTATTCATAGTAGAACATTTTAGCCTGTCGGTATTTTGAGACACTATATTTTCACATCTAAATATCAGTCATTTCCTATCTCTTCAAAAAATCACACTTTAAAACAACTTAACTAAAGTTAATGGGTGATTATTCCTAGACATAAAAGTTTTTGTTATGGTTTTTATAATAACATGTATTTTATCCAAATGCTCTCAATCTATTAAATTTTTCTGCTTCTATTCTTCATTGTAAAGTCTTCATTCATGATCCTTTGTGTTTTTAAAATATATGATAAACACTGCAGGGGCCTGTAAGCTATTGGACACATTGTTATTTAGAATAGTGGAACCATTCACTATTCAGTTAGAACAGTCTGCCAGGGTCTGTGTGGAGAGTCTGCTTAAAACTCAAATTGCCTCAATAGTTTAATCTGCCATGAAATCAACAATTGTGACACAT
The DNA here is from genome assembly GCA_004027655.1 of Graphiurus murinus. Classification (NCBI taxonomy): domain Eukaryota; kingdom Metazoa; phylum Chordata; class Mammalia; order Rodentia; family Gliridae; genus Graphiurus; species Graphiurus murinus. The sequence continues at coordinate 215,536 of PVLC010000073.1, forward strand.
CAGATAAATGTCTATCACCACTGTGTGTGTGTGTGTGTGTGTGTGTATTTTACATGCATCCTCCTGAGGCTGTCCAATTTAGTAAGTGATCTCTTTCATGGGAAATTTTCCGAGGTTTTCTCTTTTCCCCTTAAGTTTTATCTGGGTATTTCCCATTGTTCTTTGTATGAAAAAGCTACTTAAAATCACTGATCTTAGTTAGCATAACTGGGTTAATATAACTCATGAGTTGGACATGCCCCTGAGAAGCAATAAAGATGACTCTAGTCTTGGGAATTGGCATACAGGAAAAAGAGAAATATGTAGGTGTAATCATGGAACTATACCCATGTTTCAGTTTAGCCCTTTGGTAGATTAGCATAATAATACTTTAGCATATTAGCATAATAATGCCTTAGCATATTGGCAAGCACCAACAAAATATTTTAGAAAAAAAAAGATTAATTGTACAACAGGGAAATTGTAACTGCAATCCTTCCAATATCTCTTTGTCCTGATGTCCCATATGAATATGCTTCTAGATCTCTTACAATCATTGCAGGAAGGACTGGAACCTAAGGCCCAAGATGGCTCTGGAGTCGCCCTACATCACACACTCTTCTCCCTTGATCTAAGGCTCTCTTTCTCTCCCTTCCTTCCTTCCTTCCTTCCTTCCTTCCTTCCTTCCTTCCTCCCTCCCTCCCTCCCTCCCTCCCTCTCTTCCTTTATTTATTTTTTGGTACTGGGGATTAATCAGGAGAATTATACCTCTAAGCTACACCCCCAGCCCTATTTTATTTTATTTTATTTTTGTTTAGAAACAGGGTCTCCCTAGGTTGATGAGAGTCTTGCTACATTGCTGAGGCTGTCCTCAAATTTGCAATCCTCCTGTCTCAGCCTCTTAAGTACTGGGATTACAGGTGTGTACCACCACACATGGCTTGAGCCTTTTTCTTATGCCTTGCTTGTATCTTTTGTAGGCACTTCAAGTGAGTATACATTTTCCAGATTACAATGCCTGCCTTCCTCCACAATACTGCTCTGAAATTCAGTATTACTAGAAGCTAAGGTAGTCTCTCACTTTTGCCTGCATATGCTCTCCTTTCCTAAGGTTGAAGCCTCAAGAGCCACTGTCCCTTTCCTCAAACCAGATAAAATCGTTGGTTTCCAGGAAAGAGTGCCCTGCTGTTCTGGAGGAAATGGGGAAGGGGATCCCAGTGGCTCTGCTTTTTCCTCTGGTCCAGAATCTACTCATCACACCAACAAGGGGCTCTTAGTGAAAAACATTGATCTCTGAATATAACATGTAAGGAATTTTAGATTTTTATTTAATTATGATACGATTAACCTCCTAATATTTAGAATCCACTCAAGTAAAATTATGAAGCAAAATTTACAAAGAGGTACAGAAACATTTTGTTGCAAAAAGCAAGCTGGCTTATGTTACAGACTTTTCTGAGTACTGTGTCTCTAAAGCTATAAAACTAGATCTGCCAAGGGCTGTTGTATAAGCAGCCATTGCTTCAGGCTTACAATAATAATGTATTAGTTTTTACAAGTCTAAGTGTTGCTGGCCTGTCCAAACCAGGGGTCAATGTGAGAGAATACAGCTCAAGGGCTACACAGGGAGGCATGGACATTTGGGACCATGTATATAACCAATCTACAAAATTGTACTAGTATAAGAAGCATTGAGAGCTACAATAAGAATGAAAGAACTTAGTATCAGGCCATGAACTTTTTATAGGACTGTAATAAGCAGGACATCTAAGTACAGGAATTTAGGTCAATTCTCATCAAAATTTTCAGTGTCTAAAGTTGACGATGAATAAATTATCTGTGGTTTTCATAAACGTGCACTCAGACTTGCTTTAATTGCCTTTCAAAACAGGTTTTGTTTTTTAACATGTGGATCAATTTGAATGATTCTGTACATTTGCCCAAAGTCATTATTTTATTTCATTTTGTAGTTTTTTGTGCCAAAGAAAAACCTAAGAATTACTTTCTTAAAGCTGAATATTCTTAAATAGAAAGTCTAAAAAAACAGAAATACATTTCATTATCATCCTTTAAACTCCCAAACTCTTTGTGGAATAATGAAAATGTGCTCTAGGACCCAGCTAGCTGACAAACATTGCCACATGCCATTTTTGAAGCATAGTTTTCAATGTTATTAAGCTTATAAAAGTAAACAACAAAACCTGCTCAAATGTTGTCTAGCAAAGGCTAAATAATGCCAGCTTTAAAAAGGAGCTCAAGTGAATCAACAATTTTTTTCTGTATTTAAATTTAAATATTAAAAAAATAAATGTGCTGAAATCTCTTTAATATATTGAAGTCCACAAGAAGCAACTAATAAAAACTGTTAGATATTATTTTATGATAAAATTTACAAGGGTAATATGGAGTAATAAGAGTCATGAACATTTTGAACCATTTATATAGTAGATATGCATATTTTCTCCAAATATAATAATTTGATATTGCTATAGCAGCAGATACACATATTTTTCTTTAGTCATTTGCTTATCACATTAATTTATATTAACTGATAACCATAATAAGCAATATCTTGTTACACTCTTTGTACTTCACTGCCATTGGGTATTAAAATTGTTTTAAGTCAGGTATAGAGGCAGGCTGTAATATAAGTACTATAATCCTAGTACTTCAGAGGCCAAAACAGGAATATTATAGGTTGGAGGACAACCTCAGCAACCTAGTGAGACCCTATTTCAAAGCAAAAAAAAAATTTTAAAAATGAAATACAGTTGGGAGTGAAGCTTAGAAGTGGAATGCCCTTGAGTTTCATCCCTAGTACCACACACACGTACACATAAAAATTGTTTTAACTGTGGCCTAAAATTATATATATTAAGGGCAGGCAAAAATTGCTAATTATATTCAAATGAAAATGTCATTTACAAAAAGAAAGGGGAGAGAGTGAATAAATTAATTTAAAAATGATAAAATCAAAAGATAAAATATAAATAACAATTATAACATTCCTGAAGCATACAAATGAGAGACAATATTTTTAGAAAGATATAAAAATGTAGATGGACAAATTAATATTCAGTTAAAATGAAAAAGAGTCCTAGACCACAGTGTGGACCTAGAATTTTGAAGAGTGAGCATACTTTATGGAAGGAAGTGAAGATACATTTGCCCTCTGAAATCCTTCCCCGTTTAATAGTCTATGACTATCTCAATTTTAGTGAGTATTGGAATATTTCTGCATGAAAATCTCTTCAGTAACCAGAAGCCCTGGGCCCTAGAAAGCAAAACTGGCATCCTCTTTAAATGCCTTCCAGCCCCCTTCTGATGCCTCTTGTTGATAGGTCTCACTTCTAAATCAAGCAAGGAGAAGGAAGAAGTGAGAAAACCTATGCAAGGTGGCACACACCTATAATTCCAATACTTGGGGGCAGAGATGAGTAAATCATAGATTTTAGGCCAGTCTCAGCAACTTAGGAAACCTTATATTCAAAATACGAAATAAAAAAATAGGGGCAAGGGATCTAGTTCAGAGGTAGAATGCTCCTGAGTTCAATCCTCAATACACCTCCCCCCACCTCCACCCCAGCACTCCTCATATGAAGGAAAGAAGTGAGAACAGTGCAGAATCCTGAAAGAGGAAGAGAAAAACTGGGGTGGGAAGAGAATACAAAAAAACAAAACAAAACAAACAAACAAACAAAAAAAACCAGCTATTCTCCACCTTCAGATTTCATCCTTCTTTGCTTTCTAGGTGATGGGGATCCTTCAATTTAAATATTTTCTCTGCCACTGGTTTTGAAATATTCAACAAGTCCTGTTAGATTCCACCTTTCCTTTTAATTTGGCTCTTGTAACCCTGTAGCTGTTTTTCCCCCAAGCCTGCAGGAGTCTCCATCTGCTCTCTGCATTTGACAGAGGACTGTTGCAGAATGTAGTGGCCCTGCTCTGCAGAGGTCTCTTAAGCCTAGTACCCTGCTGAACAAGGTACATGAGCCACAGCAACCCCAAATCTGACCCCTCCATGCTTAGTTCAGTGAGTCCTTGTCCTCTTCTTGGGCTCACTTGGTGCTTACCTGAAATGCATCTGGGAAATGCTTCATACAGAAAGCCCCCAGCAATAGTGGGCTTCAGAACATAGTCCCCTTCCCTCTCGGATCACACAGTCCTGTGTTGCATGTTCTCCAAAATGTGTTCATGGTTAGTTGCTTCATATGTTATGTCCAGTTTTATAGACCCTTTTGGAAGAAGCACTTGTTCTGTACAAGTTATTCATGGCCAGAAACCCTATTTTAAATTCATTTTTGGGCATTTGACATTCCTTCCTACTAATAAGAACCCTTATATACTCTTGGTGGGATTGCAAATGAGTATAGCTATGGAGATCAGTATGAGGATTGATTTTTTTTTTTTTTTTTTTTTGCAGTACTAGGGATTGAACCCAGGGGCATTCTACCTCCGAGCTACACCCTCAGTCCTATTTTTTATTCTTTATTTTGAAACAGGGTCTCACTAAGTTGCAGAGAGCCTCACTAGGTAGCTGAAGTTGGTCGGGAACCCAGATCTGAGCTTCCCAAGTACTGGGATTACAAGTGTGCGCCACCATGCCCGGCTTGAGGGTTTCTTAATAGACTGGTGATGTAGCCACCAAATGACCCAACCATACTGGGAGACCCCCACTTCTGGGGATATTCTCAAAGGAATTGAATTCAGATGACTATGGGAATACATGCATACAATTTACAATACCCCAACCATGGGACCGACCTAGGTGCCCCTCAGTGGAATTCCTCAACCATAAAAAGGATATTATCCATTTGCAAGAAAATGGATGGAACTCAAGAATATTATGCTTAGTGAGATTAGCCAGTCACAGAAAGTGAAAGGCCATACATTTTCACTCATATGTGAAAGCGAGAGAGAAACTGGGAAACAAAAAGAAACTCAGATAAACAAGGGGGAGTAGGAGCCAGAAGGGGAGGCAGGAAGGCAAAAGGGGAGATCTGATAGTGGAAACTACTTGAGAAATCCTTTGTGCATACATGAAATTATCTGTTGTAAAGATTACCTGGGGGGAGGGGACAGGTTGGGAATGGGGGGGTGTACAACAAATGTGTGAATGTACGTATCTGTCATTCTGAACCTCACTATGATGTATATTTACAATGCACCAATTTAAAAAAAAAAAAGATAAAAAATTGAAGATCTCAGCCTCTCCTTTAAAGATGCTATATGTTGAAAGAACATTAACTGCATTGCTAAATATCTTTAGTTGAACATAATGTACTTCCTCAATGGCAAGGCAGTGTGCTTTCATTCATTTTTTTAAAAAAAAATGTATCTGTAATTCCATCATACCATTTATGTGACAATCATTTTTCCCACTGCAGTCAAAGCTACCATGGAATAGTAATTCAATTAGTGAAATTTCCATATCTGTTTTCACTGTTTCCCTTGAAATTTCTCAAAGGGCTCATTATAGAAGCATTATCTCTGTCAGGAACCTAATTATTTGTCTTCATATTCTAAGCAATTTACCTTTCATCTTTAGTCGTGGCTTCCTTGAACTTTTTCTTCTGTTGTATTCCCTTCAATTTTATGTAACTCGTGTTAGGTCAGGCCATTCCTCTGGATTTTCACTTTCGGGTTTCCTGAACTGTTTCTCCGTTGCGCCCTCACAATTAATATCGATCGCTTTTCACCTCTAGCATATTTATATCTCAAAAGTACATCTTGTTATTGAGCATGCTTTTAATTAGCTCAAGAATTTTCTTTCTGCCCTTCCTCATATTCAGGGGCATCTGGCTAAGAACCAGCTTTCTATATATTTAAAATCAATTTTGCTCAGCATAATTCCACCTTATATTTTAAAATTCCCACTACTGATTCACTTAGAATTCTATTCTGAGTCAGCGTAAGTTTTTGCTTTAGGATATGCAATGTATGTTGCCCTTCTTACCCTTTGGTCTTGAAACAGAGTCTTCAGTTTACTCTTCGATTCCCAATTCTGGGTATTAAACTCATAAAATCCCAATATTTAATTTTAATATTGAATGTCATCTTGATTAAAGCAAACACTAAGGCATCCAAGGCAGTTCACCTCATTTTCTCAGTGATATGGAGAAGTATCCGAATGGCAGCTTGTTTGTTTGTTTTGCTTTGATGCTATGTTTTCATTTGATTTTTCTGCTGCAATCTCTTTCGAATTCCTTTTGGCCCTTCTTTATTTTGAAACTTATAACTACACCATAAGAAAATACTCCTTTTTTTAAGTAATGTGGATATTGAGATGTGATCATATTACTAAAGTTATATACTGAGCAATTGAAAAAATGAAAACCAAACCCAGTTCTATGAGATTCCTTATTCCATGCTCCTAGCTACCAATATTTTTATCAGTAAACTAAATAACAACAAAAAATAATAATGACTATTTGTAAATGTATTAAAATCTATCCAGAACAAAGGATACTTCTTCATTACTAGTAATGTTAGAAATTAGAAATTGTTTCTAATTTTCCAGTCAGTGTTACAGGTTAAACAATATAATTACAAATCTTGTAACAATATGAAATAAACTATTTACCAATGCAGAAAATCTTAGGTTAAATCGAATCAATGTTAAACTGAGACACTGGTTCAACATTCAATTTTTTCTTCATTTCAGCATTTTGATATTCTATCTCATCAAAGGATTCTATGCTGTGACCATGAATGGTTCTTTATACAACAGACAAATCTGTGATAAATATATAACAAACCAAAAAATTATTCTACCTAAAACATCCATCCATGCATATATCTGCCTATTCATTCACTCACTTAATACCTTAGTAGATATTGATTTATCAGTTATTATTTGCCAAATATTTTGTTATGCAATGGGAATATAACAGTAACACTAATAGACACACTCTCCGCCCGCCCGTAATAAACTATCACATAAAACTACAGAAGGAGAAAAATTTCATCCACATAGAAGTATGATTATACTCATAATCATCATATTAAGTTATTAATAATTAATGTGCACTCTGCTTGACTTTATCTTTAACAAAAAAAAAGATGTTTTTCGAATAATCCTCTGGATTAAGAAACTTAGTTATGTCAATGATTTTCTCTCATTACTGTTTCAAATTATGATAGCAAGAATTTTTTAACTGTATATTCTTAATGTTTAGGATGGTTAGTCTTCTGGATATGAGTAGTATTTATGAATACATAGTAACCCTCTTAGAGCTCTCTTTGGTGAGAAGCCTGGAGTAGAATTTAACAGAAAATAAGTGGCCTTGGATTTTCTTTAAGGACTTGTAGGTTCCTAGAAGCTCCGAGAAGCCCTTGATAAGAGGTTTCAATGCAAATATAGTCATTTCCTAAGAAATCTAAGGATTAAAAAATATTTCAACATATTAATTTTGACATTGTGCTTCTACATTCTATGTTAACCTAGTTAAACAAAGTGAATGTAACACGTTATTGAATACTTTAATAAATTAGAATTGAGTCACTAAACATTTTTATAACAAAATTATTCATAAAGAGTAAAACAAACTTTTTTCTGCAATAAAGGAACATACTTTGCATTCCAAAGTGGTCTAGTTGGCTTTATCAGATAGGAAAGACACTATACAATATAGAAGCAATATTTAAAGTTTTCATGATAATGGTTGTATAATGATAATTAAGAAAACAAATGAAAAATCAGAGGATATGTGAGAATAGTGGGAAACTGCCTTTTGTGGCTCCCTTAAAAGAGAAATTCACAAAAATTTTACTACATAACCAAGAGAAAAAATTGTTTAAACCCTAGGTCAGGAGTCAGCCAACTTGTTCCCTTAAAGGCTGGCCAGTGGTAACATTGCAGACTCTGGAGTGATGTGGTCTCCATTCCGACTAGTCATCACTCTCTGTAGCTCCAAAGCAACCAGAGAAGTCAATGTAGATGTTGCTCCTGTGAGCAGCAGTGCTGGGTGTGATACAAGGAAGTTTTACATATGTGAATTGCAGACACCACATGTGGCTTTGTAGGCTATGGGTTACTGATACGTGTAGGTTATAGGAAATTTTATAAAGGGATTTTTGTGTCTAGAATTTGGTATATGTGAGGGTTCCTAGAATCAATACCCTGCAGATACCAAAGAATGATTGTACTTTTTTGTTACTGTTTTAATAAGTCTATATGCAGTTTGCATGTTATTAATACAGCCTTTTTTATTCAAAAAAAGAATATGTACTATCTTACTTTTCTCTTTTATTAACAATAGATCAATGCAATTACCATTTGGCTTTATTTCTTCCATAAAATCTTCATATTTATATTGTAGATTTGTCCCCTCTGAGAGAGAAGTCAGTAGACTTTTTAATATTAATTTCAAATAAAAATTATTCCAAGAAGAAATATGAAGTTAATCTTAATGGTCACTGTGTATTAGCTATACCAGTTATCTCACTTTGATATACCTGAATCCTCAAATAACTATGAGTTTATTGACCTTCCTGTTGGAACATTGATTTGCTTCTTAGATCAGGGTTAATTTCAAAGAACTTTGTATGTGTGGAGGTTTCATTTCTAGAGATTAATTAAAAATAATCATATGTGACTCAACATTTCAATACACACCTGCCCCTACTGAATATCCTAGTGTGTGAGTCAAATATGTCATAAGTCATTTGCTTTCCATTCCCCATACCATTTTGTTGGCATCAGATCTTTGTTTTTTAATAAAATATCCTCTTGAGTTCCTTAGTTCCATCAGCTAACACTTACAAAGCTACATGAATGAAGCCTAACACCTTTGCCCGACCTTCAAAGACGTCTAGAACTTAGATTGAACTGATTTCTTATTCTTTTGAACTGCTTCTAATGCCTTGAACCCTTGAGCTTTCTTCTGAAATTCCCTTCTTTCACTGTCTGACCTGTGAAACCCTGCACATTCATGTAAGTTTCAATCAAATACCATCTTCTCCAAAAATCTCTCTCAGATCACTGCAAGTCCTTCATATTCTATTTATCTCTAAGAGCAGTCAGGACAGATCCCTGTGGGCTGAAACCCCAGAGAGGAAAGTGTTGGTCCGCAGAGAGATCAAGCTCACCCAATAATACTGCTATAGTGTCTCAGTCCCTGACCACCTCCAAGAGGAACGAGCATCACCTGTTTTTCTTTTTTATTTCTTATTTTTTTTTATTTTTTCGCCTTTGATACTGGAGATTGATTCCAGGGGCTTTCTACCTCTGAGCTGCACCCCTAGCCCTATTTTAGTTTTTATTTGCAAATGGTCTTGCTAGGTTGCTGAGGCTGGACTTGAATCTGCAATCTTCCTGTCTCAGCCTCCCAAATACTGGGATTACAGGCATGTTCCATCACACTGAGCTTGGATCACCTGTTTATGAAGGGAAAAAAAAAAAAAAAAAAAAAAAGCCCCGTATTCCAGTGGTCCTCTCCCTAGAGTGTAACATCTAACCTAAGAGATACCTAGATCCTTCGGTAAGTTGGTAAGTTGTTTTTTGTTTTGAGGTTCTGGGGATTGAATCCAGGGGCATTCTACCTCTGAGCTCCACCCTCATCCTTATCTTTTTTTATTTTTATTTTTTTTTTTGAAATTTTGAAACAGGGTCTCACTCAGTTGTGAATGGCTTCACAAGTTGCTGAGGCTGGCTGTGAACTTACAATCCTCCCGTCTCAGCTTAGCAAGTACTGGGATTTCAAGCTTGCACCACCACAACTGGCTTTAGTAAGTTGCTTTTAAAGCTTGTTCTGTGTTGTCTGGTCATTTGCTTTTGTTTGCTCAACAATTTCCTACTACCAAATATTATAGGTTTACAGACTGGAGCTACCCAGGGTAAATTAGAAGATTTGCATATTGCTGTGATTAAAACACAGCAGGGATTTGGGTCTGGCCCATCTCCCTTAGTATTCTGCATTTGGCAGTATTTGATGTGCATTAATAATCACAATCCCCTGTGTGTAGGGAGAAGCTGAGAAAATAAATGCTGGTGAAGAAGCCCTGGTTGGAGCCTGAGCTGTCCAGAAGCCTCATCTATTTTTCCTATCTCTGGCCTAAGTTTTTTCCTCTTTTTTCCAGTGGGAATTAGAGGGAGGTGAATATAAAAATATTCATCAGCTATTTCATTATGGCCTCTTTTTGGAGAGAAGGGAAAAATTCTGAGACTGTGGTATGACTTGTCAAAGTTTTGAGAGTTGACGACCTATGGTGAACACATCACAATCACTCCACAGACTTTCAACGAAATATGGGGAAACTGACTACAGGTGGCCTGTTTAAGTTGCATGCTTATTATAAAATTATTCAGTTATAACAGATTAGGTAATATAAAATAACTACAATCACTACGGATCATCTAACTTATCTATAACAAGCTAGTATCACCGAGTACAGAAGGTGAGGTTTTTTATTATCATTAAACTCTTAATCTATTGATCTCAGATATGATTACTACATACTTTCTGCTTCCATGCATATCTAGCTGACTGTGCCTTTTTTATATATATGTGAAGTGGGCAATTATTGATTCAATCAATCCTATTGATTTTCTGTGCAATTTATCACATTCGTCTCTGATAATTCTATTCATTTGGTTACAGTTTGACACTAATATGTTGATGATGATTTTTTTAAATCCCTCTATTTAGATGATTCTCATTAGTCTGATAACATTTTAAGCCTAGAACGACGACTCAGGGTACTATTTAACACACACTTGCTTCAGGACATGGAGAACATTAATACACGTGGAAAATGGGATTTACCTGTAGTTTGCTTTAGCTTTATTTGTACTTTTGTCCTAGGCTCCTTCCTCCCCTTCTCTTTACCAGCCTGGTTTAGCTAGTGAGTATGAGTAACCTCTGCTAACATGGACCTGTTTGGGAACTGAGACCACATTTTAGTCCATTTTGTGTACTTTAAACAAGTTAAACAACTAAGTATCTTGAACCTAGTATCTTGCATTATGACTATTTGTTCCATGTATATCTGAGTGCATCATAAAGTATAGAAAAATTCCCAAAAGAAGTTTCAATAACTGTATAAAGCGGGTATTTCTATCTACTAGTTAAGCCTAAAATGGATTTTAAGGAATCTAAATAAAGATACCAAAATGCTGAAGTATGAGATTGTGTTTTAGTTGACTTTATCAGTAGTAGTACTAAGATTGTTATGCTGCCGATTTTAATTTCAGAATTTACTTTCAACAATTTGAATTTATCTAGCTAGGAAAAACAAAACGATTTATACACGTCAATGAAGGGAAAAAAAGTATTATGATGGATAGACAACAAAATAGCTTAAAATTGAGTAAAAAAAAAAAAAAACTGCTAAGAAAAATATTCAAATACCTGTAGTTGAAAATAGTTCCAAGAGATTGGACATCGGACACAAAGGGCACATTCCCTATGTGTGAGAATTGCCATTGATTGAAATTGTCTGAGAAAGTGGTTTCAAGTTAGTGGAGTAAGCTATGAAAAGATTTTTTAAAAAAGCATCAGTTAACATAATTAACATACTTACATCTCTCAGAGAGGAAAGTAGTGATGAAACACGGGGAACCAGAGGTTCAAAGTGTGTGTAATAGAAGAGAAGAGTGTGTAGGAAACTTGAGAGAATATCAATTACCTATCCATTTCTGTCTCTATCTCTTAACTTTTTTCTACACATATACACGTCTAGGTATATATTCTTGTTAAAGAAATGGTATCATTTTACTGTACAAAGATTATGTGTCTGGTTATCCAAAACAGGAATATGTTTTTGGTGGGAGGGAGTGGAAAATATTTCTGTCAGGCAGAATGTCAGATTGGCAAATACTGATTTGTCTAAGATTTGAATAAGAACAGAATTTATGTCCATTATAATATGGGAGATTCTTATATTCTTAGATGGAGAACTTCCTGCATCTCCTCAAGGAGGGACCTATTTCATGTAGGTGATTCCTGAAGCACAGCTTGAAGAGTAACCGATGGCTTGTGGTGGTATTTAGTAAACTAGTTTATTTTAACTGAGGGTGTGTGCTAGCTAAAGGCAGGTACCAAATAGGTAGTAAAATTAGTTTTAGAGTTTGTGTGAGGAAGAGAGGAGAGCAATGATGGAACCAACAAGGGAAAGAAATGGTAAGGGGAATATATACATATCTTATAGAGAATTCAATTCAGGCTCTACATTGTCAATAAATGAATCTTCTTACCTGCAATCTCAGGAAAACTTTAGTAAAAACATTCAATCACCTAATTAACATTGTTATATGCCCCAAATCTTGATTTATTGTGCCTCATTTTATTCTATAATAATTGCCTTTTTACAAACAAGGAAAAGAAGGCTTATTTACTTTAAATGATGTGATCTATTTAGATTTGTATGTTCTGTTTCCATACATGTAGGCAATGGTAATCTCAACATCGTGTAATCAAAATGTCATCTATAATCATCTCAGTCCTAAAATTATGGAGAATAATTGACTTGATTTTGGGGATCAGTTGATAATCGAATGCCCACTCCGAGCTTTCTGCAAATGGCAGTGCACTTATTATCTGTGATTTTGGGGTGCTTGTTTCAGACAAATTAATTCTATTTATAAAACATTTTCCATGCTCCATTAAATCTTCTTTCTAAAAAAATATGAAGCTAAATTTGAATATTATACCCTTTCCCATAATTAAACACTCAGGTGCATGTGTTCATGCACACACATGGATCAAGAAAGATGTCTCTTAATATAACTCTGATATTTCTCTATTTACTCATTGAAAACTCTGTTTTGAGAGGCCTTTAATACTGCATTTAACTGGTAAACTATTCATTAATAGTTGTTCTGATATTAATCTGAAAGACTGTATGTAGTGCGTACATTTTTTAGTGTGGGAGGAAAGTCATATATTGATTATTTTTATATATATACAATGAATTACTAGTGGACATAACTGTAGTGATGTTGATGAAAAGACTTCATTGTAAAAGATAAACAAAACATTATGAAAGTATTCTACTCTATTTACCTTCCTATATAGGCTTTTGTTGTTGTTGTTGTTGTTGTTTATCTTTCCAAGTTTTAGCACTTTTTGGTTTGCCATACTCCCAAATAGGCCTTTTTGGCTCTCCTACTTGCTGGGTAATTAGTGCCAAAATGCTCAGCTAGCAAAATTCCTTGTAGAACATTTTCTATTCAAGTAAGGCAAATAATTTGCAATTTTCATTTTAGACATGCTCAAAATGATGGTTTGTCTTGACTTTTTTTAATGTTAAAGAATTTTATATTTTTTTAGAATTCTATTATTGAAGGAAAGAATATTGTTATTCTGAAATAAAAATCCAAATGTCAGTAAGGTGATTTTTTTTTCTTATATAATGACCTACCAGCCATAAAGTTTTTCTGTTTAAAATATTTCCAAAATATTTTATTTTCAAACATAATCTTTTAATAATAGTAAACATTGTGTTTAAATTAGTTAACTGCAATATTTTTAAGAACTTTCTTTGATCATTTACGATAGTTGCTATAAAAAAAAGGAAAACTAAGTGTTAATTAGAAGTTTAAAAATAAAAAGTTTCCATTTTTTTAATGAGGTTAGCCTTTTTTTTTTTTTTTTTTTTTCTTTTGGTACTGTGGATTGAAGCTAGGAACATTCTACTTCCAAGCTATACTTTCAGCCTTGCTTAATTTTTTTATTTTGAAACTGTGTCTTGCTAGTTTGCTGTGCCTGGCCTTGAACCTGTGATCCTCCTATCTCAGCCTCTCAAGTACTATGATTACAGGTGTGTGTCACCATGCTCAACTTGGACAAGTTTCTTTTTCGTGCTGGCTTTGCTTTCTTCAAGAAAATGACTTGCTAATGCCCAATCCCCAAGATATTAATTAGGATAGATGAATAGTAGAAATCATGTAGAATAGGGTCTAGTTGGTAAGAATTACTTAACAATATTGACCAAGACTATTAGATAATTAAACTACATTCTTTTATAGAAGACATCATAAATTTTATAAATGTTACAAAATTTGACAGTATTTTCTCAAGTAGTAAATAAAACTTTTGGACAAGAACCTAGCTCTCTTCTAAATAATGATATCACTTTCTAAAATTAAAGCATGTACCGTGGAAACACAAGGTAGGAAGTAGGAAGTAGGAGCTCTTCCTAAGAATAAGATCAGAGAATTCCTCCTGGGGAGGTTGCTGGAGTGGGGTGGGAGGACAAAAAAATAAAAACAGGAATGCCAGGAAGATGGAGGAGATGTGTAGGCAGGCTTTCCCCAACACTGACAGGATCCTCAGTAAGTACAAAGGGAGACTCACATACTATAGATCTAAGGATTTGAAACCTATAACAGTTAAATAGAATGTTTCCATGCTTTCCTACTTAGTGGTAAGTGGTACATGCTTTTATAATAACTGAGAAGATCAGGATCAAAGGCATAAATCTTGCATTCTTCAGAGTCCCATACTGCACTGAGGCTACAGAGGAAGCTCTAGTTTTATTGACCTATCCTCTTCTTATCCCAGTCCCAACAAACTTTAGTCTAGCCCTTGAGTTCAAGCTCCATCTTCCTGTTTCCCAAACAGATGGCTACCCCTCAAGCTAAGGAGTAAGTACAGCAGCAATCTTCCCTCAAAAGAGAACTCAAAAAGGGGCTCAAGGAAACCTTAGATGCTACCTAAGTTGTTCTGGGGGGGGGGGGGGTAGATGTTGGCACATATGTTTGGTAGACTCTGGATGGCTTCAACCGGATGGCATGTACATTTCTTGTACCACAAGGAGGGTTATGGTTTGAGAAATGGGCTCTCTAAATAGCAGAGACCAAGGTAGAACACCTGCTACTTAGTCTAGAGTTATCATAAAATAGTGTGGCATTTCTGAGGTCTGGAAGTTGTTCTGAAGCAGTATAGAATGGGCTTTGGAAGGGGTTAAGTCTGAAGGCACAAAGACCAAGGAGCCATTGTAGTAATCTAATCTGCCAGAATTGAGAGACTGGCCTTGGAGATAGAGGGGAAGGGGTGGGTGGATTTCAGAGCTCTTTAGGTCATGTGGTTGAGAAAGCTTAGTGGACAACTAAATCTAAGAGGGAGAGGAAGAAGTTGTACACCAGGAATCAACTGGAACTCTTCGTAGTAAAGTCTGTAAATTGAAATATTCTAGAATATTATCTGTTGCACCATATTGTCTTTCAGGTTGTAAATCAGTTTGTGATGAAAGTCTAGAAACATGGTTATAATTTCATAGTTTAATTTTGGTTTAATAAAATAAAATCTAATTACTACTGTTTTTGAAGCATTATTTACCTAAGAAGTACATGCTTTAGAGACTTGTTTACTTATGTTTCTAGTCATAAATGCCTAAAAAGACAAACACATATAATTTATTTTTATAGGTAGTGTTAAATTTTCTCAAAACATAAGCAGTTACTTTTATCCAAAGTACTATTTAGTTATCAATATTATATTAGGTCTAGGTGTGGAGCTCAGTGGTAGAGTGCTTGCATAGCATGTGTGAGGAGTTGGGTTCAATCCCCAGCACCACAAAAACTAAATAAATAAACAAAAAAACAAACTACCAGCTTATATTTCTCTTACTTTTAAATTTAGTGAACTGAAAAACCTATTTATTTTACTGAGTTTGTTGAACATTGTCCTGAACCCATTATGACTGATTTAAAGTGTATGTGAAATTTTCTCAAGTTGCAATACATCCTGTTTAATCAGGACTCTATGAAGTCAAAATGAATCATCTTTAAACCAAGCCTATGATGATAATAACTACTGAATTAGAAAGAAATTGTTTAATTATTTATGCAAATTTAATTATACAAGTTTAAGTAGAGGCTTGTCATAAATATTAGTCAAACAAAAGATAATTATTTGGATGGCATTACTTCCAATAAAACAACACAAACAGACTATACTAATGAGAAACTAAAATGCATATGCTGTGAACTTAATATAAAATTTTCAGTTACGACATTGTATTGTGTAACTTGATAAAGTGGAGTTTATTATTGCTGCCCTCATTAAAATAAACCCTCCTTATAGCACTTATAATGTTGGACTCCTACAGATAACATTATAATGAGGGTATGATGCATTTTGATTGAGTTACCACAAGGGAGAAATTTAATTTAATTAAACTGGTCTTCATTAAAGTATTGCATTCAAGTAAAGTAATTATATGGCACATACAGTATGGAAGAGATCCTGCTGTTTAAAAAGGAGAACACTCACAACAGAGCAGCCTTCATTTTATTACAGAGTCGCTTTTTGCTTTTTCAATAATTAACCTGAGACCTGATCATAGTGATATAATAGAATAACATTCCTTCATGCTTTGGTTTTTAAAATAAACAACATCTAATTTGCACAAATACATCCATATAGCATTTACACATATAAATATATATGCATATAAATACATTATTTGTCTATAGCATAAATAATATATAACTGATAAAATATATATGCATTGATGTTCATAAAAATAAACACTTAGAATTTATATGTATTTTTCTTAGATAAAAACAAGCATATATATATATATATATATATATGTTCCTTAGACCAATATTTTCCATATATCTAATATAATTATTGACTATATTTATCAATCTGAATCAATCAGATTAGGAATGTAATGTTAAAACATTCAACAAAATTGGGAGGGGGTAGTTGAACAGGTAGGTAAGTAAACATAAAATGTTAAATTGTGGAATAATTCCCATGACCTTTGTAGTAGCCTACTGATATCTCCACCAAGTTGATAATAGTTTATAGGTAGATAACTAAACCTGCCTTTAGGTGATAAAGAATGCAGATTAAATAACTTCAATTATTACATTTTTTCCATATTTTTAAAAAATATACTTTTATTGGTGCATTGCAATTATACCTGATAGTGAGGTACAAAGTGTTAAGTACACACATGCACCGAGCACTCGGTGTGCTTCCTTCCATTTTCCACCCACTCCCCCAATTTCCCACACGTTAGTGAGATTGGTGGTGATACCTTCATATATGGACATGGCATTATTTGAACTCTCCTTCTTCAGCTCTCCTTTTTCCCCTCCCCCAATCTCCTTCCACTATGCTACTGGTCTCTCTCCTCATTTATCTGAAGTCCCTTTTGTTTCTTATTTTCTCTTTAGATTTCATGTATGAAAGGAAAATGACCAGCCCTTGACTTTCTGAGACTGACTGATCTCACTTAGTGTAATATTCTCTAGTTCTATTTATTTTTCTGCAAATGGTATAATTTTGTTCTTTATGGTTGAGTGACCACATTTCCTTTATTCATTTTTTGAGAGTAACAAAAGAAAACCTTTGAAAATTATCACACTTCTAAATAAATGCCAGTTACTTAACTGGATTTAATGTATCAAAATCAGCAAAATAAGCTGGGTGTGGCGGTGCACACTTGCAATCCCAGTACTTAGAAGGCTGAGTCAGGAGGATAGCAAGCTCCAGGCTAGTGCAAGGTAAATTAGTGAGGCCCCATTTCAAAATAAAAAACAAGATAGGACTGGGAGTGTAGCTCAGTAGTAGAATGCACCTGGATTCAATCCCCAGTACTATGCGTGCACACATATCAGCAAAATGTAAAATTAGGTAGCTTTTTTTTTTTTTTTTTTGCGGTACTGGGGATTGAACTCAGGGGCATTCTACCTTCGAGCTATACCCCCAGCCCTACTTTTTATTCTTTATTTTGAAACCGGGTCTCACTAAGTTGCGAAATTAGGTAGCTTTTTAAAGTCTTAGCTTCTTAGTTCAGGCTGTTATAACACAGAAGCATAGACTGGGTGGCCTGGACACAGTGAAATTTATTTCTCACAGTTCTGGAGGCAGACGCTCTGAGATCGGGACACCAGCACAGTAAGCTGCTGGCGAAGGCCTTCTGGAGCTGCAAAGTGTTGTCATCTCTTGATCCCTTCAACATGTAAAATAGTAGACTGAGATTCTCTCTGGGGTCTCTTTTGTAGGGTACTAACCCCATTCAAGAGTACTCCACCCTCATGACCAAAATCAATTTCCCATGACTCCAATTCCTAGTAACTTCATTTTGGAGACTAGGATTTCAAATATGAATTTGGAGCGGCACACAAACATTCTGTTTATTGTGGCTTCATTGTCTACACAACCTTCCTTGTTTCTTCAGCTCCGCTACTGACTGCTTCTTATGAGTCTCCTTCCTTGGATCTTTCTCCATGGTGGAAAGTCTTCCATATTGAGCTTTTGCCTGTCCTATCACTTCATTCCTATATTGGAAAAATTAAGGGCTGAGTTTATTAAATTAATAAATTAGTGATGCTGCACTAGTTGTGAAGTTTGTAAGTTTCTTTCCTTCAAAAGAGAGACAATTATATTGATCTATCCTTGATGAGGCACAAGTTTCTAGAACAGAATATTATACATATTGCTTTCTACTTACTTCTATTTTATTGTTGATTGATTGGTTGGTTGGTTGGTTGGTTGATTGACTGATTGTGCTGGGGATTGAACCCAGTATGCATTCTCTCTCTGAGCAACACATCTAGTCCTATTTTATTTATTTATTTATTTTTATTCTGAAACAGGGGCTCACTAAATTATGGAGAACCTCACCAAGTTCCTGAGACTGGCCTTGCACCCGAGATCCTCCTGTTTCAGCCTCTTAAGTACTGGAATTACAGGTGTGCACTACTATGCCACCTGTTTTCTACTCACTTTTATTTCAATTGATTAGCACATATGAATGATTTTCAAATCTATTCTCTTTCAATGAGCATCCAAATGTTGTATCTACCAGACTTCTTGATGTTTCTGCTTAGACATTCAATAGCCATCTTAAATTAAAAATATTTTAAATCAAGTATAATATCCATCTTTCACAAACAACACATGGTCACCTCTGGGGTTCTTTCTTGATTAATAATGCCACTATTTAACTGTTAATTCAAACTAGAACTTTAGCTATTTCTGTGTACCCTCTTCTACTCAAATTGCATTGCAAACAGGCCATCAAATCATATACCTTAAAGCCGGGCATGGTGGCGCACGCTTGTAACCCCAGCATTCGGGAGGCTGAGACAGGAGGATCTGGGTTCCCAGCCGGCCTCAGCTACCTAGTGAGGCACTCTGCAACTTAGTGAGACTCAGTTTCAAAATAAAGAATAAAAAATAGGGCTGGGGGTATAGCTCGGAGGTAGAATGCCCCTGAGTTCAATCCCCAGTACCACAAAAAAAAAAATCATATACCTTAAACTTGTGGATTTACTCTGTTCTCTCTGCCCATTTTCATTCTTATGAATGGCTCTTTGTTCTAGGCTTTGAGTTTCTGATGTCATAGCCCTTGGCATTACCAGCTTCATGGGCGAGTAACTAGTGCAGTCACACAGGCCTCACTGACAGACAATGTCTGCACTTAGGTTTAATACTCTGACATCACTGTCTTAAAATGCCTGATAATGTCAGTTCTGAATGTGTATTTGCCAGGGAAGTCTAAAGATACATCCTCACGTGGGCTGGGGGCTTGGAGCCTCAGCTTGTGTGGTCCACCTCCCACTGCCTCCCTGTCTCCTTGGGAAAAGTTCTCAGCTGCTTGGTTCATCTCCTGGTACCTTCATAGCCTCCCAAACTCATTCTCCTCACTTCTATTCAGTAAGCCCCGCTGTCCCAAACCAAATGGGAGTCTGAGTGACACACTGGGAGAGTGTCAGGGGTAGTGGTGCTTGCTCCGTGGTATCTCAGCACAGGAGAGGGCAGTAGTTGTTCCTAGTCTGGGTTGGCAGCACCCAGGGTTGTTCAGTGGACAGCTATGTAGAAGCAATCCTCTTGTTAGTCCCTATCCTAGTATGGCAGGAGATTTTAATCTCCTGGCACTGCTGTATGCAGTGGGCTGGGGCTGCAGGACTTCGAGAGGGAGACTTCACTTCTTCACCTCAGCCAAGGCACAGCTCAGGTTCAGAGGCCAGTAGGAGGGAGCAGGGGCAGCAGTGGGACCTTGCTCACAAAGGTGTGGATCAGCACTCTCTCTGTTGAAACCAGATTTTTATATATATATCATATATCATATATATATATATCATATATAATATATATACATATATATATAATATCACCATGATGTCAAAAAGAGAAATACAAGGAAAGAAAAGATGCTACATTCCCTTTTCATGCAATACATTTTTTCCTGATTTTCAACAAACAGCCCTGTATTTTTATTTTGCCCTGAGCTCTTGACTCGAGATGAATTTTCTAGTTCCTTTTTCTGATTCCAACCTTTCTATTCTATGCTAAGCCTTTCGTGTGATTTATATGTCATTCTGCTGTTTAAACCTCTGTTCATATCCACTTTCATGCAGGAAAAGTTTCAGAGTACTGGATATAATGATGTAGCCTCATGGCACTCTGGAATCCCACCGCCACCCCATCCATCTGGAGGTATTTACCATCATCTCTACGGCTACAGCAGAGCATTGGTATTTTCTCAAATCATGTGCAATTTCTTTCTCATCCTACCCTTACTGTACTTTTATGCCTAGATTTCTACTACTGTCCTAGAAGGCACTCATTTCTAAGTGCTGAAATCCTCTTTTCCCTGCAACTTCTTAACATGCTATGATCTCTGTGGGAGAATCCCATCCTTCCCCACCCTTGTTCCGAGGCTCTGGAAAAACATCCCTTTCTTGCTTCCTTCTCTTATATTTCTTACCTTCTAGCTGTCTCTCTTTTGTATACTCCTTAATCCTCTAACAAAATCCACATTTTAATGATTTATATATACCCAAGCCAAAAATATCTCTTTAAATGTAGCCAAGAGTTCAGAACTGGCTCTTTGTTTTTGATTGGTTGTTCAGTAACAGTTAATGCCATTTCATTGCCAAACAAATGAACACCAAACTTTATTTGGGTCTAAAACTGCATTTAAATATTTAAATACCGAAAAGACAAGGAAATAATTGATTTCTATAAGTTTATACAACCTTATTTTTACTTGATTAATCAAAATAAAATAGCATTTTTACTGTTCTACTAAATTATTTCATTTCATGATAGTATCTTATCAAATACCTTTTAAATACATACTTATTGTTTTCAGGATACATCTAAACATTTATCATATTTTGGGGCATAAACTCATATATTTGGTGTAGTTGCTACAACCTATGAATTTTACTTAAAATATTTGATTTTAATATGTTGTTAATATTATATTTAAAATTATAGTTCTTTTTAAGTAAGGATATATGAATACTATAATTCAGATGAATTCATAATTTTAAGTATGAGATATATATTTGTAGAGGTTATTGCTAATTCAACTCCTCTAGCAGTTATTTCGAAAGTAACCTTGATCCATAGATGTTGGCAACATTACCTAGGAAACATGAGGCAATATATTTGAGTTTTAAAATGTGCTTATATACATTTGCACCAAACCCAGGTAGAGATGTCTACTTTATCACTGTACTCTATAGTCATTTATTTAACTTTTCACATAGGGCATAAATATATATTTGAGGCGTTTTAAAAATGTTCATTTTAAATTTTCCTGTTGATTTTATGTCTATAGCCATTACTGTAAAGAGAGTAGAGTGCACAGAAAACTGTGCCTCTTTCTTTGTACATATTCAAAACCCTCAATTCCAGCAGCATTCATTCAACAAGAGGCTTAAAAGCTTTTGTATTTTCTAAAATGTTGTTCACTGCTCAATTTCTTAAGTTATAAATAGAAATCAAAATAAGAGCTATTTTTGTTCACCAGTAGTTGTTTTTTTTTTTTTTTTCAGTGTTACTGGCATACAGTAAAATAAATGTTTTGTAATATACTTCTAAATATTTCAAGTGAAAATTAAAAAGCATGTTAAATGCACAAATATGTATAGAGAAAAACAGGGAGGTTGACAATAGTAAATTTTAAGCTTTATATGAAAATAGCAACTTATCAGTGTTGCAAATTTCTTTAGTCAATAGAATTTCACTTGAATCTCATAAAAACTGCTAGATAGTTCTGTTTTGTTATTCTGTTTTGCAGAGAAGGAAATTAAGGTTCAAGAAGGTTATTTGGATTTCTCAAACTTCATATGTGAAGGGCTAATCTCATGCAGTTCTTCTGACACTAGGTCTAGGTCTCTTCCATTATATTTCATAGGGCTGACAATTATTAGAGACATTTTCTTCTCCCCCTTCTTCATTTTTTCTAATTTATCAGTTTAATTTGCTTCCAAAAATGAATAATGACTATGAGAATAAATCGGAAAGTATAAAATATACTTAGGCTGTCTTCAAATACCAAACCCATTTGCATATAATGAATACTGGAGATTTCTTCTTTAGGATTTTTTGAGAAGTACATTTAAAAGATGCTTTCCAATAGGGCAACTTAATTTTAGTGCAGTTTCTAAAGAGCTGCTTCTATCTCACTAAGGTCATAATTTCTTGTAGTATCTTGTATTTTGGTAAAAATGTCTAATTATTTTGACCTTGTCCAGATGAATTGCTGGCATATTCATGTGCATGTTCTCTAATATCCACCTTCTTCCTCATTTATAAAGTGGAGATTATAATACTTATATTAAGAGATAAATGCAATTTCATATACAGGTATAAGCATAATTCTTGACAAATGACAAATGTTTAATAAATGATAGTCTATAAAGCATAATGAACTAGTACAAAATAATGTTGGAATCAAATTCCAGGAAGCACCTCCTAGGATGAGTCATTGTAATTTTTAAAAAAATGATACACACTTTTATATTTGAATTTCTAAGTTTTTTTAAAAAAAATCCCATGCAAATTAGATTAATATAAATGTAAGTTAAAATTAGAGTTCACATAAATTACATAAATTTTGTTTCTGAATATATGAGCCAAACTGTTAAAAAACTTATACCAGGCGTATAATGTCCCTGGGTACAATCCTCAGTACTGCAAAAGAAACAAAAACAAAAAAAACCTTAGACTCTGGGGATTTAGTTTGCTCTTAGAGGAAAAGAATGACCTTTCATATACTATTAATTTTTTATATTTATATGTTTTATATCTTAAAATGATATCAATTAATAATAATAATGTTAAGATACTGAAATAAAGAATCATATGCTTATTAGATTTTTATAAAATTGATGTTATATTACTTTGTATTTGAAATTTTATAGCATTTTGGTCTCATTAAATAATTCATATGAATAAAATGGACATTATTTTAGGAATGACATAAGTCTCCACATCTAATTGCTGATTCTACTACATTCTTCTTGAAAATATTTAATTTTCTTCCCTAGCTCAAAATGCCATTCATTGCTGTCTAATTAACTTTGCCTAATTAACTTTGTCTCTTCCTTAATTCTTTTATCACTAACTATATACACTATGTCTTGAAATAATGTGTTAAATTTTTGATAACTGAAAATGCAAAGGTGGATGTTTTGGCAATGAATTATTAGAATCTATGTACCCATACTTTTTTTTTTTTTTTTCCGTACTGGGGATTGAACTCAGAGGCATTCTACCTCCGAGCTACACCCCCAACCCTATTTTTTTTATTCTTTATTTTGAAACTGAGTCTCACTAAGTTGCGGAGTGCCTCACTAGGTAGCTGAGGCTAGCCGCGAACCCGGATCCTCCGGTCTCAGCCTCCCGAACGCTGGGATTACAAGCATGCGCCACCACGCCCGGCCATACTTTTTTATTTTATCAAAAAACTAAAATTATGTGTAATTCTTCAATTACTATTATGTCAAGTACCACTGACTGTAAGACTAGTTCCTTTTTTGCTGGTCAGAAAAGTGAAATTAAAAAAGAAAAAACTCTAAAACGGAAATCATTTCCACATTGAGAGGGAAGCACATGATCCATATCCTTCCATATACTTCGTGATTATTTCTCTTTCAAATTCAATCTTTCAGAGATAAATTTGATCTATTAGCTGGGCTTGCCCACACACTTCTTTCTGCCATTTCTGTTCCTAAAGTACACAACTTCTCTTTATAATGGGAACCAAATTTATTAATTAACTAAATTTTTAAAAGTTTTCTTTCTTGTGTGTGTGTGTGTGTTACTAGGAATTGAACCCAGGGGCGTTCTACCTCTGAGCCACATGCCGAGCCTTATTTTATTTCTTATTTTGAAACAGGGTCTTGCTAGGTTGCTGAGAGTCTCTCTACATTGCTGAGGCTGCCTATGAACCTGTGATCCTCCTGTCTCACCTTCCAAATACTGTGGTTACAGGTGTGCACCACCAGGCCCAGATTAAAAAGGGTTTTATCAGGATCTTTTCCCTAAAGTCTGATCTGCCATAGCTTTTTTGTGTCACTTGTGTCTTCAGCATATACAATATCCATGAGCAAACTCTTCTATGCATTGACTCTTAGTACTAGTGTTGGGGCTAAGAAAACAATACCTCCAAACGAAGGCCTTAGAATCAAAGTTCCTCTCTGACCTTTTTCTGCCCTCCTATTGCCAGATGTCTGAGGAGTTCCAGGAGATGGGACTTCCACTCAGGACAAGCAGGGTCCTTGATGTACCTGAAGGAAAATAACTTCAACATGCATAAACCAGGGGGGAAGGACAGAGATGTATTTTGGAAAGCAGGGACTCTCCCTGCATTCAAGGGAGAATGTGCAGTTCTAATCTACATAGACAGAGAGTAGCTAGGAGCTGAACTAGATATGGAGCCAGCACAGAGTAAGGCAGTTTTGTGTCAGCTTTTAGTACTTGTGCCTTGCCCTCATATCATATTTTGCAGTCAAGGTACAGTCCAAAGGCAAGGGCCAAGGCATTGGGGGAGGAAGGAAAATGTCTCAGGAGTTGCTTATTTTACATTCCAAGTGTTCATGGGCATTTCCTGTATCCAAGGTTTATGAGCACTTCTTTTGAGTCTCAGAATATTTTTCTGTCTGTATCCCAAAATTCCTCTTACTTCTCTCACTCTTCCCCAAGGCAAGCCCTAGAAACTAGGATTCTTTTTCCCCAAAGTAGATCATAGAAACTAAAAACCTCTTTTCCTGTGGCCAGACATAAAACATGAACTTTAACATCCCCCTTAGTTTCTATATAACAGTAGTCCATGAAAATTTAGCATACTCCTTCCAGAGGGGGCCCTGCCTCATACCTGGGAGGAAGAAATGCTACACAACCCAGAGGCCAAAAAAGAAACAGAATCCACAGGCTTTGTCGGGGTTTCCTACTCAGTCTATTAAGGGTTCCCCATTCAGGCTGTTACTAGTAGATCATACCCTTTCGGTCCAGTCATATTTCTACATGGTTCATTGGACATATGCATAAAAATGGATAGTTTACTCTGGGTCTTTGTTTCTTCATTTGGAAGGCTACTGTGTTACTGTTGTGGGATAAGCGGGTCCCACTCGTGGGTCCTTGGCCTTCGTGATAAAAAGAATTTTAACACGTGCCAGTCAGGAACAAAAGGTAGGAATTTATTTAGGAAAAGAGGGAAAGGAGAAAAAAAAAACAGGTGAGCGGACATCTTCCTGGCCAGATACGAACACGCGGGCAAGAGAGGGCGGTCTCTCCCAAAACTGTTTCTTTTATACGCTTTTAAGAGGGATGGGCACAGAAGAAGTCTGGACCTCCTCCTTCAGGTATAGGTGGGCGATAGGTAGGCGGTCCAAATTAGGTAGGCGGTCCACATTGAGCCCTTCCTCTTCCTCAGGTTTCAAGATGGGTCTGATCTTGGCTGTGAGTTTCTGGTGTCCTTACTGGCCCTGGCTCCTAGGTGGGGGGCAGGGCCTAAGGAACTTCCAAAGGTGGAGTAAAGGCTGCAGCGCTTCAGTTCCAGGTGTTTATATTAAAGTGATATTTTTACTTTTCCTTCCCATTTGTCTCCTTCCTGCCTACTTATTTCTTCTATCCTACATCATTACCTAAAATTATAAGTAAATTTGTTTTTCACCTAGTAATTTCTTTTTCACCTATTAATCTATCCATTGTCCTTTCTTTTCAGAGAAGCTTCTGAGGGCAAAGGGAAGCCTTTCCTTCCATCTATACTAGCAGATATGTCTTATAGGTAACTTGTACAGCAAGAGTCACCTGTATGTAAATTTATCTACTTCCAAAACTCTATGAGAAGAAAAAACTCATCTTTGTTTTTTCCCCCTCCAACACAATCTTATCTTCTAAACCCAAAGTACAAACCTTCAGTATTCATAATTTATTATTAATTGTATGGGACATCATGCCATTATCAATTATTTGACTTCTGTCTGCACACAGTAATTTATTGGGGTTTTGGTGACTATTTTGTTGCCAATGAGAAATTTGTTAAATAGACCATTAAAATAAACATATAATGGAGAAGAATATAAATAGTTTTGCCTATAATTCAGATGCACATTTTACACTACATCTGTCATGTGGCTGTTTTCTTTGGATATTTGATAGCTGTTAGAGTTACATTTGCAGCCCTCGTGGATGGCCAAGGATTACCCGGGACTTGGCACAGATTGTTATTTCTCTATTCACTCTGCGGTCTGCTTTTTTTTTGTTCTTGGTCCACCAGTTCCTTCTTGCTCCTGTTCTCCATCTGTCTCCATGAGGCTGCTCTCTGACTTACAGGGCGCTCAGCTTGTTGCTTCAATTAACTTTTCAATGGACCCCCTGGCAGCTTCCATGATTTCCTGCTGGTGCCTCCCATTTCCCCTGCTGCTTTTTATCACTCTGCTTGGCTTTTCCCTGCCTGTTTATCAGTAGTCAGCTGGTTGAACTATTGTTTGGAGCACTATGGATTTCCTGCTGATTTTTATCACTAATTCCCCACTGATCTTTTGTTACACTTTTATTTCATTTTCTACCCAATTCTGTCTTCAGGATACTGGCATTATTTTGTAAGACTCAGTATAAGGAGAAAAGTTTTCTTTTTCTTTTTTTTTTTTTCAAAATGCTTAATCTAGAAGCTATTTAGTTATTTTTTTTTTTCTATTAGAATTGACCAAGGGTGAATTATATTTCCCACTGTGTCTACTGGGGAAAATATACTTACATCTGACAAGGTGATTATATAAACACACACTGTCTAGTGGCTGTGATGTTAGTACTTCGATTCTAAACTATTCCCCCAGTGACTTGTTAAACAACCATCTCCTTTCGCAGACTTCACTCTGATATGCTGAAGGTGGTTACCTTAAAGAGGATTGTATCACTATTTACATTTTAAAAAGAAGAATCCTGGCATCTCTTTGTCTAGTCTAGCAATCTTTTGTTATGTTTTCATTACTCTAAGGTCTTATTCTCAAGAGTGGTGTTCCTAGCCTAGATCTGAGGTAAATTCCTCTCGTTTGATGTTTGTATTTTTCATGTTCTGTGTCCCATAAGTCACAAAGTCCCTGTAGGACTCATGATTCCCTAGAGGCCAATATTAAGTTTTACAGCAACTCTTGGTGTTGATTTCCTTGTGCTAACATAAAACTTCCAAAGTCTATGACATTTCTTAGAAAAAATACAATTATTTTTTTAGTCTCCTAAGAAAATAAGTTCTTCGAAAAGTTAACTTAGAAAAATAACTTATACTCAGAAACTGCAAATGTAGTCATTACATAAAACTTTTGGCCAAATGTACTAATATCTGTAAAAAAATGTAACCAATGTAAAATAGTGGAATGTTACTATATGTTTGAGTTGTATAGAATTTACATGTAAAGGAAATTATATGAGCTTTCAAAGTAGATACTTTTGTGTTTAAATCTAGGCTTTATCATGTTCTAGCAATATAATCTCATGCAAGGTTATATTAATTAACTGTGGTTTGGAACAGATCAATGATTTTTCAGAATTTTTTTAATCTTATTTCCTTTTATAGAAAATATTTAAAAATTCCCAAATGATCTCAGTGTATTATTTTACAACAAAAATAGCCATAGCTAATTGGGTTGGAGGGGGGCCCAGAATTCTGAATGGTTTTTATTTAACTTCTTCCAGAGAGTGGTTCTGAGAAACTCTTATGTTTTTCTAAGCTTCTTTAGAATACAATTGGTGAGTATCTAGAGTATATGATGTCTCATCTTATGACCTATTATATAAGGAAATCATGCTGTTGTAAACATCCTTTACCACTGTTTCAGGGGTGGCCTCATCTCTAAGACTAAGAATCAGTAATGACAAATACTGCTCTGGGTTTCTCCACTCCTACTCCCTTCAACCACTCTGCTTTACTATCACAAGGAACTTTAGTTATTCCAGGACCAATTCCACCTAGCAATCCATGACTTTGGTTTCTCTTCATCTCACACTGACTGCTCATTTCCAGTTTCCTTTGCTAGTTTCTCTTGTCTTCCTAACTTCTTGGCATTGAAATTCCATCCTTAGAACTCTCATCATTTCTGCCTTGGTGTCCTGTCTGTGATGGCAACTAGATTTATGCCACCTCCTATTATATCTCCTACTTGCACACTTCCTGAACATTAGATTCATACATCCAATTCCACTTGGTTATCTTATGGACATATCAAATATGACATACCAGAATACCTCAACCCATGCCAATCCTATTCCATTTTAGTAAATGACAAATCCATCCAATTAGGTCCTGAGGCCAAAATCTTTACAGTTACCCTTAACTTCTGTCTCTCTACTATCTGACATCCAATCCACAGCAGGTTATATTTGCTCTCATTTGAAGCCATATCAAGTCCTACCTATTCTCTCCATATCCAACAAAAATTCCCTTGTC
The DNA here is from genome assembly GCA_004027655.1 of Graphiurus murinus. Taxonomy (NCBI): domain Eukaryota; kingdom Metazoa; phylum Chordata; class Mammalia; order Rodentia; family Gliridae; genus Graphiurus; species Graphiurus murinus. The sequence continues at coordinate 244,165 of PVLC010000073.1, forward strand.
TAGCCCACCACAAAAATCTAACCTGAGTTACTTCAATACTCTGCTTTAATCATTTTCTATTTGTCCTTCTGTGCGACTATAGTGCATGCTTAGTCCACCAACCAAAGTGAAACTTAGCATTGGACATAAGATTTGTCACATCTAAAAAAAAAAAATCTTTCAATGACTTTGTATTTCACTCACAGTAAAAGCTTGATCATTTAAGAGAGCTGTTATTAGGGGACACATACCTCTCACTTACACACCACGTTTCTTGTACTTCTTTGAAGCTGCCAAACATCCTCTGCATCAGGGTTATTTGCCTTTGCAGATCTGTTTGTTTGCAATGCCCTTCCTTCACTATCTGCAGAACTCACTACCTAACTTCTCGTGTTTCTGTTCAAATGTCACCTTACCAAAGGGGCTGCTCCATATGCCTTATCTAAATATCATCCTTCCTTCACCCTGGCATGGCCAGACTCCTTTATACTTTTTATGTACCATTTACTACCATCAGATATATAGGTATATTTTAATGGATTTGTTATTATTATGATGATTATTGTTGTTGTTATTATTGCCTGCCCTGCCCACTAGGATGAATATTAGACAAGTCCAGGGACTTTGTCTATTTTATTCCCTGCTGTATATGTTGTCTAGAATCAGTTCTGAAACAGAAGGTACTCAAGTAATATTGTCAAATTAATGAATACAAAATGTCTGCTTCATACTACATCAGTTCTGATTTCCTAGTTTGCCTAGCATTGATCAGACCATAAAAATTCAGCTTATACTGCACAAATTCACATAATTCTCATTTATGCACAGAAAGCCAATATAATTTTATAATGTGCAAGATTTTCTTGTTTCCTTTTATTGATTGATATGTATTTATATATACATAAATATGCATACATACACAAATACATGTATATTTTCCCCGAAATGTTCTTTGTGGTGTAGCTGGTTTTCAGAGGACAAAGCTTGTATTCCACATTAGTTCATATTTTTTATTATGCTGTTTTATTTTGTTTTAAAATACAATCTGGTATGCTCTTTCTCCTACTTCTGCTCCATGATTTGTCAAATAATTCTGAGTCTAAAAATAATTGTTGGTTAATTGATTGAGCAAACTCATATTACACACTTCTCAGTTAGGAAAATCAATTTTAATTCAGGAAGATTATTTCATGAATGTGGAATTATAGCAAAAGACCTGAATAGTTTCCATAGACTGAAGGGAAGAAAAAGATCTAATTCAAAACTTAGATGAAACCCATTTCATTTCACTTTCCAACTCATAGCCTTAAAGAAATAGTTCTGTCAGCCTATTAAAGAAATCTATTTTCATGATCACCATGATCATCTTATGTTCTAGCAGACACTTTATCTTAGATACAATCAGGAAATCATACTTATGATTTCCATTGTTTCATTATCATTCCTGGATACAAGCTAACTTGAACTTCACTTCTTTCTCTGTAAAGTATGTCATTGATTTCTCCTTCAACCTTATATAATTGATTTTGCATCTATGACATATTGTCCAATTTAAGTCCAGTTTTGTCCAATTTTATTAGCTCTCTGAATCAATTTATTGTGATAGATCTATTAATATTTATTATTATCAAAAGCATATTATTTCTGAATGTATGTCTTAATCCCATATTTCATTAACATTAATAAGTAAGTTATTAGGGAATCTCAGGACTATAAATTAGGTTTGGAACACTGAAATAAATTTTTAAAATACTAAAATATCCAGTTAGCTCAGCTTTGGGTATCTGGTTAGACTATAAACTATTCCATCTCTTAAATAATTGAGTTGTTATTATATTTAAAGTTTATTTCATCTGAAGTGCAAATTATACACACTGCAGTGTGGTTTTATAAGTTAAACCAAACAGATAAATTAAGCAAAGGAGTTAGCAAACTATCTAGGTTCAAAAACAAAAGGTTAATAATATAGCAATATGTTGAATCACAACAATTATTTTGAATTATCTTTTTAATTGATGAAAATAATATTGGTGTACAATACAAAATAACCTAAGTTTTGTTAATTCAATGGAAAATATAATCTGAAAGGACACATAAAAATGATAACACTGAGAAATGAGACTGTGGTCTCCTAATTTCTTTTTATAACTCCTAAATTGCCTGAGTTATTTTATGACAAGGATGTATTAATTTTGTAATGAAACTTTTTTCTCCTTCTCTCCTCTCCCTTGCCAAAAAAAAAACAAAGACACAAAATGTCAATAACCACATTATGGTAATTGAGTCTACCTCCAAAATATTTGCTGATGTTATTTAGTGAATTCAAATTTTCTCTGGCATCCTCCTAACAAATCTCTTAGTCTCAAATATATTATTCAATAACACAAAAAATGTAATGTTATAAATGTCTTAAGATCTTCTTGTTATTGGCCTCCAACTGCTTTCAAGATAGAATTTTAGAGCTGAGCATGATGGCGCATGCCTATAATCCCAGTACTTGTGAGGATGAGACAGGAGGATGACAGGTTCACTGATAGCCTCAGCAGCCTAGTGAGACCCTGTTTCAGAAAACAGAGAATAATACAATGGGGGTAGCCGGGCGTGGTGGCGCATGCTTGTAATCCCAGCATTTGGGAGGCTGAGACTGGAGGATCTGGGTTCAAGGCCAGCTTCACCTACCTAGTGAGGTCCTCCACAACTTAGTGAGACCCTGTTTCAAAATAAAGAATAAAAAATAGGGCTGGGGGTATAGCTCGGAGGTAGAATGCCCCTGAGTTCAATCCCCAGTACCGCAAAAAAACAAAACAAAAACAAAAACGATGGGGGTATAGCTCAGAGGTAGAATGCCCTTGGGTTCAATTCCCAGTACCCACCCACTCCCATCACAAAGAGAATTGTCATTCTTTACCATGTTGTTTATGAAAAAATGAATTGCAGGTCCCTGTCTTCAAGTGTTCTACTCTCATAAGCACTAATGTTACAGGCAGATAAGACACTTAACAAATGTATTAAATGTTTAACAAATGTGCTCTCTCCCTGCATTCCATGACTTGCACAAGCAATATCTCCCTGTATTTGTGCATCAAATATC
>PVLC010000073.1:247334-335612 GCA_004027655.1 Graphiurus murinus
GATTGAACTCAGGGGCATTCTACCTCCGAGCTATACCCCCAGCCCTATTTTTTATTCTTTATTTTGAAACCGAGTCTCACTAAGTTGCGGAGTGCCTCACTAGGTAGCTGAGGCTGGCCGCGAACCCGGATCCTCCGGTCTCAGCCTCCCGAATGCTGGGATTACAAGCGTGCGCCACCACGCCCGGCAAGCTATAAGCTTTCTAAAAGCTCATGCAGTTCCATCATCTATCAACTGTTTTTACCTGTTTGGTTCTTAGAACATGCTCAATAAATATATGATGAATGCATATTGAATGAATTAGTGTTCATTGTGCTTCTGTTAGTTTCTTTGCAAACATAAATCACTGTGCAGGAAATGAGCCTGGCAAGCACAGGCTCTAGTAAATACATGTTTAAAGGTATGTCTGGTAGATATTATGCATCACAGGTATGCAAGATAATGTCAGACTAACATAAAATTGTTTTTTATAATTCTGCAGACAAAATATTATAGCATTCTTAGTCTCATGAAAATACATTACAATTATGAACTCTCCCTTTATAGAAAAGCTTGCAAAATCTGATTTCTACTTTAGTAATAATATTTTCAGCTTTTTATAATAACTGATGTACATATTATTTTTATTCTATGTCTCCAATGTATGTATATCACATTGAAAATATCTGGAAATCAATTATTATAAAGTTAAAAATAACACACTAACCCATCAGCAAATTATTCTCCTATTGAGGTATGAAAAACTGGAATCATATAAACAGCTTTGAAAATTTTATTAATTACATTAAAACACTTCTTATCTATTGAAAACAAATCATCACTATGAAAGCTGTAATAAGAGCCAGCATAAATACATTATTGTTCTTAACTTATTTTTTGTTGTTGGGGTTTAGTTACTTTTCATATTATATATATAATTCTGTTTATGTCTTTTGATTGTAGAATACCTGATTCTTATTTTTTACTCCCTAAAGGAAATTATTGTCCAAGGGTATGTGGTAGAGTCTGTGTATCACAGGAAGGCAGGTACTATATACATATGTTTAAATGGTATATTGAAATAATCTTCACTTTAGCCATTGCCCTTTATTTACTTATTCAAAAACTGTTGTCAATTGTTCTGACTTATCAGTGGCTTTATGTGCTTGAATGAGGGCTATATCAAACTTATTCAAACTTTTGATCTGATTCATTAAGAGAAACAATCTCACTTATGAATGTGAACGACAGCAATGCTTTCCCCCTGGCAAGCTTTTCCTCCAAAACAATCAGAAGAAATGATTGTAAAAAGAGTGAGTGACAGATCTACACTGTAGCAGGCAAGCCTGTAGAGCTGATATGCATATCAGATATTGCAAGGAAAGACTTATGCAGTTTTAGTTATATTGTTGACAGACTACTGTTCATCTTGAGACACTGAGCTATACAATATACTCTGAAATAATGCTGAGCAAATTACATACAGTTTTTGAAAGGTTTGTGATAGCAAGCTGGTAAACAAAAGTCTGTCCTTATTACCGCAACGTCTAATACATCCTTTTAGAAGTGGTAAAATCCCAGCGGACAGGTCGTTTGAAGAATATGAACCCCAAGAAGCGTGCTCTAAGCCATAAAGCTCTTATCTGTCAATATCATACACAGTAAACGTGTTAAAAAAGAGCATAATGGTGTGCTATTGTTATTGCTGAGACATCAGTCTTCTTTATGTTTGCATTAGGGACTTGTTAAGGTGCAGAATGTTTTGCCCACTAAATGTCTATATGAGACAAGATTGTCAACTCAGCTGTAAACAGAGGGCACTCTTCTTAGAAAAATCTTTGAAATTGGCTTTGTAACTATAAACAGAAAGGCTTCTCAATTCATATTTTCTGTTGATAATTGTTTAAGGGTTTGAAAACAAGTACAAATATAAATGTGATTTTTAAAATCTTAAAAGGTTTACCTTAATATTATATTGTTTTTCTCCCATTTTTGAAAAGACTGAATCTATACTGGACAAAGGTTATAAAACAACCAGTAATCTCCCCTACCCAGTGTTTTCATAATAGATATAGCATGCTTTGGGATTCCTCTGTAACAGTAAATATTTAGTGGACTTTTTCTGCGATTAAGAGGAAGGCTCTTATTCCAATGTTAGAGTGGAAAAGCTAATTTCTACAGCTTTTATAATGTTTTGACATGTGGAACTTAAATAAGGACACCTTGGAATTTTGATCGTATTTACTATGATCTGAGTCTGAAGCCCCCAAATTCCTATGTTGGAATCCTAACATCCAAGGTAAAAGGTGAGGAGATGAGGCCTTAGGGAGCAGGTCCTGAGGGTGATGCTCTCGAGATCAAGACAATACTCTCATAAAAGAGACCCAGAGACCTCGCTCACACCTTCTAACCACTTGGGGACCCAGTGAGGAGGTGCCATCCAGTGAGGATGCCCTTGCCAGATACCAAGTCAGCCCGCATCTCGATACTGGATTTCCCAGCCTCTAGGACTGTGAGAAATAAGTTTCTGATGTTCACAAGCTCCCCAATCATGGCAGTTTGTTACAGAAGCCTGAACAGAATAATATTGAGGGAACACACAGGATAAGACATTTGACCATGATCTGCCTGGGGGAAGATGGTAAACACGGAAAGGGAGGAAGGATCAGTGCCATCGAATCTCAGTGTGTGAGCCCTGTCCCTCTGTTCCCCAGTGCCTAATACCTCATGACTGGCTATTTTGGGTACTTATGGCCTTGGACATAAGAAACCACAAAATAGGCTCTTTATATTCTACTGCCATTAAACTCTATGAAACAGCATAGCTCAAAAGAATCAATGACTGACCGTAAGTGACACGTCATAACTTGTCATCAAGTATAGCTCAGACCAAAAAAAGAAAAAGTTAACTAAGATGCATTTCAATAGGAAAGTTGCAGGACCTGTGTTTTATTTTTTAAGACCAAGAAATGTAAAAAAAAAAAAAAAATGTACGAGAAGTACTTAGGAACATATAGTCACTTGTGACTTTGCGAGTTCTTACTCTTCTATGTTAACGGTGAAAATCTTGCTGCTCTGAGCCAGATTAAAATAAAAACTTGAATACATGCTTCAAAGTCACTTTAAAAGCAATACTCATAATAGTTTACATTACAGAGAATTATAATAATCTTTTGGAAAATGGAAATTCAGATATAGCTATTATATTATTTTACTATTCTAGGTCTAATTGTACAGTGTTTATTTGTGGCCTAGGAATAGCTTAAATTCCATATGTAAATCACCATATCATGCCATCTGATCTTATTCATCAGATCAGTAACCCCCCCTCACTTTTTGTAGGACTGAGAATTGAACCCAGGACTGCTTTACCACTAGGCTACATCTTCATCCACTTTTATTTTGGGACAGTATCTCCCTAAATTGCCCAAGCTGACCTCAAACTTGGAATTCTCTTGCCTTAGCCTCCTTTGTAGCTGGGATTACAGGTGTGTGCCATGTTGCCTGGCAGATAAAGGCCCTTTAAAAATGAAAAAAAAATTTTGTATATCTTCAAAGAAAGGAGAAGTATAAAACTTTCATTGAAAAATATTTCCCAGTACTTGGGAGGCTGAGACTGGAGGATCTCGGATTCGCCGCCAGCCTCAGCTACTTAGTGAGGCCCTCCTCAACTTAGTGAGACCCTGTTTCAAAATAAAGAATAAAAAATAGGGCTGGGGGTATAGCTCAGAGGTAGAATTCCCCTGGGTTCAATCCCCAGCATTGTGCCAAAAGAAAAGAAAAGAAAAGAAAAGAAAAGAAAAGAAAAGAAAAGAAAAGAAAAGAAAAGAAAAGAAAAGAAAAATATTTCTATGATAAGAGTATTGACCTTCTTTTTGCAATTGTTTAAGACTTGTCAGTGCTAAATGTACTTAGTAGGGAAATAAAATATGTGGTGGTATGGTGGATTTCCTTTACTCCTTTATTTTCCCCCTCTGAGCTACACCCCCAGCCCTTTTTTCTTTTGCTTTGAAACAGGGTTTCACTGTTTTGCTACGGCTGGCCTCAAATCTATGATTCATTTATCTCAGACTCCCAAGTACTAGGATAACAGGTATGTACCATCAAGCCCAATTTATGCCTTTAAAAACAAATTAGTGGCAATAGTTATAGGTTTTCTAAATCATAGGTATTACATATAAATACTTTTTATGATTTAACTTATTGGAAATATTTTAGTTGCTATTGCAAGATCTAACACCTTTAACATGTCATGTGTCAAGAAAGCAATCAGCAATAGATACAAATCAAACTTTATCAAGACTTCTCTTCCCATCAATGATATTGAGAGATGTCTGGGTCCCCCAAACACATGCCATTTCCTAGAACTATATGAACTATGCTTGGAGAAGAAACAGGACAAGAGAGATCATAATCTTAGACCAAAGATCTCTTTCTCTTACTCCAAGTACAAAGGTAAAAAGAAGGGTCAAAGAGCATACTAATGTCTCTTTTACCTCAGGTCACCTAAGCTTGAGGTCAAGGGTCTATACACTATAGGGGAGATGATAGAATTGGCACTAAAATTGGGGCTGAATCTTCAAATTGGAATAACTTCCATAATTAAAAGTGAAAAAATTATAGAATCTTTTTAAGAGTCCATGATAAAACTGAATTAAGAATCTTCAATCTGTTCTGTTACCACTTCATTCCTAAGTCAAAATGTAAATTTTGCATAAAATTTGAAACCTCCCTAACAAAAATTGAGTGTTAATCAGTGGAACAGAACTGTTGCTTATTAGAACTAAAAAGAACCTCGACATCGCCTATCCTGTCCCTAATTTGGCAAATGAGAAAATTGAAAAAGATTGAACAAATTACCCAGGCTTATTTGATGAAATCTGAGCTAGTTCTGCTCGTCACATCATCTGACTTGAGGTTCAGAGCTGATTGTACTTAGGAGCCTCTGTAATGGGACTGGGAAGGGTTGGCATTAGGAATCTCAAAAGAGAAAGGTGAGAAAACAGTAAAAGTAAATTTCACTTCAAATATTGTCCATTGGCATCAACCCCTCTGTACAGGCACATCCTTCCAAGATCAAATGGGTCCTCAAATAATGACGTTGAGTTGAAATTGGGTAGTGTTTTATTTTTTTAAAAAAATCTCTGTGGCACCTTTCAGTAAAAAAGCCTCAATTCTTAGCTGTTGTATTTCAGTGTGAAAAGATCAAATATATCTTATTAATTGTATGAACAATTCAGAATATCTAAATCATCATTTGTAAGCTGAGAAGAACAGTTAAGTAGCGATATATTAGTCTCTGCTTTTAGTAGAGAAAAGCATGTTTTAAACTAGTTATGTGCTAAGTGCTGCTAAATTCTATTAATGAATAGTCTTAAACTACTTTTGAGGCAGATGGTATTAATTTACCATATTTACAGAAGAGAAAGCTGAGATTTAAAAAGGACAAATGATTTGCTTAAGGTTGTAAAAACACGTGAGCAGTACTCAAATCCTAGCTACCTTGCTTGAGATATCTTGGGATTAGACTATATACTGCTACTCTCGGACTAAATATTCTTTGAATTTTATAAGAAAACTGCATATTAAAAGGGGCTGTTTAAAAAGATTTTTTAAGACAATGAAGCAATAGCTTCTTAAAATGTATGTATACATATATACTTTTATTGGTGCATTGTAAATATACATCATAGCGAGATTCAGAGTGATACATTCATAGGTACACACATCACTTGATGTATTTCCTTCTGCATACTTGGCATATTTTCCACCTTGCTCATATGATATTTTTATATTTTAAGTGTATTATTTCCTATCCTGTTTCATATTTCTTTTTATTTTTCTTGATCTTACCCTATGTCAAGAGAATATATCCTGACTATAATACCCTATTAAAACTATGAGAGACCATGAGGAAATCGGTGCAAATTCTAATATTAAGAACTTGAGTTAAATGCAAGAAATAAGTACAAGTAGTAAAAGTATAAAGGGATACTGTAGAAATAATGGGAGTAGTAGGATTTTTTTCTAATGAGAAGACTTAGTAATTGCTTTTTCAGGTAGGTAAGGAGATACTTCACTATCTTCACAGCCCCCTCTTCACCACAATTTCTGCCTCTCTGGTGGCTTGTTCTTGCTCAGGTGTTGCAGAATATTTATTACTAGGGATACAAGCAGTATTTTGACATGCAGCCATAATATAAACCCAAATTTGGCACGGTGTATTCAGACATCACTTTAAACTTGGAAAATTACGACTTTAATTAAAGATTCAGCATACAGCCAGCAAGATAATAAATCTGCAATTGATTCTTTGGTGTGGGTTATATTCTTGCGACCTCAATGGTCACATCTTCTCTCTCAGTGCTGCCAAAGCTGCTGAGGGCTTCCCACAGCTCCTCCCTCCTCACTCTTCACCTTGGATGGTTTTCTTCTTTTTACCCCTCTAGTCTCACATTGTTAAAGAGTTCAAAAATTTCAGAATCGATGTCATATATTTATATAGATGTCATATAATGACATATATATGCTGTTACAAAAAATGATCTCTGAAACTATATTAGGAAAATATATGTCGTTCTCAAAATAAAATGAAAATAGTAGATTGAATCATCATTAAATCATCGTTAAGTTTCGCTGTTATTTATTATTCTAACATCTTTTAAAAATACTATTCTGTATAAACTAGAATATTTTTTTTTGCTTGATAACTTCAACATAAGCACAAAATGAAGATTAAATAAAAATAAGAAACGTAGAAATTTTAACTTGGCAATTAAAACTGAACTTGAACTTCTATCAGTATAAAGTAAAACTTTGAATTTACATTGTTATGTGGCTTTTTTTGTTTGCTATGTTAATTAATGACTGATTCTCCCTATTGTAATACCTACCTATTTTTTTTTTTTTTCTCACACGTCAATGTCCTAGCTCTTTCCCTGTGTCCTTTGTATTAAGACTTTGGGGGCAAATGCAGATTTGAGAATGTGAATAAAATATTAGGTAGAAGGAAATAATACATTTATTTCTCTATGATAACATACACTAATATTTGAAGAAGTTAATAAAAAAGGTAGTGGAGCTAAAAAGTCAGAAGTAAAAAGAAAATCCTAGGGAGTTTATCTCTAAAGCCAAGGCTGTCACTTCTCAAAAGATCACAACTTGGTGCAACTGGGATCTCAGAACAGTGGGTGCTCTTACATTTACAATCCATGCTTCAGTACCCTGGCGTGACGGGATGACTGGAGGACAGAGAGACTGCCATACTTATTTCTGTTGAAAAGTAAACCCCCAAATGTCAATCTTAAATCTTATCCTTAAAAACTTATACTTGTTCTCCAAATCACTATTAAACATAGAGTCAATGCACTTAAGCAAGCATCCCCAAATTAAAATAATACATCATAAGTATACATTAAAATAAATAAAAATAAAAGTATATTGGGCTTGATATCTTCTGCAATATAAGATTCTTTCGTACTTTTCTTGCAGTGATGAATGTAGGTAATAAATTTAGAAGCACATCTTATACAATACGACATACATTTATGAAAAGATCTAGCGAGGCCAAAGGTAATTAGCACTGAAATAGAGGAATTATTTGATATGTCCACATAAAAGAAAAATGAAAAAAATTACAGAGTATAAGTACTCTTCAACTCACTTTGAAGTGAGTTGCCAAAGAATATGTGTCACTGAAGCAGTTAAGGATGTGCCATCAATAATATACCAAATTGGTATATTGATTATGTCAAGCTGAAATCACTTGAGGAACTGTAACTTCAGAAAGGGCCATTTGGCCTGTATTTTCCTACACACAGCAAGCCATAAAGATTCTTTTGGGAGGGATGTCCTTCACTTACCATGGCTGAAAAATAGCCTTGATCACTGGAGACTTAATCGGAGCTGCAGTGAACTTGAATAAATAAACTCTGAAATAACCTTTATCTTCCAGTAGCTTCTATACTCCCCATAGGTATCTTTTTAGCACCCTATAATTTATTATCCTAGTCCAAATATCCGTTTATCCTGTCAATCCTTTTCAAATATCTTGTTCTTTGTCTGAAACATATAAAACATGCTTTGGTCATTTTTTTAACCTCATTCTTTTGTAAATATTGCAATCAACATGTAAAATTAATAAAACTTGCATGCTTTTCTCTTGTTAATTAGCTCTTATATTAATTCAGTTTCTAGATCCAGCCAAAGAGCCCACATAAGAACTGGGGGCACGGGGGTAGAGATGTTCTCGGCCTCCCCTACATTAATTTGAAGAAAACACTCAGACTCAGATAGGCATCTAAATAAATACTAACATTACAGCAACTTAAAACACATCAATCGAAGGCTACTTCCTAACTAAAATTGTTTTCCTCTAGTTGAAATATTGCAGCTTAATCCAACATTTTGTCTCTGACTTGTGTAAAGTATAAACTCGTGGTACATTTTCTTTCCCCTCAAGTCACTCTGTCCTAAGCAGCTCATCATTCCTATCATTTGCTGTATAGGAAATGTGCCACATAGCTGCATTATGGGGGAAATAATGTTTATAACTTGATTATAATTCACTTTTAACTCTAAGACGCAGTGTTGAAATTTGCCTATGGCAATTTCGGAATACATTTAAAAGGTTCAACCTTATTTGAAGGAAGCGTTTTTTTTTGTTGTTTATCTTCACATCCCCTGCAGGATTTTAGGTTGATAACACCAGGACCACTGGCTGGCTGTCACCAAGACAGTCATGGCAGTCACCTTTTTGCTTTAAAATTGAACAGCTGAAATCTTTCATTATGGAAAGCAACTATACCAGAGTACTTAATAAAATATTTCTTGGGAAAAATTAACTTAAATCCATAATTTTATGATATGAATCTCTTTCTGAGATAGAGATGTTAATTCTTTATAGCCCCAAAGACAAACTACATAGCTGGTATTCTTCCATCGTGGTTGTTGTAGTATATTTAATACACGATATTGCATTTAACATACTACATGAATATACAGACAAAAAATGCATTTTGCACATTAAGCTAAGAGTCATTTTCAATGTATATTGAATATTGGCAAATGATATTTCACTTAAAAACCAGTCTAAATCATATGATTTTCATTACCCTGCTGTGCTTCTTAATGGGGTGGGGCAAGCAGGATATTAGAATAGTTAATGGATAATATTTTAATATGCTTATGTTCACTTCTTTAAAATAGTCTATAAATTTCATCTTCATAAAGAATAGTCAGGAAATATAGTCCTTTAAGAGCTAGTGGCAGTAGCATTGAAGAACTTAGATGAGTTTCTATAAAAAATTATCATGGTAGAGTTGAAAATAACATTTAGGAACATTATCTACAATATGTTTATGTGTTCTTTTGTGATTCAGTTGAACACAATATCACTAACAATTTCATTCTTTCTTAAAGCCGCCTGTGATTGCAGCATGTTTTGAAAACAAAACATATTGAATAAAAGCCTCAAAGCCGGGTGTGGTGGCACACACTTGTAATCCCAGCATTCAGGAGGCTGAGACCAGAGGATCCGGGTTTGTGGCCAGCCTCAGCTACCTAGTGAGGCACTCCACAACTTAGTGAGACCCTGTTTCAAAATAAAGAATAAAAAATAGGGCTGGGGCTGTAGCTCGGAGGTAGAACACCCCTGAGTTCAATCCCTAGTACCGCAAAAAAAAAAAAAAAAAAAAAAAAAAAAAGCCTCAAATAGCAGAAGATCAATTTCTGAACATAACCACTGAACTGACTAGTCCCTTATTGAAAACACAAGGATGAAATTTACCTGTCACAAGCAAGGAAGTAACACATTTCATCACCTCAGTATCCCATTCATCCAGAACACTAGAGTATAATCATCTCCCCAATGAACAAGGTGTATGACTGTTTACGGTTCTCCTGTTAATAACGTGGTATTTAGCCTTTTTACTTACTTCCTAGTATCTTCAGGTATGTAATCTACTATTGTACCAGTTTTAAATTGTCTCATGTCATTTGTGCCAATTAGGATTGCATCTATTTGCAAGTAACAGGAAAAAGAATGTGTTAAACATTGGGAGCTTATTTTTTTCACAAAGTTTTTAAGAACATGGTTAGCACTTGCTCAATATCTTGAAATATCCTATGGATCAAGATTATTTCTCTCCACTAACCCTCATTAATTACTAGTTTTATATCCTCATGCCTGTTGCCTTATGATCATAATATAGCTTCAGCACCTCTAGACATCATTGTTTTTATATTTTTATTGGTGCATTGTGATTATACATTATGGTGAGACATCATTATTATGTTTAAAAGCAGAAAGCAGAGACTCGGTTTCAAAAAAAAAAAAATAGGGCTGGGGGTGTAGCTTGGAGGTAGAATGCCCCTGAGTTCAATCCCCAGTACCGCAAAAAAAAAAAAAAAAGCAGAAAGCAATTATCAAGGACAGGCTAAAGGAAAAACAAATCTAGAGGTACCCCATCACATTTCCTCATATATCCCATTGAGTAGAACTATTCAAATGGGTTACTCTAAATTACAAGAAAGGTAGGGAAAATGTCTCCTTTTATTGCTAGAGTGAGAGGTATGTAAGAGATAGGTCTGCTACAATTGGCTTATGAAATTGCTAATCAAGAATATCAATCAGAGCATCCCAAATTAGCCTTCCTATTATTACTTACACCCTTTTTCATCCTTTATTGTTTTCTCTTATCTTTTGCTTATGAAGTATGCAGATACTCCTCAACCCTGCTGTGCATCTTAACTTATGCCCAGATAAACCCATTATAAGTTGAAAATGTTGTAAATAAAAAATGCATTTAATATACCAATATAACAGCAGCTTAGCAACACAGTACATTGTATTGTTTGTTTACTCACATGTGGCTGACTTGAAGTTGAGGCTTAATTGTGCTGCCTGAAATCACAAGAAAGTATCAATCATGCTACATATTGCTAACCCTGGAAAGATCAAAATTAAAAAATAGAAATATGGATCCCAAGCCGGGCGTGGTGGTGCACACTTGTAATCCCAGCATTCAGGAGGCTGAGACCGGAGGATCTGGGTGTGCGGCCAGCATCAGCTACCTAGTGAGACACTCACAACTTAGTGAGACTTGGTTTCAAAATAAAGAATAAAAAATAGGAATGGGGGTATAGATCAGAGGTAGAATGCCCCTGAGTTCAATTCCCAGTACCACAAAAAAAGAAAAGAAATGTGGATCCCACTGAACTCATATCACTTTAGTACTATGGTAAAATAAATTGAAACATCATAAGTCAGGGACATCTGTAGGTCCATTGTGTGTTTTATGGAGTACACCATTAGATTATGTGGGCAGTAGGTAGCAGGAGAGACATGAGTAAACATGTTTGTTTCTTAGAGATCTATCTACAAGTTATAGAAATTTCACTGGAATGAGAAGATTTCTAAAGCAGGATATGATCTTGAACCCAAGAACTGGGGCAAGTCTGTAATAGATGGAGCTCCATATCATATTCAACTGCAGAAGACACAGACAGCTGAGATGATGCTGGGCAGATCACTAAATACTATGGCACCTCCCTTCTGTTGTGCAAGATCATCTTAGATTGACAGTTTGTTCCATAAAGCAATGCTTTGACTCTAGAAGCAGGTAAGTTATCCTAAAGCCATTCCCATGGGAAACCATGCCATTTTCTACTCTTCCAAAATCTTCATGAGGTCAAATGGATCATCTTCCTCTTTGGCATTACCCATCTATGAAAATGCCTTTTCTTTGATAAAATTGTTTAACAAAGTTTCCACTTTGGGAACCTAACTTTTCTTAGATAAAGATCAACCCTATAATTTTATCACCTTCAAAAGCATTGTCCCTTCTATTATTATAACTTCTGTTATTTGATTAGAACTTTATAACCCACATTCTGCCCACTTTTAAATCCATACAGAGGACTCATCTTCCACTGATCAAAAAGTTTTCTGTCCTTTATCAGCATTTTCTGCCATCTTCACTTCTCTCCATTGCCCACTGGATCACCCTCGTGCATTTCCCCACTAGACTCACTTCCTTAACAATGGCTCCACCTCCAAGACCTTAAAAGCTGAATCCTTTTCTCTAAAACCTCTATACTTTCCTCCTTGACTGTGGCTTGAGCCCTCCTGAACACATTCATTCTGATTTTCTTTGTACCCCTTGACCAATTGTCAAATATTTTCATCCTTGTTTCCTTAGCACCTTCTATTTCTTCCTCTTGATTCTCATTATACTTGTTAGAAATGATAACATTGAAGTAGGCCAATGGATTTATCCCTGTTAAAGGCCAACTTTTCTAAAGCACACTTCTGGAATGTCATGGTTAGATATAGAGAATGTCCCCTGGAGAACTAAAGCATTAATGTTTAGAGTTGATGTAATTAAGTCATGAATGTTGTAATCTCATCCGTGTAAATCCATTGTGATGGGTTTACTGGGTAGAAACCTAGGCAGTTGGGGTGAAGCAGGAGAAGGTGGTTCCTTGGAGGTGTAGCCTTAGGGACTGTGCTTGTGTCAAGAGGTTGATTGCGCTCTCTCTGTCTCTCTCTCTCTCCGTCTCTCTCTCCCTTCTGGCCTACATGATATGAGAGCAGACCCCTTGCTTTTTCCCTACCTCTGCTTCCCACCATAATGCCCTGAGACATGGAGACCCTGGCTTGTGGGCAGTTGCTTTGGATCACAGCAGTGAGAATGTTGATTGAGATATAGGACAGTTACATGTATTATGTCACTTGTTCCTCAAACTTGGGGATGGTCTTTAGAAATCATTCCCACGTCCTGCTTAGATGTTCTTGTGACAGCTCAGGTCCATCTGTGGCTTGAGCACAGCTCTTTACACAATCTGGTCTCACAACCCTTGCTCCTCTTCTGAACTTTTCTCCAACAATGCCAAGTTTCATGATTACAAAGATAAATGTCACAGTTTATCATGAAAAGTCAAATTCTTCACTTGCTTCGTTTCACTGTATGCAGTTATCATCCTTACCTAGGATATTCAATAGCCATTATCTTCAGCTTTTCTTCTCCAGCTTTTTCACTCTAGTCCCTCTCTATTTTTACTATCTTCTTAAAACTCTGATTTGAACATATTTTTCAGTTACTCTAAATCTTCCCATAATGCCTGATTTTCTATTGTGTTCATTTTTGCCTCTTTTTGTGGGTGCTCAAGGCTTTCTGCAGGTAAACCCATATCATCTCTGAGACTCATTTTCCTCATTCCCATGCAACTCCATCTGTTTAGTGGTCTGAAGTGTTTCCATATCCTTCTGCCGGGGGCCAGCCTTCAAAGAAGCGGTAGAGCCTGGGGGTCCCTCGTTAGGTGGGGATCGAGACAAGGTTGAGAGCGAGTGAGAGGACGCTTACACACCATGTATGTTAAGACGCATCTGTTTTAACTCATCTCATGAGTGAGATTTATGCTCATTACAACAATGTATACAAAAAAAGGAATTTTTACAGCCTTATTTTTCCTGGAGTTAAGTGGGTACATCTTTAACTGGAAAGGCTATTTCCTATACTGTTTGCTAAGATGAGGGGAGCAGCGGAAAAAATACAAAAGTGTAAATGAATTATTCTTTTAGTAGAGAGCAGGTGCAGCAAAGGAGGAGCAGGGGGTAAAGGTTAAAAGTGAAGAGGAACTATTCATTAGATAAATCTTTCCTATTTGCTCAGGCAGCTAAAGGTAGCAGGTTAATAAGTTTTTAGGTAAGTGGAAAGTTTGGCAAGCTTTCTGTCTTGAAGCTTCCTTCTGTTTTATGATAAGAAACCTAAGTTCTCTTGACTCAGCTGCCTGTATTTGTAGCGTTAATGGATACCTCTGAGCCAGGACTAGGCCTGTGTTCTCCTGATGACAGCATCCTGAGCCTCTTAAAAAACCTTTTTTTAATGTGGAAGCAAAGCCCAAATTTCCAGAATAAAATAATGTAAAGCGAGAAATGTCACACATCCCTTATTTAGCAGGCTGAGCCTTGCTCCAAGCCCCAACTGGTTAAGGTAACGCCGCATCCTTCCATCCCTAGCTCATGTCCTTTGTTCTTCTTGAAAATGGCAAAACCGTCCATACCCATTTTCTAAAATCTGTACTTTTATTTAGGGCACATATTAGAAGTAACTTCTTTGTTTTAATTTTATCTTTGTCCCTTTATGACAGTTTATAGCACTCACATGGCACTTATCAAATACTTTCTTGGAAAGGAATACTTGAAAATATTCCTCAGGTGTACATCATTGTATGACCCTTTAAACCAGTTAAAAACAAAAGAAATGTTCATGCAACACATTTTTATATGGAATGTAGCTTCTGATCAGTAAATATAGTTGAAAGATGTTTAACATTTAAAAAACATCTTTGATTAAAGATATCTTCACCTAATTATCTTAATCAAACATAAAAGCTCAAAGGTAAAATCAATAACTATGGGAGAAGTTAAAAAGTCACCAGAAATAAAATATCAATAGCAAGATGAGCTTAAAATCACAAGACATGCCAAGTACAACATTTTCCATATGGTAATATTGAGCAGGAAATTTAGAAAAAGTCACACAATATTCTCTCTCAATTTTTAGAGAGTTCTTCTCAAATCCTTTCCATGAAATGTTAGAAGTCACCAGAAAAAGAAAATCCTCTCCTGTTGAGTAACTCGAATGCTTAATAACACCCAAATTGATATGATATTGTAAAAGAGCATGGACAGAACAGAGGCCAGGCGTAAAATATAGGCATTAACAGAAAATGACACCTTAAGAAATGGAATGTGTTTCCAAATGTATGATTTGTTTTTTATATCAGTGGTTTTCAAAGTGTGATTCTTGATCCAGCATCTAAGAAAGAGTTAGAAATGGCCCCTGACCAAGGGAATCAGAAATTATGAAATAGGGGTGTTGCACCTTGTGTGCTATCAATCCATCCAGGTCATTCTGATGCACATTGAAGTGTAAAAGCCACCGACTTAAATAAACACTCTACTATCCTTTTGTGTTTATAAATTCATCTCAAAATTATGAAGCTTAATATACAGTCAGGAAATATTTAAGAAAAAATTTCATTTATCTTTCTAGAGAAAATTTCTTTTTTGGGGGGGGGGATATCTTGACAACAGCTGGATTGAATGTTACGATGAAATCAACTAATGTATTTATCCAACTAATTAAAGTGTGTTTATTGAACAGCTCCTTCTGACCCATTCTGTCTATCTCCTACATGCCCAGCCTTCTCAGACAGTGAACTTCTGGAAATCCAAGGTTTTATCTGTTGTACTAATCATCTGTGTGGCACAGTTCATGGATGTGCTAGATGTCTGTGGAACACGCAGATTCAAAACAATCAAATGTGAACAAGACAAATGTGTTTCCTGCCCCAAGGGACTTCTACTCTAGTCATTGTGGCAGAGCATAAATAAATAGCATAAACATTTCCTCCTGAAAAGGACTAAGGGGTTTCTTGAAAGATAATAGTCAAGCAGGCTTTAGATGTGTGGTCAGAGCCGGCCTCTCCAAGGAGTTGACATTTAAGCTTAGGCTTGAAAGTGAAGAAACAGCCTGCAGAAGATCTGGAGGGAGGGAGAGATTGCCCAGCAGAGAGTGAAGGCCCGAGGCCCTGAGTGTGGAGAAGAGTTGGCATGGCTGAAAGGAACTGTCAGTGTGTCTGGGCTTAATTAGTGAGCAGGAGATTGGCAGGAAATGTAGAGGGAGAGTTAGCAAGGGGTCAGAAGACTAAGAGCCTTCTGAGCTGTGGTAAAGGGTTGGCTAGGGGGAAAAAAAACCCACAAAAACAAATGCCGTCTCTATTTTAAGGTCAAATGAATTTACAAGGTGCTAGAAGATAATTCACGAGTCTTCAAGTCATGATTGTTTGTAAAGAAAAGAGTAGCTAAGAGTGAAAGGAAAATCTAATTAATAGGTGTAGAGTGTTTTATCCCGGAGAAAGGTAATTTCATGTCAGCTTCATATTCTAATTCTTCAAGTGTTTTTTTTATTGGTCAATAGATGTCTGACTAAAAGCTCAGTTCTTCCCAGACCCTTGGCTCTCCTTGTAACCTCTGAAGAATTTCAACAAATTGTGCATGAAAGTTCAAAATGCCAGTTTTTACCATCTGCTCCTCAAGACTGAGTATTGGACACCACAGAGAGTTAGGATAAACCTGATTTAAAAATAACTAGAGGAAACACTTCCATTGATATTATGCACATATGTGAAATTATGAATGCCAATCTCAATATCCTGTATGGGTAGGGGAGGAAATGGGGAGGGAGCCAGGGGGAAGCTCACCAAGTGCTGTGCGCATGTATGTCCCTATCACTCTGAACTACGTTATGATGCAAGACTACAATGCACCAATAAAAGTATATACATACACTTACACACACACACACACACACACACACACACATATATATATAGAGAGAGAGAGAGAGGATTATAAGGTAACAAATACTGTTGATTTAAAATATAGCTCCTTCTCTCTCCCAAACCTTGGAAAGGCCATGTGTCTTCATTGTTAGATTTCATGGTCACTGAAGATGTGCAGAGGCTAAACATAAAACAGCATTGTTCGTGATTCCTTCAGCTCTTACCTGAATTACCACGTTTAATGCTAGAAGATTGAATGTTGTCTTGATTTGAAATAGAGAAAAACCCAATTCTTCTCTTTGCTTCTAGTGACTTCATAATGGTACAGTGCTGCTTTAAAGGGTCCCAGCCCTGTTGCTTTTCTTTTAAGGATTGAGCAAAACTATTGCTTTGGAATGCTCCCACAAATAAACCCAGCATGTTTTACTTGTCTATAAGTAATTATTTTTTTCTTCAGTTTTGTGCCTAGAGTGGCTTTGTAAGTTTGTGATTTTTATCCAGGAAACAGCCAGTCACAAGCAGTGGGACTCCCCTTCACTGTCAGAATGGGCATGCCATGCTTTTGTTTGTGACATAATTAAATTACATAGCTGCAATATCATGGATTTGCACACCAGCTAGTCTCTTTTAAAAAAAATATTCTATGTAATTTCTAAACTTAAAAACTGTCCTGAATATAATATTATCATTTAATTGTGCTTTGTCTGCTTTTTTTTTTTTTCCTGATTTCAATAATATTGTCAGGAGATTTTTACTTTATTATTAAGGGAAAGCAATGCTTGAGTGCATTAACTTTATACTTTATAAAGCATCAGCATTACAGTACAACTTGAGGAATATTATCTTTCTTAGTTTAAAGTTTTAGAGGTTAAATAGTATTTAATGAAGCCTGGTGTGGTGGCATGAGCCTGTAATCCCAGTATTTGGAAGGCTAAGACAGGAGGATCACAGGTTTATGGGCAGCCTCAGCTACTTAGCCAGATCCTTAGCAAATTAGTGAGACCCTGTTTCAAAGTAAAAATAAAATAGGGCTGGGGGTGTACCTGAGAGGTAAAATGCCGCTGAGCTCAATCCCTAGTACTGCAAAAAAAAAAAAAAAAAAAATGCATTTGTGAATTCTATATATTCTTTTTGAGCTTATTTTTAAGAAGATGAAGTAACAATCTAAAGAATATATACACTTTAATAATACCATTATTTGGTATTTTCATATTTGAATCTTTCTTAGAGGTTTTCAAAGAAAGTAATGACTAATATGTATTGAAAAAAGACAGAACGAGTCTCCTGGCAGTTTCCTGACTTTGTGATAATGTTTTTGATGTGCCTCATTAAAGGAATCAAAATGCTTAGTTTTGTCAGTAAAGTATAACATAAATCAATTCATATAAATTAAATGGTGCTTGATTAAAATAATAACCCTAATAAAATAATCATGATAGTGTTTAATGATTCTGTACTATTTTTAATAATAAAAGAATATAATATACCTTGTTTTTATCAAATTTAATCTCTTTAGTAAGAAAATTTCAAATTCATTATAATTCGTGTGAAAATATTCATTATAATGATACTAAAAGCATCAAATCAGTAATCTAATTTTCTCTAGTAGCCATTAATTTGAAAGAAAGTATAAATAAGCAACATAAGAAGCAAAGGGTCAATCTTTATTATTTGTTGATTGTATAATGTAGATTTTTTGCTATAGAGCTTCTTTAAATATGTTTTTAAATAATTGTGAGATGTCAACTCTAAAGAATCTAGCATTACTAAAAAATCACATGGATTAATCATGCCCATATAAATTGAATGTTTGCATATATGACAGTTAATGTATGGCCATTTTTCATATACCCTGATGATATGCATTCTCAGCATACATTCAAATGATCTATAAAGGGTCTTATGATATAAAACTATGTGTTTCAAATGACTAATGATAAGCTCTTTACATAGTTGGTTTGCTTTACTCATCTAATTATATTCTATTCAGTAATTTCATTTTCAGTTACATGGTAAATATTTAACAACAGAGAAAATTAACATTTCAAGTTTTAAACACTATAAAAATGGATTAGCTCCAAATTACACACAATATTCACTCTACTGTTTATTTTCACCCCATACCAATTTTTTTGTTAATTCCCTCATCTGCTTGTACTATATATTCACTTAACAAATCTAATAAGTTAGATGAGGGAAACCATTGGAAAAACTGTAAGTAGAATGAAAGTTCACTAATCCAAAAATTAATATTTGAACCAAATGGGATTATTACCTCAGGATAACAATGGCTAAAATTATCCTTTAAACAAAAGATAACTCTCCTTTGTTTGGAACATTTTATATCAGCATGGTTTTCTAATTTATATTAGAAACATTTGGTTCACTTTTTATACAAACATGTTCATAAACAACAGCTACTTTAAAATCACACTTATTTTATACACCTAGCATTTTATCCCAATATTTAAATATATCATAATCCAGGCATGATGGCATACACTGTAATCCCAATACTTGGGAGGCTGAGACAGGAGAATTGCAGGTTTGAGGACAGCTTCAGCAAGTAACTTTCATCAACCTAGGAAGACCCTGTTTCAAAATAAAAATAAAATAGGGCTGGGAGTGTAGCTCAAAAGTAGAATGCCCCTGGATTTAATACCCAGTACCACAAAGAAAAAAAAAATTCATTCATAGCATCCTTCAGTTGTTCCTTTTATACCAATCAAGCAACTAATTTTCAGTTTTATAAATCTTTAGTTATTTTGCTTAGTCAAACACTAAGTATTTTCTGTTAGTGTCTTGAAATGCTGGAATTTTCACCTAAAGAATCTTGATCTATATGCCTTATAGTCAACAAGATGAGACCAACATGAGAGAAATCAAGAAGTGAATATCCAGTTCAACCATCCCTTTTTCACACCTGCACAAAATATAGTCCCCCTCCACTCTGTGGTCTGCCTCTTCCATAGTATTTTCTGAACAAAGCATTTTCAATAATTAAAGTTTTCTCATGATTATTATTTTCTTATCCCTGGTTTTCCTGTCTGTCAGAGTCTAATTCCTCCTGATACAAAACAATGTCCTAGTTGGCATATGAATTGTAAAGCAGCTCCCCTGGGTTGAGCCCTGCTTGTTTCTATGACCAAAACTTTACCATCAGGAGTCACAAAATCTTTCACCTTTCCCTAATAGCATTTCTTGCCCTGAGATACCTACTAAATATCCACTAAGCCTACCCCTAAATATATTCATATTTCTTTTTCTGACTTGCTTCAGCTCATGAGTTTAGCAAAGAATCAATCTCGTATTCATTTCCTGGTTTGGACTTTCTGGAGAAAAGCTAGATAAAACAGTAGACTATAATTTTATTTTATTTTAGTTAATTTAGACAATTAGTATTAATCAGAGGTTCTAGAACATCTAACATATGTCATTCATCAACACTTGGATGCAATAATCTGAGTTTTGCTTTGTCACAATTGCCTATTGAAAAGGCTAGATTAAAAAAAAATCTCATTATGAAAGGAAATATTTGTGTTCCTTTTTTTCTTTTCTTCTTCTTCTTCTTTTTTTCTTGGTGCTGGAGATTGAACCCATGGTTGCTTTACCCCCAAGCCCTTTTTATTTTTTCATTTTAAAACATGGTCTCAGTAAGTTGCTGAAGCTGATCTCAAGCCTGTGATTCTCATATCTCAGCCCCAGTACTTGAGTACTGGGAATACAGGTGTGTGCTACCCAGCTTTGCTTGTGTTCCCTTTTATCATTTTCTTTGATTCTATTTCTTTCTTAATAGTCATGTTAGATGCCACTTACTGAGAGCCTACTGGACCCCAAGAACTCACAGTACCACACTAAGTAAGTGCATATAGGAATTCAGAAAATTTTAAAATCTTACGAAAAATACTACATCCAGTAAGTGGTAGAGACACTGTGATATTCTTCTTTATTTAAGACAGAAGCTATGTTCTTCCTACTCTACAGTGTTTACCTTAAGTTAATGAAAAGTAACCAGCTTATTATATCCAAATTTATAAGAGCATATAACTTTCTAAGTTTTAGGAATTCCCAGTGCTATTTTGTGTTTACTCCTGTAAACTCCCCAAACTGCTATTATTTATGAACAAATATTCGGTGTTTTATTTGTTCTTTCCCCTCCTTGCCAAGGTATTAAGCTGACAAAATATTGTTTAAAAAAACTGTCTTCTAGCCAGGAGTGATGGCACACACTTGTAATCCCAGTACTTGGGAGGCTGAGACAGGAGGATCACAGGTTTGTGGCCAGCCTCAGCTACTTAGTGAGACCCTATTTCAAAATAAAGAATAAAAAATAGGACTGGGGGTGTGCAGCTCGGAGGTAGAATTCCCCTGGGTTCAATCCCTAGTACCGAAAAAAAAAATTGTCTTCTAACTTACAGATCATTGTGTATTCTTCCAGCTGAAATATCAGTGCTAATTTCTCTATGATGGAAACTGGAAATGCAGCAGCCTGGCCTTTGTCAATAACAGCATTAACATTGACTCAGCTCACTTTTGTTTTCACCTAAAATGTTAGGAAAACTCATCTGTGAGGGAGCAAAGAGTGTCAAGCATGACATTCGTTAGGATGCAATTGACATTTTTGCTGAAAATAAAACTTTCTAAAAGGTATCTCAGCAATTTTCTGATAAGAGTACATCTAAAGGCTTGAAGCATTTTTATTGTTAGTTTAAAGTAAGGAGAATGATGCTATTTGTGAATGTTGGGGAGTCGTCAACTAGACAGCCACATCAGATTGCCATTTTAATAGGATTAACTGGTCTCAAGGCTTCTAGAACTGGAGGAGGGGCACTTAGCAGAAGAAACAGGCTTCATTAATATAACATCTCCCAACACTACTTAGAGAAAGAGTCTATTTTCCTCAACCAGAGTTATAGCACATGATTTCTCTGACATCTGATAAGTAGATTTTTTAAAGAGTATAATTATAATAGCTTCACACATCATGGGATAGACAGAAATGAAAAATACAAAATAATACTTTGTTAATCTAAGATGCTTTATATCATCTCATTTGCATGCTATAAATATTGTTTCTTGAAAAGTGGTTTTAGAGCTGGCTGCTTTAGTTCCTCAGTTTTTACATCTTTTATCATAGCCAAACCCATACATCCACATTAACCTGTCCTGCGAATCAGCTGAAAATATCTTTCTTCATTTGAGCTAGTGTAACGTGGATCAAAATAGAGGCATTTAGAGCATTGACTTAATATTGAGATTTTGCTAGAGTGCTTTCCGACTCGGTAATTGCAACCTCTCCCTGAAATATATGGTATTCTATTGATCCCAGATTCATCACTCACAGCTAGTCAAGCACTTGACTCTATTGACAATGACCGTGGAATGTACTGGAATGTGCGGCAGGTAGGAAGCATTAGTGTACTTATGGTTTCCCTCTGGTTTCACACGTAGTGTTTTCTCATTTCATATTGCAAATGGTTACTGAAGTACAGAGTAGGGCGGAAGATATAGCATGGTTGGAAGGATGGTGGCATAAAGAGATTTTACTATGGCAGGATTTTTTATTTATTTATTTATAATTTGTGATCATGACCTCAGTCATATTAAAATAAACATTTTGAATTATTTCATCTATATTTATACCTAATGAACAAAGGTATACTTCTACTGTTCTATGCTATTCTCATTTGGGGATAACAGTTAAAATATGAAGAAATATGAGAAACATCATAAATAAAATATGTCTGCCTTTTCAGTGCCGGCATCAGATCCTCCTATGCTTTCCCTGACTTATGTGCCCATCAGTTGGCTGGACACCTCTCCAAAACTTTGTTAGCTTTTTTTTTTTATTTTATTTTTTAATTGGTACATTGTAATCATACATCTTTGTTAGGTACAGGCTGATAAAGGCATACATGCACACATTTCTCATTTAACCCTTCCCCCCCTTCCCCAATTTCTGTCCCACTCCCTCGCCCTCCCTCCTTCTCAAGTTCAGTTTAGTGATTGACTTTGATATGTTTGTGAAAGTACATCATGCGCATTAGGGTGTCCCCCCTCCCCCATCACCTTCAGTTAAGTAGCTTTTTGTATGCACTATAAACCAAGGCCTCTTTTTTTTTTAATTTCGTATTTTCTTTTGAAACAGGTTCTTGCTAGGTTGCTGATGGTCTCAGTACATTGCTGAAGCTGTCCTAGATCCTCCTGTCTCAGTCTCCCAAGTACTGGGATTACAGGTGTGGGCCACCTCATCAGCATTATCTCATGTTTTCTAAGAGTTACAGGTGCATACTAAGCCCCATTCCCTTCAGCAGAAATTTTGTTGAAAATGACCTAGTTTGTAGCATTCATTTGTACATGTATTCAAAAATTTCTCTGTATGTTTGAAGTGTTTGCATATGGGGGATACAAAGGAATAATGCAGGCTTCCTACTATAAAGATACTTATAAATGTGTAGGAAGGGTCTTGTATACAGATAATAAAATAATAATCCAGTAAGTTATCAGAATACAAAAGATATACTTATATTATATTAGCATACAATACAAAGCATTTTATCTCTGGATTTGGAAAAAACTCCTCAGAAGATCCTTATTTCATGGAATGAAACCCTATCTCCTCACTTTGCTCAGAACTATAGTTGGTACTGCCTAATTTCTAAGCTGAAAAGCACCAAAAAAGGACCAAGTTATCAAAAGAACACCCTTGAGAATCAGAGAAATTGAGAGTGGACTTTTTTATAGAATAAATTTCAGTGAAAATGGCATCTTACTTAAAATGAGCAGTCCTAATTTATAAGATATTGAGATTACTTGAATTGTTATCCTCTATCATCATAAATACGTATTCAAACATTTTGATGCTGATAATAATGGGTTTTAATATATTGTAGTGCTGACTTTAAGATTCAGCTGCAATTCCTGGCTGGTTTCCCTCAGAAAAGAAAGGGCTAAATATAAATTAGACCCAAACTGAAATCATATTTTGGCATTATTTATCATCCAGATGGATAACAGTAAGCAACTCTATTCAACAGGTTAACTAATTTATTTGTCTAGGGGTACATTTTGCAGATGATTTATCCTGGCAAACCCACTGGGAAGCAGTCTGCTCATGATTTTATTTTCCACAAGAGTCATATTAAAGTCCTCTGAAGCTCAGAGCAGATGACTGACAACTCAACCCCAGACTCTTCTAGGAAATGACACCTTTTTCTCTTCTCCTCCATGTCCTCCCTTCTCCCTCCTTCCCTAACTCCCTTTCTCCAGCACAGGGATTCAGAGCTCAAACACCTAGTAGATTCAAAACTATTTGATAACACAAACTTATCTCTACCTGTGGGCCATCTTATCACTCCTTCTAGTAAATATTTTTTCCTTCCATTAAAATTTTAAGTAGCTTGGATATTCTTGCATTCAAGAGCTGGCTTTGACTTATTAGCAAAAATAATTTATATTGCCCTTTTAACCTCACTGAAAATAAAGTCCCTTAATCCAAACAGGAGAGACAATACTTTTTACCTTGTAGGGCTCTTGTGGAAGTGAAATAATAATACTGAAACTGACTTGTACTGTCTGGCTCATAAAAAGCACTTGGTGAATTTTGCAACCTTTCTTTTGCCTTCATTTGCAAAACCTGGGCTTCATTTATTAGATAAGGAGACCTATGTAACCTATCACACTTTCCTTTTCATTCTGACTGTCAGAAAGTACAGTTTGTGTTCATGTTATAATCACCTATCCTATCACATTTCATTATTTAGCTTTTATTTTATTTCTCATATTCCACTGTTCTCTGCCTCTTATTGGAAATATTGGAAGCATTTAAATATTGAGGGTAAATAAGAATAATTTCCTGGGACTCAATTTTCTTAAGAATTTGTAATGAAAAAAAACCCTCAAGTAGCTTTCAGGTCTAAAAATCCATGGTTCTAGTTTAAAAGTTGATAGCTTATTTTGAGAGTGATTATCATATTTCAAGCACTATAATGTATATTCTTTCTGATGGTGGCTGAAAAATCAAGTTGAGTGAATGATCCCTAGGATTCCAAGATCATTTAATGCTTCATCACTTCGAGGAGTTTGCCATATGGTTATAAGAAAAGCCACATACAAATAACAAAGTGAGCAATTCAGTGTTAATCAGTAAGACAATGGATGTCATCCTTAGGTATCAAATGAATGCAACAAGAAAACATTGCTAGGTATTTTAGTGAGAAGAATTTACCAGAGAAGATATCAGTGATAGGTGAGATTTGAGCTAATCTGTGGATATATTACATTTGAATTTAAAAAAAAAAGTAAGGATATTTAGGTATAGACATGATAATATCTTGATAATCCAGAAAGAGCTGATATATCAATTCAGGGCACAGTATTTTTACCAAATTTTCTTTGCCAAACTGTGTTCCTGATAATATATAAGTTTTGTAAAGGTAGACACATTTCTTAACTGCAGGAGTTTTCCAAGACTTTACTCCACAAGGAATTTTTTTCATGCTCATGTGAGCCTGTAAGCTTTCTTTGAGGAGCACTTACTATTATCTCTTGAGACTAGCATGAAAAGTGCTAAAGAGAGTAAGGGAAGATAAGATTAGAAAGGGAATTTAGAGACAGGCTTCAGAGGGTCTTGAGTGCTAGGTTAAGTAGCCTGTGCATAAACCTGTGAGTTCTGGATATTGCAGGACTTGAGAATACAGGCTCTGAAGTCAGTCAATGGGGCTCCATCAAGCCAAACCACTTATTGGAGTCTGATATCAAGAATGTTGCTTTTTAAATCAAGTGTGATGATGCACACTTATAATTCCAGTACTTGGAGGCTGAGACAGGAGGATTACAGATTTGAGGTCAGCCTCAGCAATTTAGTGAGACATTCAGCAACCTAGTGAGACCCTATTTCAAACTAACAGATAAAATAGGGCTGGAGGTATAGCTCAGAGGTAGAATGGCCTGGATTTAATTGCCAGTACAACACCAAAAAAAAAAAAAAAAAATTACTTATTAGGCAATCTCTGTTTTAGAAACTGATCGAATATTTATTAGAAACTGCTTTGAAAACTGTTGTAAACATTAAATGATGTAGTAAATGCAAGCTGCTATGTCAGAGTCCAGCACAAACACCCTAAACGCATTAAACAATGTTATTAATAGAAAGTGACTAAACAATTACAAGCAAAGAAATGCTACTATAAAATAAATGTTTTAGCAAAGTTAATCTTTTATCAAAGAATAAATCTTCCATTCAAACTTTGGTTGTAGTTATCAAAAACAGAATACTGCATAAAGGTGATGCACCAAGTGATGTGTGCATGTATGAATGTATCCCTTTGAATCTCTCTATGATATACAATTACAATGCACCAATAAAAGTATTTTTAAAAAGCATGGAATTTCATGTTGTAAAAATGGTAGTTAAAACAATCTTATAAATGGGGAAAAAATGTTTACAGGCCTGGAATTGTAAATTCTATTTTAAAATGTTGATGTGTAACTGCTTTAAAATGAAGAAGTTTTATTTGATTAAATAGTACTTTGTATATGTTTCCTCAAAATATCTTGTGTGTATTGAGAAAGAGAAAGAGAGAATGTGTGTGTGTGTGTGTTGTGTGTGTGTGTGTGTGTGTGTGTGTGCATGTGCGTGTGTGTATGCACTTACGCATGCCTGTGTGTGTTTCTCGTAATTTTCAGGATACAGAATTTTTTTTTTTTTTACTATTTATTAACTCTCTGCTTCACTTGGAGGGCTATATTTTGACTGTTCACTCTGTCATTTCTGTGGCATTTGTAATACCTTTTAGTTTAATTGGAAATTGGAACTGACTTTTTAATGAAAAAAGTTTTCCAATAAGAGGATATTTTGAAAAAGTTAATTTTGGTAATCCTTGGCATGTGAGAGCTATTTTTTTTCCTCCAGTGTGTGGCATTGCTTGGAATACATTAAAACAGGCTGAAGTTGATTAAATATAAGAGTTTAGTTTTAGAAAATATAGCTATTAAAAAGTTATAAAAATTAATCATTTTTATTGTATCAGAGAACTTTTTTTTTACTGTTCAACACCTTTATTTTCAAGCATGTTTTAATAAGACAAATGTGAAAGAGGCATATCTAAAACATAGACTAAAAATGGTAAAATAGGAATTAATGCTTAAATATTATTATTAGATCATGCACAATAAGTAAGCAACCCTATACCTGTTGGATTCTATCTAAGATATTTTACTATAAGGAGCTATACCTTTTGATAAAGTTGAAATACATCTTACTTGAATCAGGATTTCATTTGAAGTACTCTGGTCTAAATCGCTATAAATTGCTCCTTCAAGGGAAAAAAAAAGAGATGAAATTGGTATTAGAATTATAAACAGCAAATAATAATAGTTAAATTTACTTCAATATATGTATTAGAAATATAATTTAAAATAGAGATATATGAATAAAATTGAAATAGTTCAACTAATAGAGTGCCAAGACAAGTGTATATTTCAAACTTATTTTTAATGTGAATATTTTAGGTAATTTATAAATGTTTTTTCCACATTTTATGCTATTTCCTGAGTGATCCAATATGAATCAGTTCTGGGATATACTCAAGGTTTGACTAGAACTAATTTACTGCTTTTAGAACTCTCAGGATGAAGGCCCCTCTTTGATCAAATGATTGGCATCACTTAAGTTGGTGTGAAATAGGATAAAATGGGACAAACTTATTTATTCTTATTCAACAATAGGTACTCTCAGTAAATCATATTACCTAAAGTGTAGGCAGATAGAAGAAAAAGAAAAGAAAATATCTTTAGTAGACAGAAACTAAAGCTCATTAGACATGTTAACTTGGCAGTTTCCTATAGCAAAAGAAAAAGAAATGAAGGGAGAAAGGAAAAAGAAAAATTAAAATATATAAAATGGCAGTTTTATAAATAACTATCAAAAAGATAGACCATATCACTTATAGTTTGCATTGTTTTTTCTGCTTTGTATTACTATCTTTGTGATATACCTTCATGACAGAAATATGTCTGTATATGTTAATTGTTGGTGAATCATTGACAGCTGAAAGATTTCATATACTTTATTCTTTGTGACCTATTTACTAGGCAATAGTAGCCTTATCCTAATTTTAATCACAGAAACAAAGTGATGAAAGATCTCTGGATTGAGAAAATATCTGACAACAAATATTTTTTCACCTGCTATCTGAAATAGAAAGCATTTGTGAAATGATTATGTAGTTATCCCAAAGGAACTATTTTCCTTCCTATTTTGGCTGGAAAAGATGAGGGAGGAAAAAGGAAAACATTAATGGAGTGGCCAGGATGTCTGATTTTTTTTTTTTTTTTTTTTGCTTTCTTCATAAGATGCCAAATATATAATACCTATTAACTTTAGGCCATTTTATTCTTCTTTGAAGATGAGTTTGAGGGCAATTATCCTAACTCTCTAAGTTGTGTAAAATTAGACAAATTATCTTAGTTATGATCCTTCTTGTAGTTCTGAGTTTTCTCTAAATATCAAATTGCATCACTCAGATCTCCCTAAGTTACTAATGTTCTGGGCATGCACCTTAGCATATTAGAATTAATAAATTTTCTGCTAGGTGGTGACTTTAAGTTCAGCATTTATTATACCTCTTCTCCCTTTGTGCTTAAAAACATGATTTCATGAACACTTTATAAAATCATTGAGCAGTTATAAACTATATGTTTTCTCTTATATGTGGAAGCTAGGGAGTAATCAGGATACAAGGGGGACTTTAGATAATGGAGCAGAATCCCCAGTGGAGTGAGGAAAGTGGTCCAGGGGAGGGTGAATTAATAAAGGAACCATTTCCATTGACATTACGTGCATATGTGAGAATACCAATGCCAATTACAATATCCTGTATGGGAAAGGGGAGGGAGTGGGGAGGGAGTGAGGGGCAGCTCACCAAGAGCTGTGTGTATGTATGTCACTATCACGTTGAACTACACTATGATGTGACTACAATAAATGTGTGTATATATATATATATATGTATATATATATATAATCTTTCAAATATTCTGAATACATATAATAACATTTTCATCTCCCCATTATACTTTAACCTTAAATATTTGCCAGATAAATATAATGACTATATATATGTGTATTATTAAATGTATGTATTTTAATAATATGTATATTATTAATATGTGTATTATTAAATATATTATTTTTAAGCAACAATATAAAATAAAACACCACATTGAATTCTTTTGTGTGAATTGTATTGAGAATTATTCAAGCTTTTCTGTGAGTTATAACCTATCTGATTATTAATTTTCATCCCATGGTGTCCATTACGGCTGAACTATCTATATAAAATCATACCTTTGATTAAAATTTTAATTTAATATAGTAAATGCCATAGAGCTAGCAATAATTACTTAACCGATGACCTTGCCTTTTAGGACTGTTAGGGCTATATCTTAGTCTATTTGGCTTTGTTAATAATAGAATATCACACACACTTGGTAATTTATAAAGAATAGAAATTTTTTACTTTTAGAGGCTGGAAAGTTCAGGATTAAGGCACTATCTGATGAGAACTTTCTTCCTGTTTCCTTCCATAGTGGAAGGTGGATTGGGCAAAGGGGGAAAATCCCCCAACCCCTCCGTGCCCCATAGATCCCTTTCATGAGGCACTTCATCTGCCTCAATCAACATTCCCACTGCCATAATCTAAAACAACTGTCCACATAACTTAGAGGAGGGAAGATTCATTTGCTCACAGTTTTTGGAGATTTACAGGTTCAGTCCATGATAGGCAGGTCTGTGGAGCTCAAGCCACAGCAGTGGGAAGCAGAGAGGGGCAGTGAAAACAGCACTCTGCTCCCACATAACTACACTCTGCTCTCATATCACATAAGGTGAAAGCCAGAGAGAGAGAGAGCAGGGGGAGGAGAGACCTTGTATAGTCCTCAAGGTCACACCCCAAGGACCTTCCTTAACAACCAAGCCCAGCTTTCAACATTGCTACCTTGCTTCCAGAGGGCGAGGAGGATATTCTAAATCCAAACCACAACATCATCCCATTCATGAGAAAGGAGGCTTTATGGTCTAATCACTTTTAAGAGTACCACCTCTTAATACTATCACATTAGTAGTACTTGAATTTTTATATTTATTTTTGCAGTACTGGGGATTGAACCCAGGTTGTTTTTTTTTTTTTTTTTTTTTTTTTTTTTTTTTTTTATCTTCAAGCTACACCCTCAGTCCTATTTTTTATTCTTTATTTTGAAACAGGGTTTCTCTAAGTTGCAGGGTGGGGGGCTCACTAAGTAGCTGAAGTTGGCTGCAAATGTGCAATCCTAACGTGCAATCCTGCTGTCTCCGCCTTCCAAGTACTGGGATTTCAGACGTGCACCACCACATGCAGCTAATACCTGAATTTTAGAAGGGACACGTTCAAATCATACCTTTCCACCCTTAGACCTCCAAGATGCATGCCCTTCCCATATACATACATTTATGCCATCCCAATAGTCTCCCCAAATCTGAACTTATTCCAGTATCAACTTTAAGTGTAAGTTTAAAATAGTGTCTAAACCAGATATGGGTGAAATTAGAGTAATGATCCATTCTCAGGCAAATTGTTCTCTAGCTATGAGTTTGTGAAATCAAACACATTATGTGGTTCCAAACTACTATGGTGGAACAGAGAGAGAATAGACATTCTCATTCCTAAAGGGAGCAAGAAGAAAGAAGTAAGAAATAACAGGCCTTATTCAGTTCTAAAACCCCAAAGAACAAACAACATTAAATCTTTTTTTTTTTAACATTAAATCTTAAGGCTTAAGAATTGTCCACTTTGATTCTATGCCCTGCCTTCCAGCCACAGTAGTGCATATCCTAGTTCATTGTTCCTAAATTCTAGCATCCTAAAAGTCCTAAGAAATGGACATAATTCAGGCAAGTTCTTATCCATTTTGTCACAAGCATAGTTTTCTCTGGCTTCCAAAACCTTGTTCTTCTTTTCTATCTAAGGGTTCAGCAGAATGTCCTCACTGGTCATAGTTCTACTAATATTCTGTTTATAACCACTTAAATCATTCATAATAAGAATGAGACTTTCTCTACAGCTTTTCTCTTTTGAACCCTTTTAAGAGTGACCCTTAAAGATCTGTTCTGATAATGCAGGTTTTTTTCTCCAGCATTCACTTCAAAGGTGTTCTAGCTTCTGCTAGCTATTACCCATTTCCAAATGCCACCAAATTTATGTATTATAGCAATATTCTACTTCTCTAGTACCAATTTCTATCTTAGTTCATGTTGCTATTTTAAAAAAAAGAAAAAACTCATTAGCTAATTAGTCAAGAGCAAAAATTCATTTCTCACAGTAAGGGAGGCTGGGAAGCCCAACGTCACATTGCCAACATCGGTGAGGACCTTCTTGCTGTGTTCTCACATGATAGAAGGACAAATGAAACAATTTTCTTGATTGAGCACATTTAGGAAGATACCTAATCCCATTCAGGAGGGAGGAGCCCTTATGACCTCATCACCTATTAGAAGAGCCACCACTTAATACTATATCCTACTGCAACATCTGAGTTTTGGAGGAGGTCACATTCAAACCACAGTAGGTCATTATGTTCTCTTGTAGGACTCAGAGACAATTTCTTCAGTTTTTCTTAGCTGAATATCCAAGAGAGCCTTTTCCAGCTAATCAGCCTGACAAGTTCTCTTTATGAAAAAAAAATCAGTTGTCTTTGCCATCCTTATACCTGGCCTGTGAGCATTATGAATATGTAAATTGTGCATGAGTTGAGAGGGATTTTAAACTGGTTATTGGGTTCTCTATTATTTTTTCAATCTCCCATTGAATCAGTTCACATCAGTGGCAATCAACTGGCTATTTGTGGTAAGTTTCAGATACATCATAAGATACACCAACTTTCCAAGGTCACCTTAGAAAGTTGCCCCTGAGACTTGATGTGGCCGTGCCTTTGCTCCCTGCACTCAGGGTGGGAGGCTCTGTCAAGGAATTTCTTCTTTTGCAAATTGCACAGGATTTGAAGGTGCAACTCCAGAGCAAAAATTTCTGGGTCCATTTCCTTTTTTGTTTCTTCTGCTTTTCTCTTGCAACTCACTCACCTTCTCTGTTGGTTCCATCATCTATAAGATGGCTATTGCGAGAACCAAGTGGGTGACTACACATACAGGTTTTAAAACAATTCTTAGCACAAAATAGGCCCTTAACTAATATTAGATTATTATTATTACCATAGTGATTCACTGGACTATGACTGGACACATGGCATTTAGAACTACATCTTTCATGTCTCTAAATGTCTCTTTTTATGAAACATTTTTCTCTTGTTTAATGACTACAGTTATTTCTAGATACAAGATCAGGATGGTTGAAGCCTTTAGAAAAACCTATAAATAGCAACCAGCTTTCCCATACAGTTTCCAAACTATAAGCATGTCAGATGGAGCCAAAACACACTTGTTATTAATTGGCAAGAAAGTCTGCCCCAGTAGAATGCTGAACTCTTTCTTCCTGTAGGAGGATTACTGCTCCTGAGAAACAAAGAGTTCAGAGGAGCACAAGCTATTCTTACCAAATCTGCTGATATGACAATTATTCAAAGTAATGGGTTAAAGTATAGTCATTGTTCTGTTTATCAATATGACTGCAGATAGAAAGAAATGACATTCAGGAGTAGAAAAGTTACTTCCCCTGACCATGGTGTATACCATAGGAGAAAGCTGCCTTATCTTTTCCCATAAAATTCTTGTTCTATATCTGTGCTCCTGGGGATTGAACTCAGGGGCTCACACATGCTAGGCTACCATTCTGTCACTGAGCAACTTCCCAGCCCCTATCATAAAATTCTTAGTCCAGCTACAGTTTTCCCAACATGTCTTCATTTTGGCAGATGTTAACAAAGGTGTTATTTACATTTAATGAACATTAAGTCATAAGTATAACAAAGCTATGAGTCTCATAAAAGTCTACATAGAAATATATGCATCTTTTAATTACTATTTGAGAGGATCTTTTAGGGCATTTTGCTATTATTTATATATCCTCTGAATTTCAAACTTTTTAATCAATTTTTACACATCAGTTCATAGTGAGAAAACAGGTAGCAACCTAATACTAACTTCTACTTTTTTAGTCTCTTCAAACCTTTTATTTTCTGCCCTCTCACCTTAAGTATTTTAAGGATTTTTTTTTTTTGAAGGTGAATATTTTCAACTTCAGTGTAAAGACAGTACTTACTGGTAGTAAGTTATGTATAGTTCAAACATGTAGTTTAAGGTGCTGGGGTTCAAGTAAAGAATAAAATACCCAATGTTCTTTCAGTAATAATCAGTTCCTCCCAAATCAATAGTAAGTCAATATCCTTGAAAGGTGGGTTGGTGTTTGTACTATTAACTTGAATATTTTTTTTTTCTTCATAAATGAAGCAGTGTCTGCAAAGACTATGGATCTATATCTGACCACCAAGCTACAATTGATAATATGGTATTGATTTTGTAAGCCCTCCTCATTAGTCTAAGAATGAAGAATCAATGCCTTCAGTCATTATATGATAAGAAAAACATAGACAACAGGAAATTTCTGTGAACAGAGAACTTCTCTGGCAAAACTTCAAAATTGTAGTAGACTACATAAAATCTATTGATGCACTATGACACAAAAGCCAAGTACAAAAATGTGGGTTTATTTTGTCATTAGTTATAAACCTAACTATCATATAAAGGAGTACTAGAAATTGAAGTTGTCTTCAAGCATGGTAGAAAGACTGACTATAAATACTGATGATATTATTTCAACCAAATTCTTAACATTCTGGTTTCATCTCTCAGTTATATGTACATTTATTATCATCTCCATAGAAAGGGAATTCTGAATTTATAACATGTATCTCAGGCTTTAGTTTCCCAGCATTTATTTCAGTTGTTTGGTAAGTGGCTGTAAATAGTCTTGATATCATAGGGGAAAATGGGAGAATTGGTAGTTATAGGGTATCACCTAATTATGACCAATGCTGAAAGAAGATAAACAGTCATTATTTTCAAAGATCTAGACAAAGGTTTTTATATGCATTACTCATTTAATTACTTCTGCTTTGCGCTATCCTTATTAGGAGAACTCTTATGCTCAATAATTAAATAATTTTCCTCAGGCTGCTCCATCTACCTGGAATGTTCTTTTTAATCTTTCCTTTAGGCTTTATCAGATTAAGATATCTTATCTCGGCTTGTAATTCCAGTACTTGAGAGGCTGAGACAGGAGTATCCAAGTTTGCAGCCAGCCTCAGCCACTTAGTGAGGGCTTCCGCAACTTAGTGAGACCCTGTTTCAGACTAAAGAATAAAAAATAGGACTGGGGATATAGCTTGGAGGTAGAATGCCCCTGGGTTCAATCCCCAGTACAGCAAAAAAAAAAAAAAAAAAAAAAAAAAAAAATCTCATATCTTTTTATTTCTTTAAGATCAGTTCTTAAATATCACCATCTCAGTGAGGCCTGCCTCACTAGCCTATCTAGCCTATCTACAACGGCTACTCCTCTCCACTCTATTTCTTTTTTTAGTTTTATTTATTCTGGTTGTATTTATTGCCACTTAAAAGTTTCTATATGTTTAAATTATTTTATTTTTTCTACTGTTTTCCTCCCCAAACTGTAATATAGTTAGGGTTTTTAATCTTCTGCTGGGAAAAAGAAAACTAACAGTCCTTGAATACTATCTTGAAAATAGTAGACACTTAGCAAATAATAGTTACGTGAATGAATTTAGTCTCAATGATCTGAGTCTCTTCAACAGTGGTGTAGAATTAGAAATGTTTAGTACATTGTTCAAAGCACTTTGAGTAATTAGTTGAACAATGAAATCTTATATCAGGCTTTATCCAATAAGATGCCTCATTCTTTGTTGTTTTAGATTGAATTAAATATTTTTCCTATCGTAAATGTGTCTATTAATTTGTTGAATTGCAGAAATATCTGAAGAATATATTCAGACATAGTGGTGTATTCTTAAGAGAACAAAGCAACCCTCCAAGCACAGGAAGTGTGTGGATTTTGTACTGACTTCTCAATACTTCAAATGAATGTAGAAAAAGCTTGGCTGCGTCTTAGTTAAGGTATTTAAACTGTTCTGCATTCTGATTTCCAATGTAGACTGGTAACAAGTTAATGATTTGTATTTTAAACACTGTAGGAAGTTAGTTCCTACAACATCTGCACAGGCTCATTGCCTTGGGGAAGACATAAAGCAAAATCATGTTGGTACATCCACAATGCAAAAGATTTTAGAGATTTCCTGTGTGTGTGTGTCTGTGTGTGTGTCTGTATAATATAATGTGCACACACACACACACACACACACACACACACACACACACACACATACACACACACACAGAAAGAAAGAATAGTTGATCATGTCAGAAGAAACTGAACTTCCAGTTTACCTCCTGAGCATAACTCTAAGTGACATTTTTCATGCTTTTTACCTAATGTGTGTGTGACAATAGAGAATCTAAAATAGTTTATTTTTGAACCAGTTAAAATGTCTTTCCCATAGAGTTGCCCATAGCTAGAATAAAAGGTTTATGACATTAAGAAGTATTTTCAAACATTTATTTTTCTGAAATAAAACTTCCCTAAAGGTATAGATGCAGAGCAGATGTATACACAGTTATATTAGAGTGAAACAATGAGAAATACTTTGTGATTCTATACTGAGAATAATTCCCCAGTGGATTTTCAGCGAAAGGGAAGTTTATACTAGTATAGATTTAGAAATGTAGAAGTGAGTCAATACCACAAGAACTTAAAAAGTGTTTTTTTACAATAAAGCATATTTTTAATTTTATTTGCCATTATTTTACAGTTGAAATTTTTATTTTTGTTGTTTTTAATGATTTACCCTCTTTAAAAAATAAACTTTTAAAAATATTTTCTTTACCAAAGTAGTATTTAATTTGCCTTATGCTTTATAAAACTACTGGTTAATTAAAAAATCTTTGGGAATAATTATTGGGTACTAATATCAAGCATTTATTAGAGTAATGTAATAGTCCTTATTTTAACAACCCATAATCAAGAGTGAATAGCATTAATGAATAAACTTCACAAATTCAGAGATTTGAGAAATATAGATAATGCCTTCCATGCATCACTTACTGCTGGGTCAGTTTTTATACTTGATTTTTTTTCTGTTACAATTCGATGAATTCAGTTAGTAGTATAGGATTCATGATTTCTGCTTTTTAATTAGCATTATAAACACTGAATTTTTAATATATTTCACTTGTGATTTACAGTATGGAGACTGAAGTAGATTTTTTTTTATTCCTTATTAGTTACCCATTTTTTCCTATTAAAATCTCTTAATTGATTCTATGTATTTTTCAAGCTAAATATTCAGTTTCCAATTCTTTAAAACTTTTACATATACCTACACAAAGATTGACAACTGTGTGCAGATGGTAAAATATTTCTACATAATTAAAATACATTTTTAAATTTTTAAAAAACCTATGACAATAAACACTAACTTTATTATTAGAATAACCAAATGCTAGCAGAAAGCATTCAGCTATACTCCATGCATTAACAGTTTGAGAAGCTTCCTCTTTCTGAAGTCTTGTGAGAGCCATTCCCAATTCTAATCTGCCTTATGATCTTAGAAAGTACTTAAATATTCTCTGAAATCCATATTTAGAATTAAGAATATACTTAGTGTGGAGAAAGCTAACTAGAAAGAGGCTGTTTTTGAGTAAAACCTAAACTTTATCTTAAGCAGCCTTTCAAAGGAAAATACAGGCTCTTATAAAAGAAGGCAGAGAATAAATGACTGAGTCAGGATGACCTCATTGAGATTAGAGGGGCTAATAAATGAATTAATGTCCTAGAAAATTATTAAAAATAGAAGCACATGGACTAGTTGGATCATAGAGACAAATGGCTATATGGTTGATGTACACAGAACAGAAAAAAGGTCAGTTTAGGGAATCTGTGGAAATAATCTCAAGGAAAGAGGTGTTTTTTTTTGTTTGTTTTTGTTTTTGTTTTGCATGAAGATTCAGGTAACTTCAGTGCAGCAGTTTGGGCTTACAATTAAACAATACACCAAAAATTATATATATATATATATATATATATATATATATATATATATATATATATATTCATAGACCAAAGTAGTTCATATGAAAGAATTTTGGTTGTTGTTGGAAGTTAGGGTAAGAGCATGGTCAAATGGTGTGGGTTCATGACAAACAAGAATCAGAAGAGAGAGTCTACCTCCTAAGAATGAGAATGAAGGGAGATGGGTAGTAGCTATGAAATAAATGTTCTGAGTTTTTAATATGCAGAAAAATAAATTTGGAGACGTAAGCCGGGCGTGGTGGTGCATGCTTGTAATCCCAACATTTGGGAGGCTGAGACCAGAGGATCAGGTTCACAGCCAGCCTCAGCTACCTAGTGAGGCCCTTTACAACTTAGGGAGACCCTGTTTCAAAATAAAGAATAAAAACTAGGGCTGGTGATGTAACTCAGAGATAGAATGCCCTGGGTTCAATCCCCAGTACTGAAAAAAATAAAAATAAAAATAAAATAAATTTGGAGATTTAATTTAATTTAATTTTTGTGGTGCGGGGGATTGAGCCCAGGGGCAATCAACCTCTGAACTACCCCTCCAGTCCTGTTTTTATTTTTATTTTTATTTGGAAACAAGTTCTTCCTAACTTGCTGTGAAGCTCACGAAGTTGCTGATGCTGGCTTTGAACCTTAATCCTCCTGTCTCAGCCTCCCAAGAACTGAGATGATAGGCATGTGCCACACGTCCAGGTAATTTGGAGATTTTAGATTGCATGAGCTAACCTATTCACTCTATTTGTAATTTTATCATGCCCTAGATAAGTTGAATACTAGGGAAGGTTCCAGGCTGAAGAAGCATTTTCAGATTGAATGTTTTAGCCTGTGGTAGACACTACCGTGAGGTGGAACACTGGGTCAAGTAAGGTGAAATTAAAGAAAAACTCAAATATCCCATTCCCTTTCACTGTATTCTCACCCTGCCCAAGCAATTGTAATCACTGTGTAATACTCAGTGATTTTGAAGTTTTCCCCAAAGTCTGTCAATACAAGCCCTCTCCAATTCAATTACTTCCAAATATGTTCCCATCTCTTTCATATACTATGATGTGTAAATTGAGTTATTCTATTCCCCACCCACTTTTGTTCCTGCCAGTTCAAATATTTTTTTAAGCATGGCTCAAATTCCACTTTGTGAAGCTTTGTCATCTCCAGTGAGCATTCTTATTCTGTCAGTGCTGGTATATGTATAACAAGTACCATGCTACTTCCAATCTATGCTGTCTGGTATCATTGTGTGTGATTCATGTGTGTATTATGTCTCCCTAACTAAAAGGTAAAATTTTGATAGAAGGGACAGTGTTTTAGAAATCTCTCGCGCTTTCCTCTGTGCCTGACATATCACAGCATAAAACCTAGGTTGAGCATACAAATTCAAATCCTTATTATGCTTTCCACTCCTCATTGTGAAGCAAAGGATACAATTTTGAGATAATGGTTTATTGTCCATCTCCCCATAGTTGACCTAGAGATCTTAAATATGTTTTAAATAAGGAAAACAACAGGA
Source organism: Graphiurus murinus (assembly GCA_004027655.1). Taxonomy (NCBI): domain Eukaryota; kingdom Metazoa; phylum Chordata; class Mammalia; order Rodentia; family Gliridae; genus Graphiurus; species Graphiurus murinus. The sequence continues at coordinate 285,309 of PVLC010000073.1, forward strand.
GGCAGCTGTTCTTGTGCTGACTTTCTGATCCTCAGGCAGTTCACGTAAAGTCTCTGGTACTGTCTGGTCAAGGTGGCATGTGCCTCTAAGCCCAGTACTTGGGAGGCTGACTGAGACTGGAGGATTGCAGGTGTGAGGCCAGCCTTAGCAATTTGACAAGATGCTCATTAACTTAGTGAAACCCAAATTCACAATAAAAAGGTCTTAAGGTGTAGCTCAGAGGTAGAACACATCTGGGTTTGAGCCCTAATACGAAAAAAAAAAAAAAAAAATCTAGACCTCAGTTCCTTTATCTATAAAATAAGAAAGTTTACCTCACTTTTAGTCCTCTGTCTGATGTATTTATTCTGTGTCTCCCATATGCCATATACGGGGCTGGGCTTTGGGGATAGAACAGTGCTTAATGAAAGAGGTCGGACTCCAGCTCTCCAGGAGGGTACTCACAGGTAAGAGACCATATACAGTCGTCAGCTGTAGCATTCTGGCCCTAATGTGAGGTGCTGGCACCAACAGCAGCATTGCCACCTGGGCACTTGTTAGAAATGCATTTTCCTGGGTGACCTACTATGTAAGAAGCCCCAGGAGTGGATTCCAGCAGTATGTGTGTTGAACATGCCCTCTGATATGCTAAAAGTCTGATTCTCTTGCACAATAGAGATTGAAAACTATTGGTGCAATGAATCGAAACTAAAGACTGTTTGACAAACCTTTCCTCTTGCTGGTAAGAAAACCACAGAGAAGAGAGTTAAAACTTCTGACTCTCATTTTCTCTGTTGTGTCAAGTAGAAACACTTTAATTTTTTTTTCTGATAGTAAAACTGAATATTTCCAAAGCATGTGATACAATATCTGCCAAATATTCATATGATTTTTTGATAAACTTTAAGAATTTAAATGGGGAAACTGATTCTATTACCCATTAGGGGTTCATATATCAAATTTTTTTCCACATTTTTATTTCAAATAAAAACAATGTCTATTATTTTGGAAGCAGTACTTTATTTCCAGAATGAAACTGTTTTAAACAATTGCTTTAAAAATATAACAGAGCTAGACAGGCATGTTCACATATGCCTGTAATCCCAGTACTTGGGAGGCTGAGACAGGAGGATTGCAGACTTGAGGCTAGTGTGTAGTAACTTAGCAAGACCCTGTTTCAAAATAAAAAAAAATAAAATAGGACCCTGGGTATAGCTCAGAGTTAGAATGCTACTGGGTTCAATCTCTAGTACTGAAAACAAACAAAACAACAACAACAAAAAAACTGGTATACTCACTGATTTAATTAACTATATGAATTAATTTGTGTGTTATAAACGAGCAGATACCTTTTTTTCCACACAGTGTATACAGTCAATATGACTATAGATCATGTAGGAATATCTTACCTTTCTTCTGTGATTGCTTCAAATCATTTTAAGTAGACCTTTATTAGTGTATGTTATGTTCACAAATAATACAGATGAAGTTTAAAGAATTTTTGCAAAATAAACTTACTTATGCAATCAGTGTCACAATCAAAACCAAAGAAAGACTCTCATGTTTACTATTCCTCTCTGTCCCTGGTTCCCACAGTAGGTATAACCACTATCCACAGCTCCAATGGCACAAATTAGTTTCGTCAGTTCAGATTAATTTTGAATCTTGTGTCAGTCTTCTTTTTTTTTTTTTCTTTTTTATTGGTGCATTGTAATCATACATTTTGTTAGGTACAAGCTGATAGAGGCATACATGCACACATCTCTCATTTAACCCTTCCCCAATTCCCGCCCCATTTTCTCCCCCTTCCCTCCTTCTCATGTTCAGTTTAGTGATCAACTATGATATGTTTGTGAAACATGTATCATGTGCCTTAGGGTGTTTCCCTCCCCACCCCCCTCCCCATCACCTTCAGTTAGGTTGCCTTCTTTGCTCATCTAAGGTTTCTCCTTCTTCATCCCTCTTATGTCCCACTTTCTCCCTAGCTTCCGCATATTAGGGAGAGCATATGACGTTTTACTTTTTGTGACTGACTAATCTCATTTAGCATAATGTTTTTCAGTTCCATCCATTTCCTGCAAATGACATGATTTTGTTCTTCTTTATGGCTGAGTAAAATTCCATTGTGTATATATCCCATAGTTTTGTAATCCATGCATCTGTCGGTGGACATCTTGGCTATTTCCCTAGTGTGGCAATTGTGAGTTGTGCAGCTACAAACATAGATACACATGCATCGGTCTGATAATTTGGTTTCCATTATTTTGGGTAGACACCCCAAAGTGGTACTGCTGGATCATATGGCAGGTTCATTCCTACTCGTCTGAGGATCCTCTATACTGTTTTCCAAAGTGGTTGCACTAATCTGCAGTCGCGCCAATAATGTATTATGGTTCCCACTTCTCCACACACTCACCAGCATATGTTGTTGTTTATGCTTTTGAGGATTGCCATTCTAATTGGGGTTAGGTGAAATCTCAAAGTAGTTTTGATTTACATCTGTCTGATTGCTAATGATGTAGAACATTTCCTAATACATTTATTGGCATTTATATTTCTTCTTTTGTGAAGTGTCTATTTAGATCATTTGCCCATTTTTTTGATTGGGTAACTTGTTTTCTTAGCTGTGAGTTTCTTGAGTTCTGTGTATATTCTAGATATTAGTCCTCTATCAGAAGAGTAGCTGGCAAAAATGTTCTCCCACTCTGTGGGCTCTTGAGGTTCTTGATCGTTTCCTTTGCTGCACAGAAGCTCTTCAGTTTAATGCAATTCCATGTATTGATCTTCCTTTGAGTTGCTTGTGCCTTTGGAATCTTGTTGAGAGAGTTTTTACCTGTGCTTATGTGTTGAAGTGTTGGGCCTATGCCCTCTTCAAGTAGCTACAAGGTCTCTGGCCTGACTTCCAGGTCTTTGATCCATCTTGAATAGACTCTTGTGCAGGGTGAAAAAGTGGGGTTTATTTCCATTTTTCTGTGTCAGTTCTTTTTTTACTCTTGCTCTGTTCACTCAATATCATGTTAGAGGATTTGTGCATGCTTTTTCATGTAGCAATAATTAATTCATTCTCATTTCTCTGTATTCTAAATCATTTCAATGAAAAATAAAAGTAAAATTTATGGAGAATTTAGTGCACTAACTTTCTACAAAAGGAAAGACCAAAGAGGGAATTAAGACCATCTTAGAGAGTCCAGGTTCCAAATATATTTGAATTTCTGCTTTCATACTTTGCACTAAACTGAGTGTTCTGTTTTCCTGCTCAGCTAGGATAGCCTTTCTACTATTCCTTTACAGTCTATTCTTATTAATAGTTTAAAATCACAAAAATACTCTGCATAATCATGAACCCAATAGGTAGAAGAGATTTAACTAAGACTTCAGAGATACTGACCTCTCAACTCATGCTCCAGTAAACAAACATTATAAACGAGATACTTGGAAATGTTTTTGTTTTTTGTTTGTTTGTTTGCCGTACTAGGAATTGAACTCAGGGGCATTCTATCTCTGAGCTATGCTCTCAGCCCTATTTTTTTTTATTTTATAATTTTTTTATTGTAATAATTCGTGCCTTGTATATATACTTTTTTGTTAGGTACAAATTGATAAAGACAAATGTGCACACATTTCTCATCTGACCCTTTCCCCAATTCCCACCCCGCTCCCTCGCCCTCCCTCCCTCTCAAGTTCAGTTCAGTGAGTGATCTTGATATAATTGTGTAAGTACATCATGCTCTCTCCCCCCCCACCCCCCATCCATTCCCTTTGGTTAAATCAACTTCTTTGTTTATCAAGGGTCTCTACTTTTTCGTCTGAGGACCCTCTTATGTCTCATCTTCTCCCTAACATCCGCATATTAGGGAGAACATATGCTTCTTTGCTCTTTGTGACTGGCTAATCTCACTTAACATAATGTTTTCCTATTTTTTATTCTTTATTTGGAAACAGTCTCACTAAGTTACGGAGGGCCTCACTAAGTAGTTGAGGCTGACCGTGAACCTGCAATCCTCTTGACTCAGCCTCCCAAGTAGTAGTATTATAAGCATGCCCCACCAAGCCAGGGATGGAAATGGTTTTGTAGCATGAGCAATAATTAGCACCATGGCAATAAATAGTAGAGCATTGGATATTGCCCAGTTTAAACTTGTTTCTTAAAATTTTGATGTGTGACTAGATGTGTGGAATCAGGATAGGGTGATAGGGAAGGGAAGCCCTTTCCCAGAAATTGGTTTCAGGGCCCAGAATTTAAATTTACTCTTTTAACACCCACATCACCATGTGTTCTCTCTCTCTCTCTGTGTTTCATTACATGCCTTATAAATGATCATTACTAGAAAAGACATCTTGAGGCAAATTGCACAGAACATTCAAATACACTTGCCTTCCTGTACAAATGTCTTGAGAAACAGATCTTAGTAACACTGTTTAACTTTTGTGATATCTGTAAGGTAAATTTGGATCTTAGTAGCAGTTCGTTTATGTTAACATTACTAGATAATGCTATGCCATTGCAATTTAGATTTAATCAGATGCATTCTCTTTAGTTCAGAGCCAAATGTTTTGCATTTAGGTTTCTCTGTTGTCATATCAAACATTCACTGATGTTCTAGACTTCCCATAGTTGCCAGAACAAAAATGTATACAAATCAGCATTATGGATGAGAATGATATGTAAGTCAATTTGGTATGTATAATCAATGCAAATTCTAAATGATGTTATAATGCACCACAAAAATAGCATTTGTTATTTAAAGTATCTAGTACCTGGAGGAAAAATACATTTTATACCTTATAATTAAATATAAAAAGGATCAGCAGTAAAAATTGTATTCAAGCATATTCAATATGGTTTAAGTTATTTATAATTTTACATTATGCATCCCCATAGATTTAGGAAGTAATACTTCTACATTTGTATTATTGCAATGTTGAAGAAAATGAAATTATAAATACATATCTTAATAATTCATTTGCATATTTTAATTCTCTAGAATAAACAGCAAGTCATATCTCTCAAATCGGGAAGAAATTAAATAACCTTGGTAGACAAAACTAAAAAACAAAGATATGAAACAGTTGTTTGCTAAATAAGCAAATGTAAAAAATATATTTATATCTGTTTCATGACATCAAACAAATGTGCCATCACATTTGACTTGACATCTGCCTGTACCCTGAATTGAAAATGATTACATTCAGGAAGGTGTAATGGAGCATTTTAATGATGGCACTGCAGTCATATGAAATTTTCTCAAAATCATGATAATGAACCTGAAGCCATTAAATTTCATTATTGCAGAAATTCCACATATTCGTTGAATTCATAGTTGCTAATACTATACTATGTTGCAAATTACATGCATATATATTTAATTTTCTTGACCATTTCCCAGTGTACATTTTTTCAAAATTGTTTTCAAATTGAACACTATTACTATTTCTCATGTTTACACCCAAGTTTATACATTACTTAATTCCATTTAAAAATAGAGATAATGATGTACTTTGCTGACACTATTTTCAAAACACCATTGAAAAACTTTTAGGAATGTCTAAGAAATAAATTTATGAAAAAATTAACAAAATAAATCACCTTTCAGCTGCAATGTTTATAGAATATGTGTTTAGAAATTCATAGGTCAACATCTTATAAATTTGATCATCAAATTTTCTCTCAATTTGTATATTTGAAGATTTTAATTCTGAATTCTTGTCACTAATTTTTAGTATCTAGTTTTTTTCTCATCTTAGTTATGTTCTGTGATGTACTTTTAGCCTTGTCTTAGTCTTAGATGAATAATATGAGGGAAAACTTGTAAATGTAAGGAAGAAACTAGAGACAAACATTGAGGACAAGATGAAACCTTATGAAATCTTTGTTCTTGGGTGCTCAAAGGAGGATTGTCCACTTTAACTCACTCTTTGCGTACAGTCATGTTCACAAATAAGAGTCTAGAATTTTCTAAGGTGTATCATGCTTATTAATACTAATAACAACTAATATCAAATTAGTATTAATATCTAGTTATTTTTCTAGGAATGTGCTGTAGGCCTCAAAGTTCATTGGTGGCAGAACCAAGATTTAAATACAGCTTTGTGCTAGCCTCTCTTGTTAAGTATTGAAAGGATTGCCATGAGTCATTGTAACACTCACATTATACTCCACCACAAATAAAACTTATTTTGTTGTTTATAACAGTTTTCTTTTTTGTTGTTATTGTTGTGGTGTTTTTTGTAATGCTGCGGATTGAACTCAGTAGTGTTCTACATCCAAGCTACACCCTCAGCCCTATTTTATTTTATTTTTTTTTTATTTTGAAACAGGGTCTTGCTAAGTTGCTGACAGCCTCACTAAGTTACTGAGACTGGCTTTGAACCTGCCAACCAATTGTTTTAGCCTCCCAATTACTGGAATTACAGATGTGTGCCACCACATCTTTTTTTTAACAAAGTGAGATACCTTAAGCCCTTTGGCACCAAATATAGTCAAGAGAGACTTGAAACTATTGTTTCTTCATCGACCCACCCCAAAGATGAAATTTAAAAGCTCTTTGATATCATTTAATTTTACTAATATCCTCTGATAGTGTCCTGGGATATCATTTTGGTGGGTGTTATTAGACAGAGTTTGAATTTAATATGAGGAAGATCATACTTACTAATATTAAAATAAAAAAATAAAATGCCCATCTCCTGTAACTGTGTATCTGTATATGTGTGTGTAAACACAAACATAGTGTTTAGAAAATTGTTTGAAATAGTCTGTAAGAGGTTTTTTAATTCACAAAAGGTTCTACTAGAAGATGTATGTGTCTCTTGCTATGTTTAAATTCCAGAAAGTCTGTCTTGTTAAAAACTGAAGTATGAAAAACTGGAAATCATGGGACAAAAGCTGAAGAAGCGTATACTAAATTTTGCATAAATAATGCTAAGTGGAATCACTATTACCAATGTAGAGAATGGTATTGGGATCACTTTAGTTCCTGGCCAAAGTGTGGGCCATTGACCAGCATCTTTAGGATCATCTGGAAGATTCTCCAATGTAGATTCTCAGGTCACAATCCAAACATATGGAATATGAATCTGCATGTTAACAATTTCCTTGTGTGATTCTTAGGTACATGAAAGTCGAAGGAGTATGTGTCTAGAGTACAGTATAAATCCCAAGTAGTTTTTTATTAATATTGAGTAATAGGTTGATTCATGAGATTTTTTATGGCATTCTGAATTTAATTAATTTTTATCATAAACTACATCAGAGAATTTAATAAAGAATTTCCAGGTGGATTTTCAACTACTGTCTCAAACACAAAGGAAAAGAAAAGAATAAAGTATTTAAATGAGCAGTTTATTTACAGAGAAATTATTTTTTATCAGGATGGTTGGGCAGCATGAAAGAAGTGGCAAATAACCACAAAGGGAGTCAAAACTCAAAACTAAAAGAAATGGAAAATCTGTGCCGACATTTGGTGTTAAAATAATCTGGTACAGACAAAAGTGGAATTGGAGGTGTCTTTGTGATTGAAATTAGATTTTTATTTGACAAATAGAATTGAGATGTTGTTCAGGTGTGTGAGAGCTGAGAAGGTGTTTTATTTTAATATCTTTAAAAAAATTGCCTAATTATTTATAAATGAAATGTAGGATTCATCAATTCATTATAATCTTCAAGTGCTAGTTATATATCTACATGTCTATATAGATATGAATATGATATGGATATAAATTTAGATCCAAACAAAAATAATAGTCAAATGTTTGTTGGAGCACAGGTTATCTTTGGCCTGTCACCTCACATCTGACACAGGGTATTCAGAAGTATCTGCAAAGTGGATACATTTCTGAGCATAATTTAAAAAAAATTACTAGCTGGGCATGGTGGCACACGCTTGTAATCCCAGCATTTGGTAGGCTGAGACCGGAGGATCTGGTTCGCAGCCAGCCTCAGCTACCTAGTGAGACACTCCGCAACTTAGTGAGACCCTGTTTCAAAATAAAGAATAAAAAATAGGGCTGGTGGTATAGCTCGGAGGTGGAATGCCCCTGAGTTCAATCCCCAGTACTGCAAAAAAAAATTTACTAAATGTTATTCTAAGGGTCAATGTTACAGGAAGGAACTTTATTTAAAAACAGGTACTGTATGAATTTATATTTTTGTTTTGTTTATAAATGATTAAACAACTTTACTTGGCTAATTTAAGGTATGAAAAAAGCATTATATCTCAGATATCCATTATCAGTAGTTCAAATCATAGTGATAGATAAGATTTATCCATTTTGCTTACCATCTATCTGGTAATATAGTGTGCCAGAAGCTGACATCATTATTGTTACTTTTGTTCCTGAAAAAAAATATTAATAATAACAGAGAATACATCCTTGGAACTTATTGGTCTCAGTACTGGGCTAAGCACTTTATCAAGATTTCTAATTTAAACTCCCAACCAATCTGTGGAGTAGATTTTATGAATGGATCATAAATGTAGGACAATTAATGAAGAATGTTACTAGGCTTCAAGTCCATACTCAGATGTAATAGATTATGATAATAAAGACAGCAAGATATTGTGACTGAATCAAAAGAGAAAGTTTAAAGGAATGCTTTGAAAATGAAATACTGAAAATTGTAAGGATAATATGTCTCATAAATCAACACCTTTAAGTATTAGCAATAGGATAGTAACATAAACAATAATGGTGATTGTAATTGAAGTGTGATTTTTTTGCACACTTTATGGAAGAATAAACTTTTCATATTCCTTGCTACTTTGAAAAAGAAGAATCTCTGTTTCCCTTTCATTCTGTCAAATTTCCTTTATCATAATAATCAATAGAGGTTAAGATGATGGTCCAAAAACATTTTCTGAAAGGAAGAAGGAAATCTTTCCAATTTATAGGAGCTTACAAAAGAATTTGGTATATCCCCAAATTAAAGAACCAAGCCTATTAAAACTGAACATTTATCATAAGCTATGAAACTTTCCATTGTGATGGATTCTCATTATGTCCCAGCATACAAACATTTCTTTTGTACCATGCAAAAAGCAGTAGTCTTGGAAATTTATGCATTTAATGAATGGTACAACTACAATAGCAGGTCATTCACCTGCAAAGTGACTAAAAGTTATACATATTCTGTAAGGAGATATATTTAAAATTTCTGTCAAGTCAAATGTTTCTGGTGTTTTGTTCTCCAGTATAATGGAATTCATTTTTTAAAGGTACACAAGTGTAGCTATAGCAACTTGAGGGTAATCGCTTTGTTTCTTACAGTACATGTATTCCTGTAACTAGGCAGAGGCATATTTCTTGAGATACGTTGTGCTATGCATCTGAAATAAGGAAGCAGTTTTCAGTCTCAATTTTACTCTCTTTAAATTGGAATATAACTATCACATTTTAATATGGAAAATTTTGTCAAATTACCATAGTGCTGTAAAAGAATCTTCTATATTTGGATGTCTCATCTTCCATTTTTTAATACTAAGTGAGCATATACTTGCATCTGTAAGTACCTGAGCATGTGAAGTCACTGCTATAACATGCAGCTGAGTGTTGCTGAATCCAAGGAACTATGAGCTTTTTTGTTTTTGTTTTTGTCACTGATATCTTTGTTCAATGGTAAAACATTTTTCATAACCAAAATTTCAAAATAATGCAAAATAACTTTTTTGTTTATTGAAAAATGAAATCAAAAGAAAACCAGGTGAATTGTGGAATTTATAGCCTGAAGGAAAAAAAATGAGCTACAGAGATGGTGTAGAGAAAACACAATGCCAGTTAGAACATACTTTCTGTTTCTGCCAGGAGTCACTTAGCTTCTTAGAATTGAAGACTCATGATTTGGGGAGTGGAGTAGGTTACATTGCGTATTCTCTCCTTCAAATTTAAAGTCATATTTGGTGCTCAATTTGGTAACTAGTTTTTAAGAGTTAGATGGGCTTATGCAGGATTTAGAATTATCTGTTGACATGTATATATGAACATTTTAATTTTAATTTAATTTAATGTAATTTTCAATGCTCCAAAGACTTTGTGTAAACAATATAAGTGCATGTGATCAATTCTGTTTTTTCTCTCCTTTCATGAAATTTTTTGTTAGGCAATATGTCAACAAAACTCCAGTAGGAAATAATGTAAGATAACAAGGAAGGAGGAGGAGGGGACCTTTGCAAACTGGGGAAATACAGCCTTTCCTATAAATAAAATGTTCCCTAAAGGAAAAAAAAAGAGATGTTCTAACATATATGGGAGGTTCACACCCAGTTTCTGGTTCTGGTTCAGTTTTGCATATAAGGGATGCAAATATGTTCAAAGCAGATTGGTGAGTTTTATGTAAATGAAGGCCAAAGTTACACCCATTCTTGAATGGCTGAAATTTACATATGACTGTGGGTCAGAGTTTATTGATCAGGTCTATGCTGCAAAATGAAACTTTCTGGAGACCTTTATCTTGGCAGTTGAGACAGAAACATGTCTGACTAGGACCTCAAAAGTTAGCTTATGGTTCTTTGAGGGACATAGAGTAACTCAAACAAGAGTGTATGACCCCAACATCAACAAATGGCAATCAGGCTCCATTCTGAATTTGAAGCACAATTTATAATTTGGACTCTTCTTGGAGATTCAGCTTTTCTTAAAGTTCACAAGTCTAAACTCTTAAATATCTTCTATTCAGACTCTTATCACTAATGAACTTTGTCTAGTTTCTCTTATTCTGAAAGAATGAGACTTAACTTTTAAAATGCCAAGAATAAGTATCACTACAATTATGAGCTATACGAAAATGTTGGAAGATAACTTATAAAGTTTAAGCAGAAAATACTTTTTAAAAACCTACCAGAACCAAAGCTATCTTCTCTGCTAAACCGTGTATATTTTTAATTGCATACATTTGGCCTTATTTGTTTAGTAACTCTTTTCCTACTATAAGCCAAAGTTTGCTCTTATCAACATTTTGAAAATCTAAAAGTGCCTGGAAAAATATTACTCATAAACCTATTCATCATGTCTAGATAATAGCTAATACTACTTTGTTACTTCTAAGATAATTCTATGACAGGCATGGTGTACATGTCTACACTCCCACCTACTTAGAAGTCTAAATTAACAGGAATATTGCAAGTTTGAAGCCAGACTCAGCAACATAGTGCAACCATGTCTCAAAATAAAATAAAGAAGGGCTAGATTCAATCCCTAGTACTGAAAAAAAAAAAAAAAAAAAAAAGTAATTCCAAAACATGTTTAACTTTGGACAATGAAAATCTACTAAGTCATACTTCATTTGAAATTAGGAGTTATATCATCATATTGATAATATCTCTTGAAAGTCTGACTGAGCATCATTCTCATTTATATTTAAGATGTGTCAAAAGACAAAATTATAACAAATTTAGTTTAAGCTCTAATTGGCTTTAATTTGTGATTCTAGAATCAGATAGCACTTCATTCTACAAAATAGACTGAGGGTTCTGATGAGCTGGGCAGCGAAGGTTGGGTTCATAGGCCGAAAGGGCAAAGGAAAGTGGAGCTAGAGAACCCAAAGCCATTGGTTATTTCAAAGCTATTCCTTATGGAGTTAAAAAAGAGGGAATTTCCTTATTGTGTTCACTTGGGTTGACTGGAATCTCCTGATTTTAGGAAAACTGGCTTGTTTCAAAGTTCAGTTTGCTTACATGGCACCTAGCACATGTGAATCCATTCTGATTTTGTCTGATCTGCTTTGCCTAGTGCAAGAAGCTAGTCCAAAACAATACCCTTCCATAAATTTTGTTTTGATAGGTGCCAAAATTCGTTTTGTATTTTATGCTATATAAAACTGCACTCATTTTTATAGGAAATTCAAGAGAATGGCTTTCTCCTTTCTATTCTCTCTGACTCCTTTTGTCTTTTACCTCACTCTTAAATTCCCTGGGAGAGAAACAATTCAATACCATTTTCTGGCCACTTCTCAGCCCAACAGTATCAGAGAGCACAAGCCTCCCTGCCGAGCAGGGAATTGTTTAAAAAAAAAAAAATTCTAAGGTCTTTCTATGATAAGGTTTTTCTTCTTGCCTCCATCCTTTTACTAGCCACCATTCAATTTGCTTCTCCCCATCTGAACTCACCATCACATGGTATCCCATTATGATGTAAAATTTAACATTTTTATGTATCAATTAAAGCCATTAAAAAAGATTTATGTCTTCACTAAAAGATCAAGTGTTAGTCCAATTAAAAAAAAGATTTATATCTTTACTAAGAGATCAAGTGTTAGTTTTATACAACCTTATTTAGCTATTATTACCATTTTAATTTTAGAAAAAGATGAAAATAGCTAGAGTTAGCTAAGAGGAGAAACAGGTGAATATACACAAAAAGAGAATATTCTGACTGCTTCGTTGCATGTAGACCTTATAAAACTGAAACCTACATGTAAGCCTTCTCATATTTTTAGTATTTTCTTCCCCCCGTGGGTAATTTTAATATGATATATGTATCACATTTAATATATATGTATATATATATGTATTCTCACTATATACTCTTTCTATATATGTATAGCTATTACCTAAGTAATGCAGATCACCGAGTAATATCAGAATGTATTTTGGCAAGGTAAATATAAACCTGAGCTTATATCTAAGCTTCTAAGGTTCAGTTTAGAGTCCACTAAAGTGATTTGTTTATTGTGTTTTTGTAGCAAATCAGTTATGATAAAAATTATCCATAGACTCAAAGAACAGCTGGTTTCTGGCAGCCCAGAAAATATGTGAGGAAATCCTCTCAAACCTTCAAAAGGCACAATTTTTGCCTTTTTAGTGAGGACTCCTTCTTCCCAGTCACTGTAATCCTGCCCACCTTATGTTAGAGGTGCTGAGCCCTACTGGAGAGAAGTTTTAAACTCCTATGTGCTTTTTCTACCTAAGTCTTGCTTTTATTATCTTACTGGGTTTTCATGTCCCAGGTTTCACGTGTTTACCCATAAAAGGCAATATCAAACAGAGACTGAGGTTTATACAACTGAAACTTAAAATCTCATGCAGGGAGCTTATGAAAGTATATCCTCCCCAGAAAATAATATTGAACCTCAAAATTTCCCAATAATTTTGTTACTGGAAGAAATTTGTTCTTGGCTTTCAGAGTGTAGAGAATATAGCTAGAGATACCAATTTAATTTGAGTGTCTATTATATGCAAGGCAGTATGCTGTTTTTTCTAAGATTCACAAAATGAGACTGTATTCATTATATGGTCATTACTATAATAACTATTTTTTTTTTCTAGCATTTGCTTTGTTTCAGTCACTATGTTGTGGGATAACACGGTCCCACTCATGGGTCCTTGGCCTCCGTGATAAAAAGAATTTTAACACGTGCCAGTCAGGAATAAAAGGTAGGAATTTATTTAGGAAAATAAGGAACTGGGGAAGAAAACAGGTGAGCAGACATCTTCCTGGCCAGAAGCGAGCACGAGGGCAAGAGAGTGAGCATGAGGAAAACACTTTCTTTTATAAGCTTTTAAGAGGGGTGGGCACAGAAGCAGTCTGGACCTCCTCCTTCTTTAGGTATAGGTGGGTGATAGGTGGTCATTCCAAGTTGGATCCTCCTCTTCCTCAGGTTTCAAGATGGGTCTGCCCTTGGCTGTGAATCTCCAGTGTCCTTGGCCCTGAATCTCAGGTGGGGCAGGACTTCAGGGGATTAAGGAATGGCATCTCTAAGAAACTTCCAAAGGGTGGAGTAGAGGCTGAAGCGCTTTAGTTCCAGGTTTTTATATTAAAGTGATATTTTTGCTTTTCCTTCCCATTTGTCTCCTTCCTACCTACTTATTTCTTCTATCCTATATCAACTATACTTAATATGATGCCTCATTTAATCTAATTCTCATAGTACAATTTTGTGACAGAGACCTTTATTATTCATACTTCAAGATATAAAAAGAAGACTCAAAAAGGTTAAATAACTTTTCATATATTATAGCTGGTTATGTAAAAGATGTTTAGCAAAGTGTGTATAGATATTAAGTCTGTGCTTTTAACCTAGGAATATGTTCTCATGCATTCAAGGCTTTAGCCACTAAGTAGAAAGAGAAGACTAAAGAGAACAAACTGCAATATAGGTACAGTTTGAAAATGAGAGAAAAAAAATGCTCTGAAAACTCTGATGTGAAGCAATTCACTTGGTCTGAAGTAGGAGAGGCTGCAATATACTGTAGAGAAATAAAGCAATCTTTTAAGGCTGACTTTGAGGTGTGAATAGAATTTCCATAGATTAAAAAAAAAAAAAACACACATTGTTCTTGGCAGTGATGTTGTGATGTTGTTTGAAAACAGAAAGGAAAGAGAAGGTGAAGCTCAAGAGCATTGCACACTGTGAGAATACTATGAACAAAGACCTAGGGGAGCAGGAATTATACATGGTTCCTCCTAGGAATGATTGAGTAGGCGGAGATGGCTAAGCAGGGAGCTAGGGCCATGCAAATATTTCTTGAACAGTTTTGGATGCACTGAATGCCAAACCAGGGCATAAACAATGTCTTTTGAAAGACTCTTTTGTAATTCATGTTGTGTGTATCTCACTGATCACAGTGAAGATTATCAAAACAGGTGACAGGTTTCTTACTTTTCAGAAAATGATTTTTCCTCTACTTTAGGGAATTCCCTTCTATAGAAAAAGAATTCAGGCAGGAAAAGTGAAAGAGTAGGAAAAGTTCTTAGGACAAAGATAACTTGATATAGTAGTCAGGCATTCCTCAAGGTATTCCTCATAAAAAAATTAAAAAAAAAAGAAGCATATTGATGACTATGTATGAGATTAAATGGTTTTATAGTTTGAATATGCACTCCAAAATTTTGGAATGGAAAATTTCTTCCAACAGATAAAGCTAACTTATTCCACTTCCATACTGTTCTCTATAACTAACCGTATGGCCCTACGTGTATAACTGAGAAAGCATACTAATCGTTTAAACTACTGATTAAAATGTGGCTTTTCTTTCCATATATTCATTTTTCTCAAACAGTTTTATTCATTTGTTACATATGGAAATAATCAATTAAGTATAATAATTAGGATTAAAATTGAGCCAGGAGTGGTGGCACATGCTTGTAATCCTAGTACTTGGGAGGCTGAGACAGGAGGATTGCAGGTTCACAGCCAGCCTTAGCTACTTAGTGAGGCTCTCCTCAACTGAGTGAGATTCTGTTTCCAAATAAAGAATGAAAAATAGGGCTAGGGGTGTAGCTCAGAGGCAGAATACCCCTGGGTTCAATCTCTAGAATTGGGGTTTGTATTCTTTAGGTTTTAACTTATATTCTCATCAATATCATTTGAAGTATGTCCCTATAAATAATTTTTAATAAACTAAAAACTTTTACCAGCAACAAAAAGAAATATGCATATATATTTTTTATTTTGATAACTGAAAAATAGAATAAAATATCATAAATTTGTTATTTATGAGTTTTTTATTACTAATATATAAGTATAGAATGCTAATTTTGAATTAATTAATACACTTGAACGTCTTAGAATATGCTAGTGATAATTTTTGCCATTTAAGAAAAAATGTAACATACTAGTACTTTAGGTATTTTGCTATTCTTTAGATAGATTCCATATCCTGTTTTCCTTAGGAAAATATATTTTGAATCATCTAGTAAGTTAAAATTACAGGAAAGTAAAAAGCTAAAGTAGGCAAACGAACAGATGTAGATTTAGAATGTTTCCTGGATGTGCCCAAGGAGTGCAACCTCAGACAATTATTCTTAAAGTCTGGTCCCTGCTTATCTTTCACTCTCAGGTCTCATTCCTGTCAAAGAACAAAATTTTAATAAATTGGGTTAAAGATCAAATTGGTTTTTATTAGTGATTCATGAAACCAGGCAGCAGCCAAGCTACAAAATAGACAGGAGCTCTGCTGTGTATGTGGCAGAAGAGTCAGTTAATATATTATAAGGCAGCTTGAGGAGAGACAAGAAAACAGGATAGAAGAGTGGATGGGTTAACACCAGGTTACCTTCCTTGTCTGGGTTCAAGCAGAGGGGACTTCCTCATCAAGCTGGCTCAGTTAACTTGGCTGCTTTGGATTTATTGTTGTGAATAGTGTCCTATTTTGCTTCATTTTCTGGGAAAGTGACTTGTTTAGAGATTTGTCTGTCACCTCCCTCCTGATGTCTTGAAAGATCAGCTCTAACAAGGAAGAGCTTAGATTTTTCTTGATGATGTGGAAACTTAGCATCTTGAGTTGGTCTGTTGAGGTCTAGTGCAGGAGCTCAATCCAAACCAATGGGCTCCCATGAAATTGATTTGACTTTCCGTTGCTCAGTATTCATCACACACTTATTGCATTACTTGTGGTTCCCTCAAAGACTTGATAGATTAATTTTTACTCCATTATGCTTTTTCTCCTCAAACACTTAGTACATATATACATCTGCTAAAATATCTTTATAACAGATACTATACTTAACTTGCTGAATATCTGTCTCTCCCATTAGTCTGTGAGCTCCTCAAAGAACTAGAGGTGCCTTACATCCATATATCTACGCCTCTACCACTTCCTATAGTCTCTTACACATGGTAGAGACCATAGACAAGTTTGCCTTAAAATATTAAACACAACATAAAGAAATCATGAACTTCAATTTAGTTAATGTCAGACCAACATTATCGAGTTTCCATATGAGCTTAGTTGAGAAACATGAGGAAATTCCAAATATGCAGTTAGGAGGGAAAAAACATTTTTAATGTATTTTAAATTTGACCACATGGGTGACAGGATTAGGAACTAGACCTGCTAGAATGTTATTTAAATATCAGACGGTAACTATTGCTGAGATGCTGCTTGACTTGACTTAAATCAACTGTCTGAGCGTAACAAGTGAATAGGTAGGGTTTGATGGATTGGTTTATTATGGGTAAATTGAGCATGGAACAATCTAAATTGATCATTAAAGAGACAGAATCTTGAACCATCCAAGCTGTGGCTTTTTAAATTCAGTTCTGTAGCCCTGGTCAAAATAGGAGGGGGAAAAAAATAAAAGAACAGATTTTCCAAACATTTCAGAGTCACATTTTCAACACCTCTTTGTTAGAAAATACGACATAAAGACATTTTCAATGACCAGATAAAAACCAAATGTGGCAACTGACAGCAGACATTATCCTTTAAAACATTTCAGACTATATTACTTTTCCTTTTCATTTTGTGTTTGTCATAAATCTGTTGTCGAGGGAATTCCTGAAAGTTGTTTCTATTTTTATGTTAAACATTTCTTCTTATGTGGTGAGCTCTTGTTCTGCACCTTCACTCTACTTTTAACCATGTATCTCTTGTTATACACTGTATTGATGTTATTTTCATTTTAGATGTACAACTCGGGCTCTCCTTCTTGGAGATATGTTTTGCTAAATGGAGCTCTGCTTTCATTGCTTGAACTAGACTGGGACTAATTTCCTTTTGCTTTTTTACTTAAGCCCCACTAAATAGATAATATTCATGTATTGGTAAGGTCTGAATTTTCTATGTAATCATATGATAACTGAGTTGGTTCTTCTAAAAACAAGAGACAATTAAGCTTTGACAACAGTCCTTTATGATCTTCTGTGATCTAATATACACCAATAAGACAAAGAGTTAGAAATAATGTTTATCAATCCTTTTTATTTCTCTTTTAAAGTTAAAATAATTTTACTGCTTTATTTTATTACCAGAGCACTACAGTTTTAATTTCAGAAAATGGGAGAAGCATAGTTTCATTAAAAAATGAAATAAAAAAGCCGGGCGTGGTGGCGCACGCTTGTAATCCCAGCATTCGGGAGGCTGAGACCAGAGGATCCGGGTTCGCGGCCAGCCTCAGCTACCTAGTGAGGCACTCCACAACTTAGTGAGACTCGGTTTCAAAAATAAATAAAAAATAGGGCTGGGGGTATAGCTCGGAGGTAGAAAGCCCCTGAGTTCAATCACCAGTACCGGAAAAAAAAAAAAAAAATGAAATAAAAAGCAATTAAAGAGGGGCATTGTGGTGCAAGCCTATAATCCCGGTTCTTGAGAGGCTGAGACAAGAGGATCACAGGTTCGAGGACAGGCTCAGCAATGTAGCAAGACTCTCAGCAGCCTTGTGAGATCCTGTTTCAAAAATAAAAATAAGGTTTCTCCTTCATCTAGAGTCCCATCTATGACCCATTTTCTCCTCAGCTTCCACATATTAGGGAGAGCATCTGATTTTTTACCTTTTGTGACTGGCTAATCTAATTTAGCATAATGTTCTCCAGTTCCATCCATTTCCCTTCAAATGACATGATTTTGTTCTTCTTTATGGCTGAGTGATGGGGAGGAGAGAGAAGGAAACTCCTTAATGCAGATGATGTACATTCACAAACATATCAAAGTCAATCACTAAGCCAAACATGAGAAGGAGGAGGCCGGAGGGAATGGGGTGGGAATTGGGGAAGAGTTAAATGAGTGATGTGTTCATGTATGCCTTTACTAGCTTGTACCTCATTAAGATGTCTGATTACAATGAAACAATAAAAAAATAGATAAAAATGAATAAAAATTACATACTTATTAAAGAAACAGAAATAAAGATCCTCAGGAATGCATTCACACACACGCGCGCGCATGTACACACACACACACACACACACACACACACACACACACACACACAAAGTATTTATTATACTACCTTAACAAGGCTAACCATTGCTTCTGTTTTGGTGAACACAGTGTTTTATGTGAAAAACTATTTTCCTTAGATGTCTTTTGTTGGTTGCCTTTGGATTATTTTGTATATTTAGTTTTTAGCCTACTTCTTTGGTTTAAACTGTATTTATACATTTTAATGGATGTATAATATTGACTGATAATAGGAATGTAACATAACTTATTTAACTGATTTTCAATTGTTGAACTTCTATGTTTTCACTTTTTCAATATTGTCAACAGTACTTGAAAATGAGCATTCTTGTCATTAACTTTTGAACAATGCAGTGAATATTTCTTAGAATTCATTATTTTTAGAACAGAAACTACCAGCTATTCAAAGAGGATTTTCTCTACACACTCCAATGCAGGATCCATTTCTTTTTTCATTTAAATATGTCTTATAAGGCTGACAATAGGAGATTACATCTTAAGATCATTTGAAAATACTGTGTAATGCTAAAAGTTGGTGCAATTCAGTCAGTCACCTTACCTGTTAGTAAGTATTATATACTTGGAAATACTAAGAGGACCATAGGCGAGGCATTCACATAACAACAAATAAATAAAATGAAAAATCCATATGAAGAAGTTCCTTTTAATTCCCTTTTTGGCAATAGCCATAAAATACTAATATAAATGTTACTTATTTATGTACTTATTAAGACTGACAGCCTCGGCACCAACCTAATTATGGTCTGTAGTCACAGGACATGTTTTATGCATGTCTTCTGCATTTAGAAAACTGTGAAACAGGTTTTGAACCTTAATGAAGAGAAGCTCAGAATCCTCCCAGCTTCTCTGATTTGGAGGACACAGAATTGTTTTCACACAGTGGCCGTATAAATTAACAGCTCTTCTTCCTGTCAGGTATGCTGTGCTCAAGAAACTCTCAATGATCCTATCTTTTAATATCTTTAAGTGAGGCAATTCAGCGTTACACAAATGTGGCATATAAGTGACAAAAGTGAGATAAATTTTTTTACCGCTCTGAAATAGGGACAAATATATTTGTTGTTCAAATGTAATTATGCCCAAAGTATTAGAAATATATTAAAATTATGAAATGAAGTGTTCATTAGAAAGTGCAATAAACTGTTGCCATTCCTGCTCAGTGTTATGGTGGCTGGAAGGCCTAATTAACTCCTGGTTGCAGAGGCCCTACCGGCAAGATTGCTTGAGAGGGGATAAATGTCACTAAGGATGGAGTTAAGACTCATTAGCTCTTAAACTGCTAATTTCTATTGAATAAGGGCATATTTATGATAAAAGAGTAAAAATGTTTACCTTATGCCCATGTTTAATTAGCCTAATGAGTTTTTTTTTTTGTCATTGTTGTTTATTCCTTGTACTTCTTAAGCAGAGACACAGAGCCTTTCCCTTTCTTTACCACCTTTAATTGTCTTCACTTATGAAGACACAAGTCCCTTCTTTGCAAATGCCTTTGTCATTTGCATTTATTAAACAATCATTGACAAAGAACTAAATGATTTGCAAAATATTCAAGTGAATTGTAACCTTTAAATCCTACATTTAAATATATTTTTTCTTAAAAATGAAACAAATAAGTTCCTTACATCTCCATTATTATGGTCCTGTTTATTTTATTTTATTTTTGTGGTACTGGGAATTGAACCCAGGGGCATTCTACCTCTGAGTTACACCCCTATCCTTATTTTATTTTTATCTTGAAATAGGGTCTCACTCGGTTGATAAGAATCGCACTGTTTGTTGAGGCTGTTCTTGAACCTGTGATCTTCCTTCTTCAGCCTCCCAAGTACTGGGAATACAAACTTGTACTACCATGCCACCAAGCCTGGAGATCTTGTTTCTTTTAAAAGTAGCCATTTTTTTCACCAAGTTTATTTTTTATTGTTAAATTAGTACTTCATGATAAACTTAATTTCTTTCATCTTTTTCTTTTTTTTCTCTTTTGGTGCTGGAGGTTGAATTCAGAGGCCTTCTGCCTCCAAGCTACACCCTCAGCCCTTTATTTTATTTAATTTTGTTTTATTTAATTTGAAAACAGCATCTTGCCAAGTTGTTAAGAGTCCCTCTAAAGTTGCTGAGGCTGGCTTGGAAGCTGCAATCCTCCTGTCTCAGCCCCCCAAGTACTGGGATTAAAAGCATGGCCACTATTCCCAGCATCAGTCCTTCTTTTTAGATAACACAACACCCATTTTATCAATGAGTAGTGTATTCCATCAGGTCATGGACACCAAAGGATAAATGCTGAAGGTAATGAAGGGAGATATAATTAAGGTGTGCCCATGCTTCACAATGGGAACGGATGGTAGGTATGGATCACCTCCCAAGAAAAGCATTACATTTCAATTTCTTAAGGTTAGTACAACTCAAATAAATGTATGTTCAAGTTGAATCTTAGCAGCAATTGCTGTTTGCAAGGCTTTGCTTCAATTCAATTTCAGCTCAATCAAAATCCCCAGGTTACTTTCACCAAGACTTACTGATCTATCTTTCTGTCTTAATTTGTTTCAGTACATCTTTTTTTTGTGTGTGTGTGGTACTGGGGATTGAACTCAGGGGCATTCTACCTCCGAGCTATACCCCCAGCCCTATTTTTTATTGTTTATTTTGAGACCGAGTCTCACTAAGTTGCAGAGTGGCTCACTAGGTAGCTGAGGCTGGCCGTGAACCCGGATCCTCCAGTCTCAGCTTCCCGAATGCTGGGATTACAAGCGTGCGCCACCACGCCCGGCTGCTTCAGTACATCTTAAGCACTGCCCAACTTCATGTCCAGCGCTTCCAAGTCTAACAACATGTGGCAAAAATCATCCTCGTATTCTATTAAAAAATCCATTTATTCTCTGAGTTATTCCTCAGCATTCTTTATCTCTCATAAACTTGGAATCTTTTAGGCCTTTGTTAATATAATTATATTTACCAAACCATTGTATATTACATGAGAAATATTCACCACCACCACCATCATCATCATCATCACCATCATCATCAGTAGCACTGGGGATTGAGCCTAGAGGCATTCTACCTCTGAACTATACCCTCAGCTTATTTTATTTTCTTATTTTAAAACAGGGTCTTCCTATGTCACTGGCCTTGAACCTGTAATCTTCTTGTCTCAGTCTCCCAAGTACTGGGATTACAGGATACACCACCACACCCAGAATGAGAAGTATTTTTTTAAGACAATGCCTATTCTTTGCAAATATCTGAGTTGTAGTGTATATACAGCTTTCTGAATTTTAAGTGAATCCTGTTAGCTTTGCTCAAGTTTAGATAAACATGGTTGATAAGTCTTTTAAAATTTTTATTCTACATTATCTCCTCATATACTCTGGTAGTGGACCATTCAAAATATTCAGGGTTTACCTCTTTCTTTCAGTTTCCATAGGATACTTTCTTTCTTTCCATACATCCATTTTATATATCCAATATCTGCCTGACAAATCCTTGTATTTTCTCCTAATTTGGCATTAACATAGAGCAGATCTTGAGAACTCAAGAAAATTAATAAGGAAAAAAAAATTAGTACATTTTAGTAGAAATGATTTATTTCCAACTTGACCCTATACTATATTTATTATAGGATTTAAGCACACTTACATATTCCTGAAAAACAATTCCTTATCCCTAGTTTCTACCCCTTGCTCCCAATTCAAGCCATGGCATCTTATTTTTATGAGTTTATTGTGAAATGAGTGCTTGTTTAGAAGCACAGGTAGACTGAGAAGGGCAAATTTGGCAGATGATATGGTGGCTCTACATCAGCCCAGGCACCCCCTGTTTACTTTATTTCTCAGGAAAGAAGGAACTACACCTAAAAGGAAACAAGAACCAGAAGATTGCCAGCATTTCTAGGCAAAGTATTCTACTGACGTACTGGGACAGTAGAATACTTTGGGTTATATTGTTTTGCTGCCTATACTATAGAATGCAAAAAAGGAATGGGAAGTGTCATCTTCCTAATGGCTTCCAAATTTTGATGACTCTTCAAAACACAACTTGACATATCTTGTTCTGGCGGCTCTTGGGGTACAAGAGGCAGAATTTAGTCAGGAAATTAGCTGTGGTAGCTTTGAGACCGGAGGGGAGGGTACCCTTAGCAATTGTAGTAGTTTTCTAGAACTGACATTACATATTAATACAAGCTTGTCAGCCTAAAATAACAAATGTATTCTGTCAGTTCTTGAGTACAGAATTTCACAACTTGGGTTTCATCAGGATTGATCCTTTTCTGGTGGTAGTGATGGTGGTGGTAGTGGTGGGTAAAGGGGAGGCAGAGAATCTCTTTTATGCCTCTCTTCTAGCTTCTAGTTTTTGCCAACAATGCTAGGTAGTTCCTTAGCTTGTAGATGCAACTTTCCACCTTTACCTGACTTTCTACTGTGTGTGCTTGTGTGTCTGTTTTTCTCTTATAATAACACCAGTCATTGGACTAGGGGCCATGCTAATCTGGTATAAACTTCATTTGACTCTGTCTAAAAAGACCCTAACTACAAATAAGGTTACAATCACAGATACACAGGGTTAAGATTTTGACCTACGATTTTTGCAAGGACCCAATAGACTCAGCAATATTGAACAGATCTTTCAAATTGAAAATCAGTAGCTTTTCTACAGCTTACACTCCTGTGGGGCAAATGGTAAGTGCCTCACAGGAGATGAAAAAAAGAAAACAAAACTTCCTTTTTCTCAAATTTGCATCTTTAGAGAAGATTCTGATTAAGATTTGAGGGAGCTGATTCATATACATAGAGTCAAATGCTATAAAATTGCAGCTGTTTTGAGGCAAAAAGTTTTGATATTTAAAATTTATTACTATTCAACATAATAGCAAGTAAACTAAGAGTCATAAAAATTATTACAGATTAAGAAAATTTCTACTTTTCTGACCCTGGATTGATATTCTTACATTGTCATAAAATAGATGGTTAAGTTGTATGATGTAAATGGTTGCTTTTAGCCTGAAAAAAATGCTTAAAATACAGCCCATGATAGAACATGTTCTTATTAGATTTTTTTAGGATTAGCTCATGATGGAACTTCCTCTTATTAGATATTTTTAAGATTTATAAGCACACTTAAATCATGTATATTCAATAACTATTTCAAAACTGATTCTATTAGATGATATACTTTTGCCTCTGAGTCAAGCATGATATGAATAGATGCATTTTTATACTATGTTTTTACTTCATAGTAACCAAGAGTAACAGCAAGGTGAATTGAAAGAATTTGAAATCCTGTATAAGCCCATGAATTAACTCCAAACCTTTTTAGTGATCGGCTAGATACCATTGTACTTATTTACCCTTAGGATTTGCATGGTGAATTTTTTCTACTCTCAACATTTATCTAAATTGAGCAGCGTCAAATTTATTTCTGTTTGCTTTCCCAATTTTTCTAAGTAATTTATATTCTAATACTACTTTATAGGGGACTGGCTGGCCCAACTGCTATCCCCCTAGATTTGCATTGATATTGTTTCAGAATCTGTAATGTCATCTCATAGACTTGATTTGATTGCATTAATTTAATCTTAGATATCACTGTATTGCTATTTCCAAAAGCTTAAAATATATCCCCCAAAATATTTCCACATACTATCTTAGGTTTTTTTGGGGAGGATTCACTCATGAGAGAGTGAATGTAACTAAAATCTGTTTTTGAAAAATATTCTTTTGATGTCATTACTTTGCTTTATCAGTTTAGTGAACAACTCTCATGCAAAATTCATTGAAAAGCAATTGATGAGACTGTAACTGAGTAAACTAGGAGTTATTCTGATTTCATCCTTGATTTTGATTGTGCATTCATTTGAGACTTGTTTAAAACTTCCCAAATAGACCTGACCTAGAAAACAAAGGTAAAATGAACAATAGAGATCTAGTAGAAAAAGTCATGAATGAAATTTGACAACTATTAGAACATACATGTTAAACATGCAGACTTCAAGCATATTATTAGCAAAAACAACAACAAAAATACCCTAAGTTTCTAATGAAAATGAATATTGCCAGTTATCTATTAACATTTAGATGTTTCCCCTGGGGAGGGGGTTAAGAAACAATAGGAAACTTGTTTTATTTAGAGTATGGTGATAACCTGCTGCTTACTTTGCCCATTAAATAAATTTATATCTTACTTCTCCTTTACTTGCACATTCTGCTAACTTGGAATGCATTACCAGGAACAAGGAGTTTCATTAGAAAGTGCCTGGAGGTGGCATAGAGACATAGTTATAAATAGGAGAAGGTTTGTGATTCTGATTTCATCAGTCTGTGGACAAATGCACCTTTGGCCACACAGCTCTCATTTCTTTTTTATCTAGCCTTGTACACATGCTGAAAAGCAGGTGTTTTATTTTGTTTATGCACATTTTATACACATTTTTAAGGAAATTGGGCAGAGGCAGAACTGATTTTCTGATCGATAATTTAGACAACATCCAAAGTTGAAGTTAGGGCTTATTTTTACATCTCTTCTAAAAACATAGACAAGTAGTGTGTTTCTGGCATTCTTCTCCTGAGTTTGTATCCTCAGGATACAGTACAAAGTAAAGGACAATAACCTTGGCTTATTTGCTATGTTTCTATACCAATATCTACATATTCAGGTGCAATTTTCAAAGTACTATTTGCAAAAGGCAGATTAACAGAGAAAAATTGAGACTAAATAGCCTACTTTCACTCTAGAAAAAAATTCATCAAATTTATCAATTTGAAATAAATAAGAGACAATACCTTTATAATATGAAAATGCCTACATTAACAACACTGAAAGCAAAATTGGTAAACAGGATTGAAGTATTTCTGAGGGATCTCTGGCATTTGAGACTTTGGATCAATCTGACAAGATGCTATGGGATTGCTAGACGATGTGATATCATCATCCCATGAGTGATGGATTTTCCTGAAGAGTTTTTGTTCTGCTCATGTGAAGATGTGTCCATAATTGTTATTCAATACAAATGCAAATACTATATGCAATATAAGCATAAAATATATTAAAAATAGCTAAATATTAGCACTACATTGATCATCTCTCTATTCGTATGTCCTAGTATTTATGATGAGCTTTTGAATATTTTACGTTTTAATTTCTTTCTCAATGATTGTTGAACAACTTATTGAATTATATTAGGCTTTACCATCTGCATTATCTAATAGAAGTTTTGAGAGATATCTTTAATCAAGAAGCAATTCATCTCTGCTTTTACAAAAATATCAGTAATGCCTGGAGTACTATTTTAGCAGTTTAACTATAAGAATGTCCTTGTTGAGTGGGAGCTTGGTTGGGTTTGAATCCTGGATCCACCCTTGTTGAATGACCTTATGAAATTCACTTAACTTCTTTGGGTCTAGTTTTACTCTAAGATAGACACCTCTAAAATAACATGTCAGTGATAAACTACTTCAAAGAACTTTGTGAGTTTGAATGACATATGTAGGTTATGCATTTAGCTTAGCTTACAGTAGACATTCAATAAGTGTTATAGTATACAGTCACAGTTGTCTGGCCAGCTAGTCACAGGAGAGTGGAAATCATAGATGATTTTCTCTATTTTTCTGTTTTATAGCTAATACTTAAACATTAGCTAGGATAAAAAAGGTGACTCATTAGAAATTAATACATTCTCTCATCTTACTAAATTATCATCTCATTTATTTACCACACATGTGTGATTGATTAGTTTTAGGAGCAATAGTGCAGGTTAGTGTGAAATTGGAAGCTTTAATAATTTTATAAAATTTACATCACCCATTGTGCCTGATATAATTATATATATACATATATACATATATACATACATATATGGTAAGAAGGAAGTATATAAAATAATCTACTTTTGAGTAGACAATGTTTTAAATACCCTGATAATAAATGCAGGGTGCTGAAGGTATATGAGGTGGAGGAAAGGTGAAGGTGAAAAGAAAATAAACGGAAAGGTGAAGGTGAAAAGAAAATAAATTATTTTTGTCTCAGTGATAATCATTGATTCTACATTTTCAAAAGGGAATTATAGAAAAGCATGCATTTTCTTTTGTTTTCATAAGCAATTAAGAGTGACATTCAACAGCATCCATGAATAGCATCATGATAGTCTTTGATGTTTTATAAGGTATCAGAAACTATATTTCTTATTAATGTATATTTTTTGAGGAGGATAAAAGTGGATGAACTTTCCCTCTTTTTTACATTTATAATTTCACTTTGAAAGACAGAGATTTTTTTTTACTAGCTTCATTACACCTTATTTGAAAAAGACAGTTGCTATGCCATCTGGTTGGAAAATAGAGAACAATTTCTTAAAGTTGTTGATTTTAGAGGTGAAGAATATCTATGTCACTTCTCGAAAAGAAAGACTGGAAATGGTTATAATCTCTAAAATCATAATAATAAAGTACAAGTCAGGAAACTTAATGTTTATGGTCTAGATTTATTGTTTTATCCAAATAATATACAATTCCTAAGGGAAAGATTGTCTACTTCATTAAATCTGTGATTGGATTTGAAGTCTTTGGTCTTCCATGTACACAGACACCCAAGCTCAACTAGTTTACTGTTGCCATTGCAACAAAAATCAACCTGCTTGGCCATGTCAATTTTCTTCTCTTATTTACATTTTATCTTGTTAAACTAAATGTATTTCTATAAAATATGTCAAGCCCTTTTGAGAATTATAAAATATTGGTAATTAGATGGGAGGAAAGAAAAATAAATGGATAAATAAATAGAAGAGAGGCAAACAGCATACAGAGGTGAATATCTACTGTAATTAATAAGATTTATTAGATAAGGTAATTCAGGAGTTGGTGCTTACTATAGTAACCTACCTAAGAGCGATGAACCTGGGAGCTGTTGATCTGTCTTCCATTTGTATGTTTTTGAGGATCCCATGTCATTTTTCAAGAACCTTTAAAAATAACTAAAGCTAAAAACAAAATAGCAATATTAAAGTCATATGCACTCTTGGGAAGGGTCCTTGATTATGAATTTGAGTAGTTTTAAAAATATTAGGACATTAATGAGCCTTTTAAATTCTACTTCTGTAAAACCTATCACTACTATAACATATTTAGATATTTTTGTTTCAGTTTTCTTGTTAGCATTTCCTTGTCATGAATATCTATGTAATCATATAGATACATAGATTTATGAAGATATCCTTTGTTTATAGGCCAAGAGGCCAAGAAGCCTAGGATATGCTTAAGTTTGAAAAGAGTCTTGTTTTTTATTAAAAGCATAAAAGCTGTAGAAAATAAATTCTATCAGATTTCCTAAAGTCAATTACAAAATTATTAAGTACATAAGACAATATAAAATAAAAATTTAATATTTTAAACTGATATTCTATATCATCTCCACAATAAAATTGTGTATGTTTTGATTTATTAAAGTAATAAACAACAAAAGCATGACCTAGAAATTTAGATAGGTACATGAATAGATAGACTAAATATGCAGATAGACACATGAATAAATACATAAACATACACATAAATGTCTTTAATGTACTAAATATATTTAATTTTAAATATGTATCTCATCATCTCTATTTCTTTGTTTTATTCATTATGAAAAATACTTGTTCTAATATTAAATACTAAGGAAGTTTTTAATCTAATATTAATTCTACAGGTATTGTTAATGAGTAAAGATTATGAGAAGACTAATTGATCACTGAGAAAAAATTAAGAATATAGTTAAGAGTGAAAGGTGGCTAGCAGATATTTATTTTTCCTTTATTTCTATGGGAATCAACAGTGACAGAGAAGCCATACATCCCTAATATCTTCACTATAGAGAGCTACTGCCATGCCTTTAATTCGTAGTTACCAATCATGTCACTGACTGAAGAGCCATCAGATAGAACCACATTTTAGTGGAAATTTCAGTATTTTTTTAATGAAAAAATGCTATTCCCTTTGCCACACAAAGGTATAAATCTAGTTGCTCTAATAATCTTTTAAAGAAAAAAGCTTATTTGGTCTTCATTGTTATTAGAAAAAAAGTCTAAAATTTTTAATATGCCACGCATGCCCATGAAGACGTAGTTCTTGTTGATGCCCAAGTTATGTATGCTTTTTATATCTGCTGTCCGCTATGAAATCCAGCTGAGCTGGTTTACATTTCCACCCAACAATTGTATCATACTGTCTCTTGCCTTCAGACTTTTGCATATGCTCTTTCCTCTGCTCAGAGTCATTTTCACTTCCAGAAACATATGTTTTCTTCACCTGGCTATTACTTTCTCATTATCCAGGTCAATCAAGTCTTCCCTTCCTCTAAAAAAGCTTCACTTACTAGAAGACTCTGTTCTTTCACCTGTTCTCTATAATGATGGCATCTTGAGAGTGCTAGTCTGAATTTCCTATAAGCCCCCAAATCAATAAATATACTCAGTTAACTTTATACTTCCCAGTTTCTAGCAGATTGCTCTAAATATACCCACACAGTAAATACTAATTAAATAAGTAAAAACTACCATCTCTGGAGAATTGTACAAGAAAACATTTATGCATATAAACAGATTTAATTAGTATTTATTTACTCAATTAACTAATATTTCCTAAAGAAATTTTTCTTTGGCAATGTCAGTCATTGGTAAGTGTTTGACCATCTTTGGTTAATGGAAAGGAAAATAGTGGATTCCAATGCATAGGAACATCTTAGGAATTTTAGGTTGCTTAGACATATTAGGTCATATTAGGGAAACTACATGTTCCATTTAATATAAATTAATTTCATATTTTAAGTTGTGATTTAAGGTATCAATAAATGCCACATTAAATATTACATATTTAATTTAAATATTAGAATACATATATAAACCTTAAAATACTAATTTACTATGTTTATTTTCACAGGCTAAATACAATATTTCATGCACCTACTGCTTTTCAAAAGTTAATGTACTTGTATTTATGAAGGAAAAAATGAATCACTTATATGTTTCAGAGTGAATCTTGATCTTATATTTAATGTTCAAAAATCCTCAGATGCACAATGGAATATTTGTGTACATTTTACAAATTTGATATCTTAAGGAATTGTGCAGACTCCAGAACATTCATTTGCTCTAATTGCTATAAGAGATCTTCTTAGTTTAATAGTCCAATTTTAGAAATTCATGGAAATGCTCTATAAAAAGCAAAACAGCAACAGGAAAAAGTATTTTAACAGGAATGGGTATGACTGGAATTGTGGTTGTTGGAATAATACATTAGGCTTGTAATTAATTATGGATGAAATGTCTGGTCCATATTTTTCCACATCATCTACCAGCACAGCATCCCTCATGCCAAAATTGATTATGGAAGTAGCACCTCTTCTGTCATAACTGTCTGGACTGAGAAGAATATGATACCTGCAGAACAGCAATTAGCATCAGAAATCAATCATTCTAAGGCAGTGTTTTCAGGGTTCATCTAGAAAAAAATAATGCTACAATTGATTCTAGGGTGTGCGTGTGTGTGTACACACCCACATGGGAATATTCCAATTGTGCCTAGGTATGGTGTGTGTGTGTACACACTCACATGAAGCCTACATATATATGTGGTCTAATGAATTGAAAATCTGACATTTTCTGCCTATGTCTGAAAGCAGAACATATCAGTTTAGTTAATCCCTTGTAAATACAAGTATGAGACTGTAATGAAACAGAGAAAACATGTAGGTTTTAAGTATGTTTTAAGTTTAACAATCAACATTAGCTTATGTGTATTTATTAGCTTATTGCCTAGGTAATGCGAGCCTACCATGTTTTTTTATTGCTCTTCTTTAAATATCATATAATTATACATTAAAAGTATACTTTAAGTTTTGTTTTATGCTGAAATAATCTATATATTTGTTTAACCAAATATATAAAAATTAATCTTTCCATAATTAATTTTATATAACAGGTTTTTATTTTACTATAGTCAATTATATTTTTCGAAAATTCTTTTACAAATTTTATCTACAAAATTAATAAATAAATAATATTGTTAGTACAATTTTTTAACTTATAGATGATTCAATGAGAAAAAATTATAATTTGTGCAACTGAGCTCTTTGATGATCTATCTTGGTTTTCTGCAATCATGCATAATTTTCCTGTACCTAATTTGTGCACAAATTAGAAGGAGTCATTCTTTGTTAATTCTAGTATTTCAACAAAAACATAACTATTTTCAAGAAAACTTTTCCTTATCATGGCTTAATACTTAAAATTAAACCTTTCTGATAAGAACTAGCTGCATTTATAACTTATAATGATAATTGTGAATGATGAAAATAGGTATTGGCCAGGCGTGGTGGTGCACGCTTGTAATCCCAGCATTTGGGAGGCTGAGACCAGAGGATCCGGGTTCGTGGCCAGCCTCAGCTACCTAGTGAGGTCCTCCGCAACTTAGTGAGACCCTGTTTCAAAATAAAGAATAAAAAATAGGGCTGGGGGTATAGCTCGGAGGTAGAATGCCCCTGAGTTCAATTCCCAGTACTGCAAAAAAAAAAAGGTATTGAAGAAGTCTACAAAAATGAAATACAACCACAAACACATAACCACCTTTATAACCTGCAGGATATTTAACACTTATAGACAAAAGCCCTGTTCTGTAACAACATACAATCTGGAGAAAGGTAGATAGGAGATAGTATGTCTTCTGCAATCTAAGTTATCAGTGTATTCTAGGAGTCCCACAAGCCAGCCAGGCCAGAACTTCTGAAGTAGCAAAAGGCTCTTCTGGGTGGGAATCAGAGAGAAGTTCACAGAAAGGGTCGTTCTTCTTACACTGTGGGTTTTACTAGAGAAGGCTCTTGTACTGCCTGCAGCCCAAGTGCTGCATACGTGTGTCTTGGAGAAATCCCCACGCGGTGACTCTAAGAGATGTTCTCCTTCAGTGTTTAGAGGCTTTTTTCACTACCATGTGAACTTAGGGAAACAAGCAAATAATAATGATGATGATGATGATGATGATGATAATAATAATAATAATAATAATAATAATAACAATAATAATAGTAATAAATCCACATTTTCTCTTTCAGTCCAGAAAAGTCTTGGCATATCAACTTGCATGCAGTATTTGCTTTGTGTGCTTGCTTAACAGTATATGTTTTTCTAATTTATCTTTACTAGATTAAGATTTATATCTCTCATTACTGTTACCTGTTCTTCAACATAAAGAAGTGACAGGTTAAGCCTACTGCTGTAGTCATTGCTTAACAATTGATAATGTGTATGTTGTATTTGAAAATACAACTAATACAACTTTTCACCTAGATGTTATGGATAAAAAATCCATATGTCAGCATACTAATATC
This sequence comes from Graphiurus murinus, assembly GCA_004027655.1. Classification (NCBI taxonomy): domain Eukaryota; kingdom Metazoa; phylum Chordata; class Mammalia; order Rodentia; family Gliridae; genus Graphiurus; species Graphiurus murinus. The sequence goes on from PVLC010000073.1 coordinate 317,264, forward strand.
TTAAAGCCAACAAGACAAATAATCAAAAGGTAATATGACAAGCTTCCCCTAAATACAGAGAAAACTAAAGAAAATACTGTTTCCTACTTATTTTTATTATGTGATCATTAAATTGAAATATTTACTTACAGTTTACCTGTTAAGCTTTGGTACTCCCTGTTTGTATAGATAGAGAACCATGCAGGAATATTTTAGGCATAGGCCAAATGTGAACCTGGTCTGAAGAATCAGTATCCAAATTATCCAGTTTTCGTTTAGTTTTCTATATAGTTGTATCAGTTTCTGATTGCTGCTAAAACAAACTGCCACAAACTCAAAGATATAAAATAAAACAAAAAATATCACCTTGTAGTTCTGAGATCAGAAGACTAAAATGGGTCAAGTTGGGAAACTGTTCCTTCTGGAGATTCCAGAGAATTAATCTGTTGCTTGCCTTTTCCAACTTCTAGAAGTTGCCTACATTCATTGTTTGATGGTTCTGCATAATTTCTACCTGTTTTCTATCTTCTTATCTCTTTTTTGGACTCAGCCTCCTGCCCCCCTCTTATAAGAATCATTGAGATTATATTAGTCCTATCCAGAAAATTCAAGATAATTTCCCTACCTGGAGATCTTTAATTTAATCACACCTGGAAAGTCCCATTTGCCATACAAGTAACATATTCTCAGGTTCCAAAGATTAGGATGTGACATATTCAAAGGTACATTATGTAGTCCATCACAGCCAACTGCCTTTGAGGGTTGTGCATTTATGTAGGAAGGAATTTATTTGTAATAAAGGTAACTTAGATGTCTCTTCTGTTAACTCTCAGCCTCTTAGGTCTTCTAATGGAACAGGAACCATCAATAAAAGAGATAAGAATAGGACTAATACTGCCCATTAATAGAGCCAAGTTATGTTACCACCTTTTACTTTATTTTTCTTCCAGATAGAGCTGAAAGTAGTCAGTTGTCAAACTTATTTTGTTATTTCTTTCCTGAATTTATCAGAAGTCTTCATGAACATAAATTAATATATATTTCCTCTGACCAATTTATTTCAAAGGAAATACAAAAAACAATACTATTAGTAGTATTGTTTTTTTGTTTGTTTGTTTGTTTGTTTGTTTGTTTTTTTGCAGTACTGGGGATTGAACTCAGGGGCATTCTACCTCCGAGCTATACCCCCCAGCCCTATTTTTTATTCTTTATTTTGAAACCGAGTCTCACTAAGTTGTGGAGTGCCTCACTAGGTAGCTGAGGCTGGCTGCGAACCCGGATCCTCTGGTCTCAGCCTCCCAAATGCTGGGATTACAAGCGTGCGCCACCACGCCCGGCTCGTATTAGTAGTACTGTAATCAACAGATTTGCTCTACTCCCTTATTCTTGGTATATGATTTAGTAAACTTTAAGTATATTTATATTCAACTTATTCATTGATGTGTTCTGTTTCTTTTCTGTGTACTTGTGAATTTTAGATGACAACTTATATTAGGGTCAGAAATCATAAAGACTTTTTAATGTGCCATAGTAAAAGGGTTTCCTTTCACAAGGACTTTTTCTTCCTCTTTATCTTATGCTCTGTGATTAAAAGAAAGAAGTTAAAAGAAGATAAATTTAACTTCAAGAACATAAATGAAAAGTATCCTACTGTGTTTGTTGATAGATAACTATATAAATATTATTCTAATTTTTCAAAATAATCTAACATCTTTTAATTTTTTTATTACCAGAGATATTTATTTATCTTGATGGTCAAGCTCTTTTCTAGGTTTACTTATGATATATAATGAAAAATTTTAAATGAAAAATCCTCCACTTTTTCCCCAAACTAAAGTTAAATTGACATTGCATACATCAAAAATATGTTTCATTTAATAACTATAAACTAAACGTTCAACATTTTCCTTAAACCTTGAAATCCTTTTAGGAGAGCTCATGTAGCATTATAATATTGTAATAGAAATATAGGAAGAGCATTTTCAAAGAAAAGGGACGAGCTTTTGAAATATCTCGCATTGGCCTTAATCAAGATGTGAAATGTGTTCCACTTGATCCTTTAAAATTGTTTCTCTGACATTTGCCACAGTGGTCATTAAATTAGATAGTAATAGCCCAATGTATATTTGGATCCTTTCCGTTTAGCAGAAATAAAGAAACTGTGTTGGCTACTTTTCTGCTTTATGAGCCTCTGCAGGAACAAATGGGCTCATAAAATGTACATTAAGAGTTCTCCAATTATATTCCTATTTCCTTTAGCACCCCAGCCTCTTAATAAGCTTTTTCTGAAGTTTCTCGTCTATATTCATTTAATTTCTTCAACATTCCTCATAAGCTTTCATCATGATTTAAATGAAATCCTTTTACAAGGTGCAATAGAATTATAACCAACTGCATTCACTAAGTATAATTCCTTGCAAGGGCTTATTTCTCCACTTAGGAAGAAAAACCACTCTACATTTAACAGCTTAACTCTTTTTAAAATTTTTATGAAAACAATAAATTGAAGATACACACATATATAGAAACACACATATGCACATATACAAGCATATATATTTAACCATGAAGGAAGTAATATATTCCCAAGATTATCTATTCCATCCCTCTTATAAATTGCTCAAGCTAGCCATTCATGTATCTTAAGCTAAGCAAGGGCAGGACTACCATTAGAATTCTCATCTTACTCCTGACTAAATGCATTTTCTGGCAATCTCTTCTGTTCTTTCTGTTCTTCTGACAAAGTGTGTGGTAAACAATACATGCTCTAATCTGAAAAAACACGATGCACCCGAGCTGGAACTACATTAACTCTGTGTAGTACAGAAGTTGACCTTTCATCAAGCTCCCACTTGGATTGCCATTGGGGCTTGTCACTTGCCCGGCACATGGGCAGCATATGACTTATACAATATGAGGTCAGACAGAATGTGATTTTTATTTGTATACATCATTATTTTACTTATCATTGCTGGATAACACACAAGTGATGGATATACTTTTTTAAAAAAATTCTTGGTACTGGGGGTTTAATCCAGAGATTTCTATCTCAGAGATACACCCCTTGGTCTTTTAATTTTACTTTTTATACTTAATGTGCTTTTATTGGTGCATTATAATTATACATTATAATGAGGTATGATGAGGTTCAGAATGACCGAAATATACATGGACACAGCACTTAGTGTGTTTCCCTCTGTATCTACCTTTGCTCCCTCCTCTTCCCTGTGTATATTATTGTAATTGGTATTGATAGCTTCACTTTCTACATAGAATTGTTTGAAGTTTCCTTCATCAAATCTCCATTTCACCTTTCCCCATCCCTTTCTGAATATCCTTCCAGAATTCTATAATTTTTCCTCCTCATTTATCTGATGTCCTGTTTGTTTCTCTACTTCTCTTTAGCTTCTGCTTATGAGAGTAAACAAGGACCCTTTACTTTCTGAGACTAATTAATCTCATTTAGAATAATATTTTCTATTTCTAGAAATGTTCCTACAAATAACATAATTTCATTTTTCTTTATGGCCAATTAAATTCCATTGTGTGTATATCCCACAATTTCATAATTCATTCTTTTTTATTTTTAAATATACTTTTATTGGTGCATTATAGTCTCACATAATAATGTAAGTTATGTTGATAAAGACATACATACACACATCACTTGTTGCCCTCCTTTCCCCAGATCCCTCCTCAACCCTCCTCTTCCCCATAGAGGGTACTGAGATTGATATTGATATACTCACACATGTACATAAAATAGATGGTAGTAATTCCTTCATTGATCCTCACTCTTCCTCCTTCCTTCCCTCTGGGCCACCTTCCAAGTTCCACTGAGGTTTCTTCTCCATTATCTGGAGTCCCTTTGATATCCCAATTCCTCCCTAGCTTCCGCAAATGAGAGAAAACATATGACTCTTCATTTTCTGTGACTGGCTAATCTCATTTTACATAATGTTGTCCAGGTCCTTCCATTTTCCTGGAAATGATGTAATTTTGTTCGTCTTTATTGCTGAGTAGTATCCCATTCTGTGGATATCTCATAATTTTGTAATCCATTCATCTGTTGATGGACACCTAGACTGGTTCAATAATTTGGCTATTGCAAATTGTGCTGCTATAAAAATAGGTATGCATGTATCACTATAGTATTTTGAAAGAGGGTCTTGCTAATTGTTGAAGATGGCCTCAAACTTGCAATTCTCCTATCTCAGCCTCCCAAGTGCTGAGATTACAGACATGTGCCACCACACCTCGCATATGATCAAAATAATAATATATGCATATTAAATAGATCATGGTTATATTTCTCTATCTTGGCTTCCTAGTTAATTTCTTCAAAGCTTATGCATTTGTCCTCTAGAGATTTGATCATTTCAAGATCTGGATTTGGTCTGAGGGCCTATCTTTGACCAATGTTCATGTCTTTTCTCCAGTTTCTTTTTATCTTTGTTTTCTTGAAAGCTATCATTCTTTAATATGTTTTTTGTTTGTTTGTTTTAGTTTTATAGTAATCCATTCTAATTACTAGCTTTATTTTAGCATGTATAAAATTTAAACTAAAGTTTCAATATTAAAGTTTACTAATACTGGTAAAAGTTCACATTTAAAAATTAACAAAGCCCACATGTGTGGTGGTGCATGCCTATAATTCCAGTACTTGGAAGGATTAGGCAGGAAGATTGGAGGTTCAAGACTAGCTTAAGCAACTTGGCAAGACTCTTGGTAACTTAGGGAGACTCTGTTTCAAAACAAAAAAGAAAAAAAGAGCTAGGGTGTGATTCAGAGGTAGAATGCCTGTGGGTTCATTCCCCAATGCTACACACACACACACACACACACACACACACACACACACGAATTTACAACAAATGTTCTCTAATTCATTAGTTGAAGAATAAGGACTAGTGAAATAATATTATGTTCATTGTATAGTATAATATTTGAAATCAAGTGGGAGAGGATTGAATCATTTATCTACCATATATGAATAGCTTTGTGATGTTGAGAAAGTGACTTAGCTATCTTACAATAGTATTAGCTAAATTGATGAGACAATCTCATCATTATAAAGAGCTTACAAAGATTCTGTAACAAATGATATCTTCATTACAGAATAACTTTTTCATTAATTCACAAAAAATTCTAAAAAATATAACTTCTGGGACTGGTATTTTATTATATATTATAATTTTATAATATATAATATATTTTATTATATATATTATAATAATAATATATCTGTGCCTTTACATAAACATATGCTATTGAGGGAAGGACTAGAGATATAGCTTAGTAGTATAGCTTTTGCCTAGCATGTTTGAGATTCATGGTAAACACACACACTTATACACACACACATATACACATACACACATACACACACACACACACACACACTAAATGATGAAGCAAATTCCTTCTATCTCTATTTTCTTCAATGTTTTTAACATGAGTAAGTGCTGAATTTTGTTGACTGTCTTTTCTGCATCTATTAAGATGATCACGTAATTTTAAACCCTTGTTCTATTTATGTGATGAATTATGTTTATTGATTTGTGTATATTGAACTAACCTTGCATCTCTAGAATGAAACCAACTTGATCATGATAGACAATCCTCTTAATCTGTTTTTGAAAGTAAGTTGTTAATATTTTATTAAAGGTTTTTGCATCTTTGTTCATCAGGGGTATTGGTCTATAGTTTTCTTTCTTTGATATGTCTTTATCTGGTTTTTGGACTCATAGTGATAGTGTATTAATAGAATGAATTTAGGGGTGTTTACCCCTTTTTACTTCATGGAATAATTAGGAATATTCATTTTTAAAGGTTCAATAGAATTTAGCTGAGAATCCATGTGGATATTGAGTCTTATCTCTTGATAGGACTTTGAAATGAATTTTTTTTCAGTTTATTATCTTTCATTTCCAGGTAGGTTTTGTTTTGTTCCTTTTAGTATTTCCTTATTGAAATGCTCTTTAACATCCTCTATTGTTGTATTGTCTCTCACAGTTTATTCCTTAGGTCTTCTTTTATTTTATTGATCATTTTAATAATCAACTTTTGGATTCTCTTTCCAAAAATTCCTTCATCAGTATCAGAGGATTTAGTAAGAATGGTTATAAAATTTTGGAAGTGTTTTGTTAGTCTGATTTCTCATGTTTTCAGAGATCCTAGATTTTATCTTGACCACACAGCCATTTACCTGTAACTCTTACTGGAATAAAAAATATGATGTTTGTTAAATACTTTAAAGAATTTAGCCAAATTAGTAAGCATTTAATGAACATTATTATTATTCACTGAATGATTTTATTATAAATATTTTAGAAGGCTCTCTGAAAACCATTAAATAAGTTTTAAAGTTATTGATAGATTATATCTAAACAAGAGTTGAAAATGAAGATAGTTTGGCCTTTTAGCATAAGGAGTTAAACAACCAAGAATTGCCTCAAATTCATGTGTGTCTAAGACGTTAATTAAGACATAGACAACTAAACATTTAAAATACAGTAAAAGATATTTCAGCTCTGTGATTATTAATAAGTATGCTATGTCACTTCTCATTTTGCAAGGTACAGCACTATTAGAGAGTTTATATAAAAACAGCCATCAATAATGATGAATTTAGATGCATCCCAAATGAGTTAATTAAAATGACAGCAGAATTTACTTAGGATCTTGCAGTAAATGAGCTGCAAATACTCTGAGCTTGAACATGTTACTTTGTAAAATGCCCAGAATACAACACAACAGAAATTAAATTGTAGTAATTAATACTTTAAAAAATGCTAAAAAAGGTAACTGCCATCTGTTCCTGTTAGGAGTGTTAATATACACTAAACGCATCTTATTATAAAGTAGCAACATCTGGCAATACATTAGTTATTTTTGACTAAATTTTAAATGAAGATTAACTGGACACAATCATTTAAATATAATAATACCTGAATTAAAATTGTATAACCGAGCAACATACTGAAAATAATGAATTGTGTACAAATATTCAACCTTATTTAGAATTACTTTATAGTTTTCAGGTATACAATAATTCACTTGATGATATCAAATCAAATTACAAACAAATCAGCCTGAGGCATACTTTAAAAACAAAAATTCTTAAAGTCTTTGGGAAAGTGATGTTAAATTTGATCTAAAATTTTTTCTTGTATTTCAAAGATTCCCAATAATATTTAAAAATGTTAATTATAAACCTTTATATTCATCAAAGTTATTTCTGCCAGAGTTTATGTTTTTGTGATCCATAATGAATGGGGCATTTTGAAGGAATGGGAGACTACCATTAAAATGTGTACTGTACATTAAAGTGAAACAAATTTTCATCCCAATATATAACCCAAGTCTATTTTGCATTTTAATGTTAACTATGATACAATATAAGATTACAAAATGACTTCATTAAAATAGCAAAAATATGAACATTATTTTTAAATGAAAACATCATTTTATCATTTAAAATATTAAATATGCTGACATATTTCTAACCATCTTTTGAGAAAGAGATTTATTTTTCCTCTTATATCACTCTCATTAGCTTATATAACTTAAAGAAAATGTAACAGGAGTCTGAGTCTTTCACAAATGCAATTTACAGAAGAGCCAAAGATAAGCTAATACTCAATATCACACTGAAATGAATCCCCATTGATAACTGCACATATTCTCTCTGCTTAGCTGTTAGTCATTTTTTTCTTCCTAATATACTTGTGGTTGATGACTACATAATTCAAAAGAAATTATGTTCTAATCATTATACATACTGCTGTATATCCTGACAAACTAGATTCAGACTGAATGGAGTGAGAAACTACACAGAACTATAACTCTTATCAGAGCAAGTGTGAAAGTTTAGATAGGTCCTGTTTGCTGCTATTAGCTTGGAGGTAACTTGTGGAGATAAAGTAGAGAATAAAGTCCTTGCCATGAGTGCTCCAGGATATACCTTCAGTGTCCAGTCCTCATTTGCATCACAAATGCTGGTAAAAAAAAATAGTTAAGTAAATGCAATTCTTAGCAGAGAAGTAGACAATTAATGAAACCTGTTACTATTATTTGATTAACTTTTTACTAATATTATAATTGTGATTATTAGCTTGTCTCTATTAAAATCACCTCCTCTATTCTCTGATGAACTATCCACTCATTTATATTACCTTTTTTAGGGGGTGGGGGAGGGTCTCACTATGTTGCCCAAGTTGACTTTGAACTCTTAACCTCAAGTGATTCTCCTGTCTCAACCTCTCATGTAGCTAGAACACAGGGGCCCATGCCACTGCACCTGCGCAGATACAGAACCTAGAAATTTTAGAGTTCTTGCAGCAGGACTCTAATAGATCCCTCTCTCTTGCTTCTCTGACTATACAATTTCATTCATTCATTCACTAAACATTTATTGACAGATACTGTTTTTGGTGACATAGACAACAATATAAATAAAATGTTTTGAGTCCCACATATACATTACTGTTTATGTTAGATAAGGACTTTTATATCTGATATGGATGTGGCAGTATGGGTGGGGACTCAGAGGAAGGAGTGCATTTTTGTCTGGAGAGCTCAGTGGATCCCATCCGTGCTCTTGCTCTGGAGCATGGAATAGAGGTTCAGTACTGGAATGGAATGGAGGGACCAGACATTCTTAGCTGGGCCAGCAGCAAGGGTAAAGTCAGGAAAAGAAAGGTCAGGGAATACTGAATTGGAATCTATTGATGAGAGTGCTTAGTGACAAAAGAAATGTGTCTTCGTTCCTCTTTCCCTTCTTTTAAATATTTCCTTTGAATAAGTTCTTTATGGTTATTTTCTGCCTATACAATTGGTCTATAACTAACCCTGCTGGTATTGCTCAGACTCAGTTCCCTGTCCATAATCCACGTGTACTAGAGCGGTGGGGTACGTAACAGATAAGCCAAAGAAAGTGCCCCAATACAGCATGTGAGACATTTAATTTATTGGGGAAAACTTACAAGAGTTAAGGGGCTGATGAAAGAAGAGTTCAGTGATGACAGGCTAACACATAGCACCTTTTCCCCCACAGTGATTTGCCAAGAAGTGACTTGTCTCCCTTATGGTATTTGTCCAGTGACCACTGGCTAGACAGATGACAGGAATCGTTTCCACAGTTCCCTGGGTTCCATGCCTGTCCTCACTCAGAGATTTTATACGTTCATAGACTTCAGAAGCAGTAACATCATCAACATTAGCTAGCTTGAATGACCAGATTTCCAAGGGTGTACATGCAAGAGAGTAGCTTTCTACAGGTAACACTAACTTGCTCTAGTTCCCAGTGTGCATGAGAGAAAGCCAGGGTCCTTTAAGATAATATGTGTTTGGACTTTATGGCACTTTTGTATTATTATTCTCTTAATTTAGCTAGGTTTTTGGAAAAAGAAAGGGGGCATTCATGGACATGGTGTTTGCATCTCCCTTTTCTTTAGGAATGATAGGCTCATGTATACACATTGCATATTAGAGACTGGAACTTCTGACAGTGAAGAGTGGGTCTACCTTAATGAAGGTCTCAGGTTCTTTGTGTCAGCCTCACACTACTAAATGACTAGAATGCTAGCTTGCTCTCAGGAACATAGGTAATATTAATAAATAGATTCAAGCAATTTTGGGGAGAAAAGGTTGTAGGTATGATTAAAATTTAGAAAAAAGAATTATCTCTTCATACTGCTTTTCTAAGTGATCTTCAGCTATTTAATTTATTCATAAGTTCCCTTGTTGCAGAGTTCATTGAGGTAAGCACTAATTTCTAAAGGTGTAATTTATTTAGCGATGGCAAAGATACAAATAATAATCCTGTCAGTGATTCAGAGAGGAAAATAGATACCTTGAGACAAGTCAATTGTGCAATTCTTATGCTTGCAAAGAAAAAATATTGCCATAATACACTAGAAGTAGAGAAAATTATTTCTAATTTATATTTTAAATCTTGACTTTTTTTTAAATCAGGTATACATTGGCCAAGTGATTGTTCAGAATCACCAGGGACAATTCTGATTCTCTTCTGGTTTATGACCCCAAGGGCTTAATCCAAGGATACCTTGAAATCAGTTGAATATTTATACACACACACACACACACACACACACACACACACACACACACACCATATATATACATATATGGATATGTATACATATATGGATATATGATCCATATATATATGGATCATCACAAGGAAGGATTAATTCTTATTACCTAAGGAAAAAAATACTCAAAAGTTCAAGCTGGGCTGTAAGATTTATTGGTTTGTTAAGGAGCTTCAGCAAAGAGCTCCAATAAACACAGAATGATGTGATTCTAAAAGATTAGCTCAGAAATATTTACAGAAAAAAGTTACCCATATATTTTCTAATAGAAGCATATTGTGGTAATGATTAGGTTTTTTGTCTTATTTTTAATGATCAATACAGGTTACAGATGCATATACAATTTTTGTTGGAGAAAGAGAATAATTCAGAGTTTTGAACACTTCAGTTTAGAGCAAAAGGTGGCAAGCTATGTCCCACAGGTCAAATGTGCCCTCTGTTTGCTTTTGTATGGTTCCTAAACCAAGAATGGTTTTAACATTTATAAATGGTTGAAAAAAAGAAGAGGAATGTTTTGTGACTTACTTGAAGATACTCAAAATGGTACAGGACAGTAACTTTGTGGTACAATAACTCTGTGTGTGTGTGTGTGTGTGTGTGTGTGTGTGTGTGTATGTTTACTGAGGATTGAACCCAGAGGCAGTCTACCTCTGAGCTATACCAGTAGCCCTTTTTATTTTTTGTTTTGAAATAGGGTTTTGCTAGGTTGCTGAGAGTCTCCCTAAGTTGCTGAAGTTGTCCTTTGACCTGCAATCCTCCTATCTCAGCCCCCCAAGTACTAGGATTACAGTCATGAAATACCATGCCTGGCTTACAAGGTAAAAACTTTTATGTAACTTTATCTAGTAAGTTTCAGTTGATTAATAGGAAATACAGTCTTCAGAAATGCCAACAAGAAAAAAAAAAAGATAATTTTCTCTTACTTCTGTGATAAGAAAATGAATATCTATTTTTTTGGACCTGAAGTTTGGTAGCTTATAGAAAGAGACCCTTGTGTGAGTGGGCAAGCTCAGTATATGGATTTATAAGAGAATGGGCTGGAGATATTCAGGAGAAACAAGAAACAGCTTGCAGATGGCCTGCGCTCATGGCAGTAAGGGGAGATGAGGATAGCTGTAAGACATCACCCCTGTTATTATCGCAAAAGTCTAGAATCATTTGTAGCAGAAAATAGAGTTTAAATGCATAAATTTGAAGTGTTGTATCTTTTATAAACTGATAACAAAAATAAAGCAAGTTAACCTCTAAGTAACAGTATGAAATCTTCAGATAATAGATAAGTTGAACTGCAATGAAATTGTCACAATGAAGAGGAAAATGTAGTTTCAACAATGAATGCAAAGTTGAGAGCAAAAGTTTCTAAGAAACCCAGTAGGCACTATAAAAACTGTAAAACAGCGCTATGGTCTCTGGTTACTGAGTACTCTACATAGCTGAAAGTACACTAAGGTAAATAAGAATGGTATTCGTAAATGAATCTTCTTTTTATATCCAGAATAACGTTTTATTTAGATCACATGGTTAGATCATGTTAAATTACTGAGGTAAAGGTTTTTGAACCCAGGGGCATTTTACCTCTGAGCTCCATCCCTAGCCTTATTTTATTTTTTATTTTGAAACGGGGTCTCCTCAAGTTGCTGAGTGCCTCATTAAATTGCTGAGGCTAACTGCGAACTTGCAATCCTCCTATCTCAGCCTATCAAGTACTAGGAGAACAGGCATGTGCTACTCCACCTGGCTGGTTTTTGTTTTCTGAAAAACCGAAATTATATTTTCCTAAGATTTTCTTCTATGCTAAATATGAAGACAAAGTTTACTGTCTCAGAGGGGAGTTATAAACTCTCATACTCTAATAGCTTTTTTAAAGTGGTTATTTATTAGCTGTATTTGTATTTGATTTTTTGATAAACTCCTGCTCTCCTCTAAGAAGCACAAAGGATATGAGTAGGTGGGCAAAAACTCTTCCCAATTGCTTTTAGTTTAAAAGTTATTCCTAGAAAATATTCCCTACTTTTAAAATACTCTCTCCTCCTTCACTTTTCACATTCAGGAGCTATTTGGAAAATCAAATTCACTGGTTATTAAGTATTCTGTATGGTTTTTAGCTTGTAGGAATATGTGTCCCCCTCTTTTCACATTCATGCTTTTCTGAGCACACAATACCTTTTATTTAAAAAAATGGGAAAGAATCATCATTTATCTACTGCTGCAGTGGTAAATGCCTTGGAGAGAATTTTCATAGCTTTATCTCTACTCCTGGGAACTTATGACTGTCTCTTAGTAACTAGGGACTGACTGAACAACTTCCTTCTTAATATTGTTCAGGGCCATCTTTGCCTTTGAGAATTGTCAACAACCACACAAAGCAAGCAAGCAGATAGAAAAATGTAAAAGAGTCATGCATTGGCTGTGGCTTCCTTAAATAAGTAGGATATTATTATCAAATTCAATATCAAAGAAGTATTTAACTATGCATTTCCAATATTTCTCTATTGTCTGGCCTCTTTGTTTTGCATTCTTTTGTTAACAACTTAAAGCATATTTAAATATATCAGAGAGCAGTAGTCTTTTCACCATCAGTGTAGGGGAGACTTCCTGAAAGGAATCTATTTAAGCCAATGTGAGTATGTGAAGAGGTGTAAGAGGAGAAACTCATGGAAACACATGATTCTTCTATTTTTACAAACTACCTACTACTTTTATTATTATGTGAAGCACTTTAATTGACTCTGAAATTATGCTTACTGAGCAAGGTCACTGTTTTTCCTTAGAATTTGTTTTATTTTAGGGTTGGGATGCATAGGAAGTCTTTGGTGAACTCTCTGGTAGGAAAGCTAAACGCTCTTCCCAAGCCACTTCTACATATTGCTTTTCTCAGCATGCACTGGTTGAAAAATAATTTTGTCAAAACATTTTTTTGAAGCATTTTGAAAGCAGGAATTACAACTATATTATAGTGATGTATCACTTAATTGTTTTCTTTTTTTTTTTTTGCGGTACTGGGGATTGAACTCAGGGGCATTCTACCTCCGACCTATACCCCCAGTCCTATTTTTTTTAATTCTTTATTTTGAAACCGAGTCTCACTAAGTTGCGGAGTGCCTCACTAGGTAGCTGAGACTGGCCACGAACCTGGATCCTCCGGTCTCAGCCTCCCAAATGCTGGGATTATAAGCGTGAGCCACCATGCACTTAATTGTTTTCTAAGACATAGTTATGTTTTTATATTTGGGGACTTAGATCTATGTGATTATAGTCCTACCCTTTATTGCATTTTCTAAAATAATTAATATTTTCCATTAATACACAAATATCACATTGTATAATTTTTAATATGTCCCCTAGGCCAAGGGTAGAAAATTATATTTCAGAGAGTGTTGTAGAAAGGTTCAGCAAAATAACTATGACAATAATGGTGGGATGGTATTATTTAATTATTGTTCATTTTTTACTTGTCTGACATTGGCTGCTGTACCACTTTCTTTAATATTCTTCTTCTCAATCTGGAAACTAAACAACACATTAGGCACCAAGGTATAAGGTAAGATAAGAATAATGAACACAATATGGATCCAGGATGCTGCTTAAAAAAAATCACACATTCTGTATATTTAAGGTCTCTATGTTCATCCAGGGCCCTTCAAGTCCGTTAAGAGGTACACCACTAATATGTACATGTTAGAGAATCAAGAAATAAAGCTGAGAATCAGTGAATGAGATGGCATCAAATTTAAAATCTTCTGTGCAGCAAAAGAAACAAGAGTCTAAAGAGAAAGCCTACAGAATATGAGAATATCTTTGCCAGCTATTAATCCTCTGTAGAAGGTTAATATCTATAATACATAAAGAACTCAAAAACCTTAACACAAAAAGCTCCAAATAACTCAATCAAAAATGGAAAATTGAACTGAATAGTCACTTCACAAAAGAAAAAAATACAATTGGCCAATAAATATATCAAAAAATATTCAACATCACTAGCAATTAGGGAAATGCAAATCAAACTACACTGAGATTCTATCTAACACCAGTTAGAATAGTAGTCATAAAGAATACAATAACAAATGCAGGTGAGGGGTGGGGAAATAGGAATTCTTGTATATTGTTGGTAGAATCAGTTTAGAGGTTCTTCAAAAAATTAGGAAGGGAACCACTGTATAACTCAGCTATACCACCACTCAGTATCTTCCAAAAATATTGAAGTCAGAATACTATAGCAATGACATGTTTATAACTACACAATTCACAATTGCCAAATTATGGTATTAGCCCAGGTGTCTATTAACAGATAAATGGATCAAGAAAATGAGGGTATATCTGATTTATACTATTTCTTTGAAATTTGTTGAGAATTACTTTATAGAGTAGTGTGGGAGTGATTTGTTAAGCATTCTTAAAACCATTCATAAGTTTACTGACTTTTATCTGTAAGAAATTTGATTGATTCATCAATTATTGAGCAATATTTTTTAGATTCTACTGGAGTGATGGTAAATTTATAAATTTCTCTTTGAATGTCTCATTTTAGAGTACATATAAGTTTTAAGATATGATATTAGATACATATAACTAGTATATTTCTTAGTTCATTAGCATTTTATCATTGTGTATTGATACTTTTTGGATCCAGTGTTTTGTTTTTTTTTTTCCTACAAGTCACTTTTGTCTAAGATTAGTGTGTAGAACAGAGCTTTCTTTTGGTTAGCATTTTTAAAAAATTATGGTTTATATTTTAAACTTATCACTTAAACTGTGTAAAAATTCTATACAAATATCAGTGTTAGCATTTTTGTGGATGATTAATCTCATTTAATTAATTGTGGCCATTATTCTACTTAGATTTATTTTGAACTTCTTAGTTTGGGTTTTATTCTGGTAATTTTCTCTGATTACCAATATTTTGTTTAAGACATTTCTCAAAAATAAAATTTTCTTTATTATAGTTTAGTTGTTGGTAAGTCTCAGGTTTTACCTGAAAATTTATTTTATTCTCATTTTGAAAGGTAGCAGGTATTCATTCTAATTTGCAAACATGTTAAATTGAATTAAATTTTCATTGTTTTTCTACCTTCATTATTGATGTTGAGAAATCACATCCACTTTCTATGGACCACATCTTTTTTTTTTTTTGGTGCCTTCTATTAAATAAATCCTCTGATTTTGGTTTTCTAATGTTGCATTGTCTTATATTCAACAAATTATTTGTTGTCATTTAACTACTTGAAAGTGGCATCCTTCAAAAATATTAATACTTGTATCATTAATTCATTTCTAAAATTTCAATGTGCTTCTCTACTAGAAAAAAACCAAAAAACTCTATCTCATTCTCTTTCTCACTTAATTCTTCTGGAATTGCATATAGATATATGCTACCTTATCATGTTCATTTCTAGTTCTTTTAAATACACTTTTTTTTTTTTTTTTTTTTTTTTTTTTTTTTTTTTTTTTTTTTTTTTTTTTTTTTTTTTTGCAGTACTGGGGATTGAACTCAGGGGCATTCTACCTCAGAGCTACACCCCCAGCCCTATTTTTTATTCTTTATTTTGAAACCGAGTCTCACTAAGTTGCGGAGTGCCTCACTAGGTAGCTGAGGCTGGCCACGAACCCGGATCCTCTGGTCTCAGCCTCCCGAATGCTGGGATTACTCTTAAATACACTTTCACATTTTGTATTTACATTTCAACACTCCAGTTAGTTTATTTATTTTTTTTTATATCACTCAGTTTTTTGATTCTTTTCTAAGATCCATCTAACCTAATATTTAGCCTATTATTTGAGAACTTTATTTCAAGTGGCAATTTTTTTCTTTCTACATTTTCTACTTGTTCTTAAAATCAAATATTATTTTCCATTTTAATTTTATAGTATATTGAAAATGCTATTTTATATTGTGTAACCAAATGTTACAATATACAAAGTATTTATGGACATGTTTCTGGTTGTTTGCTATTTTTTGTTGTGTTTATTTCTCAGCTCTTGAATAACATTTTATTTCATTCTGATTTTTTTAAATTTATTTTTATTGTAGAAATTCGTGCAATATAGCATACATCTTTGTTATGTACAAGTTGTTAACAACATATTTGCACACAATTCTCATTTGACCCCTTCCCCAATTCCCACCCGGCTCCCTGCCCTCCCTCCCCCTCAGGTTCAGTTCAGTGAGTGACCTTGATATGATTGTGTAAGTACATCATGTGCCTTAGGGCATCCCTCTGCCCCATGCATCCACTACAATTAGATCAACTTCTTTGCTTATCGAGGATCTGTCCTTTTCATCTGGAGACCCTCCTATGCCCCATCTTCTCCCTAGCATCCGCATATTAGGGAGAACATATGCTTCTTAACTCTTTGTGACTGACTAATCTCACTTAGCATAATGTTTTCCAGTTGCATCCATTTCCCTGCAAAGAACATGATTTTGTTGTTCTTTATGGCTGAGTAAAATTCCATTGTGTACATATCCCATAGTTTTATAATCCATTCTTCTGTGGATGGACATCTTGGCTGCTTCCATAGTTTGGCTATTGTGAATTGAGGCACTATAAACATAGATACACATGCATTGGTCTGATAGTTTGGTTTCCATTCTTTTGGGTATATACCCAGTAGTGGTATTGCTGGATCATATGGTAGGTTCACTCTCATTCGTCTGAGGGTCCTCCATACGGTTTTCCACAGTGGTTGCACAAGTTTGCAGTCCCACCAACAATGTATTAGAGTTCCCACTTCTCCACACCCTCGCCAGCAGGTGTTGTTGTTCGTGTTTTTTATGATTGCCATTCTGACTGGAGTTAGGTGAAATCTCAGGGTACTTTTGATTTGCATCTCCCTGATTGCCAATGATGTGGAACATTTTCTCATACATTTATTGGCCATTTGTATTTCTTCTTCTGTGAAGTGTCTATTTAGATCCTTTGACAATTTTTTGATTGGGTTATTTGCTTTCTTAGTTGCGATTTTCTTGAGTTCTTTGTATATCCTAGATATTAGACCTCTATCTGAAGTGTAACTGGCAAAAATTTTCTCCCACTCTGTAGGCTCTCTGTTGAGGTTCTTGATAGTTTCCTTTGCTGTGCAGAAGCTCTTCAGTTTAATGTAATCCCATGTGTTGATCTTCCTTTGAGCTGCTTGTGCTTTTGGAGTCTTGTTGAGAAAGGTTTTACCTGTGCCTATGTGTTAAAGTGTTGGGCCTATGCCCTCTTCAAGTAGCTGCAAGGTCTCTGGTCTGACTTCTAGGTCCTTGATCCACCTTGAGTTGACTCTTGTGCAGGGTGAGAAAGTGGGGTTTATTTCCATTTTCCTGCATATGGTTAACCAGTGTTGCCAATACCATTTGTTAAAGAGCCTATCTTTTCTCCAGTGTATACTTTTGTCTCCTTTGTCAAAAATCAGTTGACTCTAAGTCTGTGGGTCTGTTTCTGAGTCTTCTATTTGGCTCCATTGGTCTATGTGTCTGTTTTTGTGCCAATACCATGCTGTTTTTATTATTGTTAGTAGAGTTTAAAGTTAGGTATTGTGATGCCTCCTGCATGGTTTTTGTTGCTAAGAACTACTTTGGCTATCCTGAGGTTTTTGTTTTTCCAGATGAATTTAAGGACTGATTTTTCTATGTCTGTGAGGAGCATCCTTGGCAATTTCATGGGTATTGCATTGAATTTATAGATCAGTTTTGGGAGGATGGCCATTTTGATAATGTTTATTCTGCATATCCAAGAGCATGGTAGATCCTTCCATCTTCTAAGGTCTTCATCAATTTCTTTCTTCAGCTTTCTGTAATTTTCCTTATAGAGGTCTTTAATCTCTTTGGTTAGGTTTATCCCTAGGTATTTTATTTTTTGGGGTGCTATTGTGAGTGGAATTGCTTTCTGGATTTCTTTTTCGGTTGATTTATGGTTGGCATATAGAAAGGCTTCTGATCTTTTAAGATTGATTTTGTATCCAGACACCTTGCTGAATTTGTTGATCAGTTCTATAAGTTTTTTGATTGAGTTTGTTGGGTCTTCTAAGTATAATATTATGTCATCTGCAAAAACGGATAGCTTTAGTTCTTCTTTCCCTATTTTTACCCCTTTGATTTCCTTCTCTTGCCTTATTGCTCTGGCTAGAGTCTCGAGTACTATATTAAACAGAAGAGGTGATAATGGACATCCTTGTCTTGTTCCTGTCTTTAGTGGGAACTCTTGCAGTTTCTCTCTATTTAATATGATGCTGGCTGTAGGCCTATTGTATATTGCCTCTATGATTTTGAG